>WOVY01003845.1:0-26066 GCA_013436015.1 Rhipicephalus annulatus | reverse complement strand
AAAATCAGAGGAAATAGTAAACCCCCTGTAAACTTATAAGTTGTTGTAAAAGAAAAAGCAATATATTTCTTAATATTGCAGAAGCATTCTGAACAAATAGGACCAACTGAGGCTGCCACAAGTGGCCGTTAAATGAAAAATACTGCCAACATAAGTTGCTGGTCTAATGTGGAGGCAACGCATTTCAGTCAGCTGTACACATCGATGCTAAGTCTTTGTAATGTTATGAAAATATTCATAATAGCACCTATAGACACAGCATAATACACCAGTTTATTATGTCTTTTGGCATTGAGGATAAAAGATAGCTTATGCCTTTGCATACATTTCTAATATTTCTGCAGTTATGAAGATTAGAAGCTTGACGACTGCTGGCATACTAGTTTATGTTTCTCAAAGAGATGTGGACATCTAAAAATCCAGAGCCCGAAATATAAATTTCAAAAAGTGCGAGGGTATCCAAATGCAGAGCTGTGAAATGTTATGCTCACACCTCTTTTTAATCTCTATACGAAGTTTCGGTTCAGCAAGGCATTATACAAGTATCGATGTTCATATGCCTCATGACTGGCATGTGTATTTGCACAAGTTTTTCACTGCCATTCAGGGTTGTTGCAAGTACTGTACTGAGCATGTGTTCCTCTTTCCCCCTAAAATATCCCTGGTGACAGCACTGTTGCCAGCACCATAAATGAAGCAATGCAGGCAGTGACTACAGTGCCAAATGCATGAAACACTCGACATTGAGGTCTCGTCATACAAACTTGCTAATCTCAAACTTTGCGAATGATTGGGCTACGGCCCAAGTGGTGCAAGGGTTTCTTGCGAGAAGAAAAAAAAGTAATAAAAGTGAACTGCTCTCTCAGCCCTTTCAGATACCACCTACGAAGAACTGTATGTACTTGTGTGAAACTGACATTTCAAGGCACTCGATATTCTATTGCAACAAAAATAGCGGCATAACACGAGGTGCATTCAAAAAGAAACCGAACTTGTGCTTTACTGTAGTCTTTGACTTTGTTTCTCGGCCACAAGTATGGCCAAACAAAAAATTTCATCTTGGAAGTGCCGCCTGCTGCCTTAGTCCATATCACAACTATGCGACATCTGGTGGAGGTGGTTTCTTTTATGTTCTGGGCGCCCCCATCAAGCCATGAACCCAGCTCCAGTGCCAAAAAAAATACCGACGCCGACCTTGAGCCTGTAATCTTCAACTTCTTCAAACATTAATGTTTTATAGATTACTGCGTAATTTTCAATAAAATAACTAGTGGTAATGGCACTTCATTTCTCTAATCTTACCTCAACACTGTAGCAGCTTGGTGCAGCACATGGCAAATAGATTTAAACATGCGTAAATGTAAGCAAACATGCATAAGAAGATATGCAGACATCTTGCTAACATACTAGGTAAATGTCCTACGCAATCGAGTCAACTCATATAAATAATTAGGTGTTCTTATCTCATTTAACTTACCTCAGGCACCTCACACTGAATATGTTACTAATAATGCCGATCACAAGTTAGGCTACATACATTGCCACCTTCTCAAACCCCGATATACACTAAACTACTCCTATATGAAACATTATTACGTTTCAATCTTGAATATGCCTCTTCTGTGCGAGACCCTTGCCACGACAACTTGATTCACTTGTTTGTACAGAATAACTCCATTCGCTTGAAACCTTCTCACTGTAATTGCATTGCTGGTATAACTTCAATTAAATCTAGCCGAAGCCTTGCTTCTTTTGCACCCCCCCCTTGTAAAATATCCTATTTGGCTTCATTTCAGGAATTATTCAGTCATACCACCCTGCATGACCAACTAATCTTGAATCCTCAGTACATATCCCATTGCAGTGACCTCGTCATAAGGTTGGCATCGCATTATGCAACTCCCAGTGTTTTCATCTTGTACATTGGTACATTGAAACCAACTACCTGAAGACATGTCACTATTAGTAATTGTTTTCCAATAAACTTACTCAGTATTCTGTAATTATGCAAAATAGACTAACTAACATTCTGTATTTACAGGCTGAATTATGTATTGTGTTTATTGTCCTTACACAGCTAACATTGTGTAATGATGAGTTTATTCTTTGTTAGTAACTTTTCATGCTGCATTTTCCTTGTCTACTTTGTAACCAGTCCCCTCTATTATGCCGTAAGGATTTTGAGAGTAAATAAAATAAAAATAAATATGCAACTGTATGCTGCAAAACGAAGTTAAATAAAGAGATTAGAAAGTCAATATATTTTGATGTTTCGTAGCCCCTACAAATACAAATAGAAAAATCAAGGGGTGTACACAATGTGTACATAGCGTGTCAAAACGGTTGACATTCACCCAGCATTCCTTGCAAGCACTGAAAGCCGATGATTCAGTCCTTTTTATGCCAACTTAGTCGGACATCAGGGGTTGGCACTCCTTTAAGAAGTGGAGTTCGCTTGTTTGGGATTAAACAAAACCAACTTCATGCTTCAAAAACTAACATTTTTCAGGCAAAGTAACATGAAGTATCAACATTTTTAGGCTTGCTCTTGTAGGTATTACAGTTCATTTATAATTTTAGTGAGGTAAAAGGTTAAATTATGTGACAGCTTTGTGTTAGTAACAACAACAAAGCATTCAGAAATACTACACAAAGGCAGCTGCTGACCCTATCACAGTACATGTTCACAATGAGGAGAACGTTACAATACCTTGTGTAGCACATGTGAGAAAAAGACTCGACAGGTTTCACACAACCAATGTTTTCTTTATTTTCTGTCCCCCTCGCGCCAGTATTGCTGCTGCATCGCACGTGATCACGTGCATCCCCTTCTTCCATCACGACGCGATCCCCTTGCTGTTGGTGGCACTACAACACCCAGTGGCATTCAAGCCCTTAGCACCGAAGTTCACACTGTTTTTGGTGGCCAGCCTGCAAGTAGGAAAGATACCAAAGTGTTTTTAAAGTATCGCGTTCTGCGACCCTGCTTTCAAGTCAATTTTTTATTCTAGTTTCTCAGAACTTTGCAAGGAAATATGAGGAAATGGAAACAGTCAGCAATCCTAGATGTATCAGAACTATAGTACAAGTAAAAAAGAAGACAGGAAATTGAACACACAAGAGAAGCACACAAGCAGCACAATAAAGAGGACCCCAAGACATAATGCATACAACACTATGAGAAGTGCATTGTGGATGACATATTTTGATCATTAAGCTTACCAGATATATTTCGGCAAGCAGCACACCTACAGGGTACTGCACATGGAGATTGCATGTCAACTGTGGGCACACAGTATTGAGTTAACATGGCTCACATTTTTCTATGCTTCATGGGCATGTAGACTGCCTTGTGGGGGTGCGCGGCAATGGATGGTGGCGCTTGTGCGCTGAGAAGCAGCAAAGGTGGCTCAATAAGGAATGAAAGCACCATTTGCAAGAAAAAAAAGAGAGTTCAATTATTTTGTATTAACGGCGTGTTACTATTATGTTTTTATTGTACCAAACTCATGAAAATGAACATTGGTGATTTTTATTATTTACAAGTAAGCAAATACACAAGTGAAATAAAAACTGTCTGTTGCATCATTTTTCACACACCCCACGGCATTGAGAGACCATCTGGACCTTCTGGTGGGTAGGGCACAATGACGATAAATCTATTCTAGCTTTATTTAGCGCTCATAAGTATGTAGGATGACTGCCAGTTGGGCGTGTTGGTAAAGGTTGTAGCGATCGGGCTATGCCTTGACCCAGCGAGTCATTTGCCACGCCGGATTAGTGCAAAAAGGACAGTCTCGCCACGTCTGGATGGAGGAAGCAACAGAGGCCGGCCCCACGAGACGTCGCCTACTGATTGACAGCGGCGCCAACGGAGTGGAATGTCGCCAAAGAGGGTTTTGGAGCCGCCGCTCTATCTCCGCCTGCGCCAGCCACGCATCGTTAGCCGCGTTAACCGGCAGACGACGACGGCGCTGGTCAAAGGGCTCTCCCCAGAGGAATCCACGAACCGGGGCAACCTCTCAAAAGATCGGCGCTTGTTTAATCCATTGTCAAGTAGCCGATCGGCTGACTGCCTAAGCCCGCCAGGCATTGTCCCGGAGTACGAGACGTAGTGTCGCCAAGACGCCGCGACGCCACCAAGAGGACAACAGGGACGGCGTCTTCCCTGGGGGAAACCGCGGCGGCTGCCGCGGATCGCCCCGCTAATTGAGCGAACATAGTCGGCGGACCCTTTGAAGTATGCGGCCAGGATCGTGGGCACTCCTCGACTAAAGGCTCACACACGACGAAGAAGAGCCCTGCTGGCGCCACCAAAGTGCAGTGTTCACGTGGACCTTGCATGCTCGCCCCCCCCCTCACCTGAGTGTGCGTGATTGGCGGTCGACTCGTAGAGGAGGAGCCCGACAGGGCATATAAAACGACGCGGCAGAGTGCTGGACGTCGCTCTGAACTAAGAAAAGTTCAACCACCACGCTCGTGGTTTGTGAAACCACTAGTTCTTCTCTTCTCTTCTGTCATCTCGACAACTCCCTGTAAAGATGTAAATAAATCCGTTAAGTTTGCTCAAAGCTCTCCCTAGTCCTTGGCTCGACGGAGCGACGGCGATCGGCCCCGCTACCCGCAGACTACGGTCGCCGCGACGCGCAACAACTGGTGGCAGCGGGTGGGATGCCATCAGCAACATTCCTTCCCATCCGTAACAACTGGATGGCAAGCGGTTGGATGTGAGCCTGGAGGACGGAGAATGAACAACACGCCGAGATCATGGAGACGGACAGCTGTGGACTGGTGAGTGCTGGCTTTGGTTTTTTGGTTGCCAGGCTGATAAGATAGAAGTGCAATCTTTTCGCTGGTAGAGGCTACCACAGAAGCAGTTGTTTACGGAACTTCTGGGTAGAGAGTGAGCTGCACCACACTAGTTCTCTGTCATGGATTTGAAGCGTTTGTTGAAGAATCAGCTCCTGATTCTGGGGGAAGAGCTGGGAGCAGAAGTAGCTGTGGGGATGAAAAAAAGACGCAATTGTTAGCGCTATCGATAGCTTGAATCTGAGCAGTGAAGAGATTAAAGAAACATGGAGCGAGATTCAAAAGCGCGAGAAAAAGCGTCAGGAACCGGCGAGAGCAAGAGAGAGAACAGTGGAAGGAAAACCCTAAAGGTAAAGCTGGAAGAGACAAGAAGATCAATACAGTGCCTTAGATGGTCTCAAGTAAATTCGAGGATCCATCCATTCGAAGAGGGCGAGGATATAGAGAGTTACCTAACCTCTTACGAGAATGTTTGCACAGACCTAGGGCTCGACGAAGACTATTGGTCTATCGCCTTATTGAGTGTCTTTCCATGCGACTTAATTGGTAGAATAGGGTACCTTTCCAAGGACGAGTTCAACAGTTACAATGTAGCTAAGGCAGCCTTACTACGGTGCTTCGGCATCAGAGCTGACAGAAAGCAAATTGAATGCAAGCTCATGAACGCTCCGTTGAAGAACGCGCGGCGGTGTGCTGGTATTAAAACCAAGCCTGAGAGAGGTCCGCGTGTCTCTCATAGCACCAAGGTGAATAGTGAGTGCAAATGGGAGATAGAAAAAACGGGAGCGAGGTGAAGAGCTTGAGCGAGCACTCAGCCTAGATATTGAACTGTCGGAACAAAAAGTCGAGGCAACGCAGTGGAAGATTCAGTCATCCGCAAGTGTAGAGCACGAGAAGTGCGAGGTGCAGCCCAGAGCTTTAGAGAAGGCTAGCACGTGTGAACATAGCAGCGGATTCAAAGGCGAATCGAGTTTGAGTGCTGCTAAAGATGCTGCAGTGAGTAGAGAGGCCGACGAAGGCCAGAGCGAGTGCGACGAGGTACTGTGCCAGTTAAATGCTAGCGAAAACAGCTAGGATAGCTGTAGAAAAGCTGGTACAGACCTCAACTGTGTTTGTCGCGACGGTGGATCTTGCAAATGAGGTTGAAGAAGTCAAGAACACCGGAGAAGGCTCAGAAGCAGCGAGCGTAGAGAAGGGTATCAGTGCAGTTGCAGACAGCTCTCAGGAATGCGAGCAAGATTTTTCGAAGGGAAACAGCTGCATTGTTCCTAAGCGTGTTAACAAGTCCGCCGGTCTAGAGGGTGAGAATAAAGACGACCAGGTCGAAAATCATTTAGACCGCGCGACTGAGACAGCTGACGAAAGCGGTGAGAGGGTTTCACGAGTGTGAGATGCGATCGGGAGGCTCGGAAGCGACACGCAAAAAGCGGCGCAGACGAAAGAGACGTCGCAAATCCGCGAGAAAGACGAACAGTACTACGCGTGTAAAAGAAGGCGCAAAACCTGTCAGCGTAGCAAATAAGAGCTTTGCAGCAGCGTCAAAATTACATTGCATGCGTCCGAGCAACCGGACGAAAGGTAAGAGGAAAGCGGGTTCGCGAATGGAATTGCGTGGAGAGCGCCGGTCTTTCCGTTCTATCCACAGAACGTTTTCAGGGCGCACCTGAGTACAGCGTTAGTACAGGTGAATCGGTCGGACAAGGCGACAGAGCCAAGAAATCAAAGTGCCGAAACACTGCGGCAGGTGATGCAGAAGCACCCTTGAGCTGTAAAACTACCAATGACGCAACCCGAGGCCAATTTCCTAACGGTGCAGAAAAAGTCGGTCGTAGACGTCGCCGTAGAGGAGGGAAAGGTACGCGCGCGACAAAGCGAAGGCAAGAAGGAGGAAGCAAGCATCCGGGAGAAAGAAAAGAGGGTAGCTCATCGGCCAGTTCAGCGAAGAGGCCTTTGTGGCGGGAAGTAAGGCGCCAGCGGCAAGAGGGTAGGCCCCGCGCGCATCTTCGCGACGGAATGTACGCAGGAGATTTAAAGCTTTGCGGGAACGGGATTGTAGAAGGGGTCCTAGAGGAAAAGGAAAAGCCACAATAGCTAAGCACCGCACGCGAGCTAGCCCAAAGAAAGCATGGCCACTCTGTCCCACGCATCGCTCTGGTCTCCTACGCCGAACTGATAGAAGACCGCCAAAATCGCGAATGAGGCGGAACGCTGCAGTTCAGCTTGTTGCTCGTGCACGTTGTCGTCTCGCGCGTTTTCAGAGTAGAAGACCACGACCGCCGCGTGTACGGCTGAAGGGGAAGCGACAGCTGTAGGAGGGAGAGTCGGACACAGGAGTTTATTTTGAAACATACTTGTTTGGTTATATTTGGTTTTAAAGTGGCGTTCCTGTGTCATCTCTACAGCTAGTTTGCTTGGATACTTTTTCTTCCCTCTAGATTTTGTTTGCGTATAAGCTTTGTCAAAATTTCAAGTTGAATTGTTAAGCGTTATGCGGAAGGAGTGACCCGCGTCGGTCAACCGACTGCTTCGAAATTAGTTTTTCTTTGAGAAAACAAAAATCGTAAATGAAGATTTGGTACGCCCGCTAGTTTTGAAAGCGCGGTAGCGTAGTCGAGCGGCGCCGGAGTTTCTATGCTTCATGCCCTTTAGTTAAGCGCGGCATCGCATGCCGTCTTCAATAGAGTAAATGAGCAATGTTTGGGAAGGTTTTAGAATAAAACCAAACAAAGCAATTTTCGAATTGCTCAGGGGGAGAAACATTCGGTACAGGGGTTTTGGCGCAAAATTAACGCCTGTTTTGTTACGCACTCCTGACGTGTACCTCAAGTGTGAGTGTTCCTTGCGTTTGTTCCTTGAGAAAATTCACGTTCAGATGAGGGTTTAAGGATACCTAGGTGAGAGAGATATCGCCTATGGTTAGGTGCGTGTGGGTATGCTAGCGCTCTTTGGATGAGAGTAAGATGTCATGCTAGAGCGCACAGCAAAGTCTTGTGCGTTCTTTAAAACCATGGGCTGACATGAAACTACATTCAGCAAAAAAAGCGTGTTAGTATACGAAATTGCATTACCCTTTGTTATTTTGGTATGTGCTCAGGGATCAGTTGAATTCTTTAGCTGAGCGTCGAGTTATACGGAACGTTGAGGGACGTTTTCCGTAATGATTTTAAGGGGTATTTGGAGTAATCGAAATTTTTAGCTATGGGCAAGAGTATTAGTGTGGTTGCCATTTAAAAGAAAAAAAAGCGTAGGTGCATTGTGGAACATTTGAAAGACAGGCCTGGTTGCCGAAAACTCATTGCCGGCGCTTGCTGGTTCTAGTGGTTGGTCTTCGTGGTTTAAATGGTGTTGGGAGACTGCGGTTACTGTGATCTCTCCCGTCGAGCAGCTGATACTACCCGACGTCCGAGATCTTCCCGTCGGCGGAGGAGCTGTAGCGATCGGGCTATGCCTTGACCCAGCGAGTCATTTGCCACGCCGGATTAGTGCAAAAAGGACAGTCTCGCCACGTCTGGACGGAGGAAGCAACAGAGGCCGGCCCCACGAGACGTCGCCTACTGATTGACAGCGGCGCCAACGGAGTGGAATGTCGCCAAAGAGGGTTTTGGAGCCGCCGCTCTATCTCCCGCCTGCGCCAGCCACGCATCGTTAGCGCGTTAACCGGCAGACGACGACGGCGCTGGTCAAAGGGCTCTCCCCAGAGGAATCCACGAACCGGGCGCCTCTCAAAAGATCGGCGCTTGTTTAATCCATTGTCAAGTAGCCGATCGGCTGACTGCCTAAGCCCGCCAGGCATTGTCCCGGAGTACGAGACGTAGTGTCGCCAAGACGCCGCGACGCCACCAAGAGGACAACAGGGACGGCGTCTTCCTGGGGGAAACCGCGGCGGCTGCCGCGGATCGCCCCGCTAATTGAGCGAACATAGTCGGCGGACCCTTTGAAGTATGCGGCCAGGATCGTGGGCACTCTCGACTAAAGGCTCACACACGACGAAGAAGAGCCCTGCTGGCGCCACCAAAGTGCAGTGTTCACGTGGACCTTGCATGCTCGCCCCCCCTCACCTGAGTGTGCGTGATTGGTGGTCGACTCGTAGAGGAGGAGCCCGACAGGGCATAAAACGAAGCGGCAGAGTGCTGGACGTCGCTATGAACTAAGAAAAGTTCAACCACCACGCTCGTGGTTTGTGAAACCACTAGTTCTTCTCTTCTCTTCTGTCATCTCGACAACTCCCTGTAAAGATGTAAATAAATCCGTTAAGTTTGCTCAAAGCTCTCCCCTAGTCCTTGGCTCGACGGAGCGACGGCGATCGGCCCCGCTACCCGCAGACTACGGTCGCCGCGACGCGCAACAAGGTTCATGATGAAACAAGTGCAAACAAGCGCAGTGTCCTCTCCGAGTCTGGGCTCATAAGTAATTTAGTCATTCAAATGCAAGCTCTGAAGGCCAGAATGCTAGGCAGCACCCCAAGTAAGTCTTTCACTTTCAAGTGACTATGATAGCCCTCCACTGCTTTGCTGTTTTGTATCGCAATAAAAACCATACGTCTGAAGTGTCCAACATTCCAACGGCTTCTCTGGCGAGTGTGTAGAAATCCTCGGAAAAAAATTTTTATTCTGCGTTCAGTCTTCTTCCATCGGAGTGATGAACGCCCGGAACGATGGCTGGTGGACGTGATCACAGTGGTGTGAAAGTCTAAAACTGAAACCGTGTGCAGTTTTTGCAAGGCCTTCACCAATAATACTACATACACCGTACTGGTTGTATAAAGCATGGAAATTGTCAGATAATGTATTACTGAAGTTTCTCCAGCTTTGTTTAGTTAGCCTCAAAAACCACCACAGTTGAGGGGAAGAGTTTGTTCCAGCAACACTGGTACGCCAGCATTGTGAAACGAACTGTAGTGGTTTTACTCCTGCCAAGTGTGCATGCAACTAAAACAAACATGAAATGTCCTTCACAAAACAGCAGAATGTCCCCGCTGTCTTGCAGTTGTGTTTAGGTGTTCTGCGATGCATATGGGATGAGAGCCAGCATGGGCAACATGATTAAGCGAAACGTGATGGCAAAATGTTCTCCAATGTTAGAACTTTGATAAGTACTGTTGTGCACTTTAAGCACAAATGATCGCACAACATTACTAGATGACACTGGACCCACGGGCAAGGTTTGAAAATTTACTGAAATCAGTTGTGCTAATACTTGCCAAAGACTTTTTTGTTGTTGTTGTTGAGAGCGGCGCCAGGCGCAGCACTCGCTTTTCTCCGCCGTAGGCAAGCACGCGACCGTCTTGCCGGCAGTGCCACGGTGCCTCTTTGAACGCGTGATAAAACAAGCAAAAGTGCTCTCTTGTGCAGTCTAAAGTTGCCTCAAGGGAATGAAATGCAAGTTCAAGTTAAACATGTTTGTTTTAAAGCAAAGCCAGCCTACTTGCGAGCATTTCTGTGTGGATAAATTGAACCACATAGCTGCTGGGTGATGCCAGCAGTTGCTTTGTAGATTTTCAACATCAAAATTACTCCTTTTATATGGTAAAAAAAACATGCTCATTGGTGCTGATGAGATTAACAATCTTCTCATTTTCACCATAATAAGCAAAAAGTTCTGTGCAGTTGACAGTCCCTTTAAAAAAATTGTACGCCAATATTACAGCTTCATTGCACTAGAAATACTGCAAATTGATTACATATGTCGAGCCCTCCTCGCAGCGAATTCCGAATATGCATGAAACCTAACAAGACAGCTTGTATATGCTTGGTAATCTTCAGTTCTACCATTCAACGTTTGATTGAAAAATATAGCCCTCCAACAGTTCCCCCTGTCAGAAAACATGCATGTGATTTTCGGCCACAACTTCTTTCACGCACCTGTCCAAAACAGCCAGAAGAAGCAACAACTGCAAGGTTTAGTGATGGGCAAATAGTTATGTGAGGTTGAAAAAGTAGTAATTGTGGTTGAATCATTAAAATCCAGCATTTTTATTATAATCCAATAACCTTAAACATTTTACGAATAAGAAATAGGCTTGTACGAATATCACATGCGCTTGTGTAATTTTCTCGCCTCTTAGCAGTGTCCTTTCTTGCTCTTATACCAGGAATGTCTCTTTCTTGTAGATATTAGCGAACTCACTTCAAAGTCTACTCACTCTGACTCGGATCGAGACGCTAGTCTCAGAATGAGTTAACATTTCTGTGAGTGTGCGTCTAAATGAGTCCGTCTCTGGAAAATTTTGGTGTTTCTGAGTCCGAGCGAGTCCAAAGTGCAAGATACATTTCCTGAGGGAATCTGAGTTCGATTTTTGTTTGCCAAGCTATGGTCATACCTACTCGTCTTCAGTATTACTATCCGCTTTACCTAGATCAGCGTTCATACTCGCGTCAATGCTCACATATTTCAAAGCCGTGTCTTTTATATACCATTTGAATATTTATTGATCAGTGGCATGAATTACATGGTGGAAGGCCTCGATTTTTCCCTAACCATTGACAACTAAAGGAAGTTGGTGATAACCTTTCCTTAAATACATTTAATAACAAAAAGTTGGTGATGAATATATATTGCGCTGTCATCTCTTTCAAGAAAAACGACCTTACTGGTTTACGAGCACTTGTAACTCGTATTCGAAGGCACCATAAGAAAAGGTGCCAATAAGAGCATCGATTACGTGAAATTTCGGTGTTAAAAAGCACTGGCATTGTGGTCGAAAAAGGCAGTGAGTCCGAGCGAGTCCAGCTGAACAAATTTTTGTGATAGTGAGTACGGCTCCCAAAAATGTTTATTGAGTCCGAGTCTGAGCAAGCTCCACAAGTTTTTCTGACTTATGCTACCTGACTTACGCTACATGTTCGCAGCAATTTGTTAAGCTCCCTACCACTGCTGCCACGTCGTCGTGCAAAGACGTCTAGATCCAGCCGCCGCCCTGTACCAAAAACTTCCTGCGTCTCATGCGGCGTAATATCGAGGCAGCAACTCCATCTGCTCCCCAGGCTAATTCTCACGATGAGGCACGCCCGACAGTGTCATTTATTCAGGCCGCCGTGCGCGAAGAACTGGCGAATGCAGGCATCCAGCCTGTATGTGCCCAAAGTCGTTCTACGTCAGCCCTGCTCCATACTACCAGCCACAACTGACTTATTCCGGGTACCATGATCCGAACCAGTGGCGCACGCGAGAAGACGGGTTGATATGCTTCAACTGCAATGGCGCCGGTCACATTTCCCCTCTATTGTCGCTATCGTCGGCCATCGTCTCCTCGTGCACCATGCCGTCCAGACGACACTTCATCCTCCCCTTTGCACGCCAATCCACCGAACACTAATGCCCGAACATCAACCCCACATTATGAGCCGTCGCCGTCTCCCCAGACCCAACGACTTTCTCGGTTGCTTATGTCCCGTCGCTCCCCCTCACCGTCCTTCCTCGGGAAAACAGACCAGTGCAGCTCCCGGAAGGTGATGCTGCCTTGACTGATCGACTCGGAAATCCTCTGTTAACTCTGGCATCTCGACAAAAGCTTACGGATGTAGATGTAGAGGGCATGCCTGTTTCAGCGTTCATCCACACAAGGGCCCAATAATCATTGATGAGTGCTCACCTTTCTCGTCGTCTTCGTAAAGTCGTTACACGCGCCTCATCACCTGTTGTTCGCGAAGCCAATAGCCGTACACCTACCGTCCTTTGAATGTGCTTTGCGCATGTGAGCTTCGATGACCACAACACCTCAGTTCTCTTTGCTGTTCTGGACGTTGCTCCTTGGACGTTCTACTGACGCGAAGATTAGTTTTGCCTCACTATCTTGTGACTGTTTCTGCGAACAACTTTTGCACACCTGTCCTGAACTTTGGACGCTGCGCACAACTGCTTCCTGAAGGTATCTCGCTGGGCACAATATCACCTTTAGACGCAAACAACTCTGTTGCTCTGGCCATTGATGCCCCACAGTCGCCTCCAGGCAGCCCTGATGCTGGCCCAACACCTGATGACACATTCGAAAACACATTGAAAACACATTCGTAGGAGTCATACCGCGACTTTTGATTTCGCTTCACCCAAACTTGGACAAACATATCTAGTGAGGCATCGAATCGAAAACGCGGACACAACACCCATTTATCGACACCCTTAGCATGTCTCGGCGACCGATCGCAGCGTCATTCAAACGGAAGTTGATGAAATACTCTCTAAGGACATCATGGAGCCATTTTCGAGCCCTTGAGCGTCGCCCATAGTATTTGTAAAAAACAAAGACAAACACCTGGTAGTTCTGCGTCGACTACCGGCATTTCACCAGCACTTCAACAAAATCAAAAAATACTTCTGCCTATTGCTGCAAATAGAGGACGCCATTGATTCCCTTTTGGTACACGGTATTTTTCTTCCATCGACCTTCGTTTGGGCTATTGACAAATAGCTGTCGATGAAAATGATTGGGAGTTAGTCATGCTCTTTGGGTTGTGTAATGCGCCAGCAACATTTTGAGCGTGTGATGGACTCTCTACAGAGGGGGTTTCAAGTGGTCCACATGCCTCTCTGCTGCCTGGACAATATCGTAGTTTTCTCCCCTTACATTCATTAGTCACCTGCAAAACTTGTCGGCCATATTGCAAGTCTTTCACATTGCTGATCTTCAACTCAACTCTTCAAAATGCTGCTTTTTGCGCCTGGAGATCGCCGTGCTTGGCCATCTTGTTGACGCTGCAAGTAAACGAGCTGATCCAGCAAAAATACGCGCCGTCATCAACTTCCATATTACACGTTCTTCCAAAGAGGTTCGCTCGTTTTTTTTTGGCTCGTGCTTCATCCAATGTGCTTCAAAAAATAAAAAAAACCTTTTCGGAAGTCCGTTGCACGCCAACATAAAGAACTTTCGTGCCGTGCCCGAACCTCAACGGAGCCCGTACATGGTTTACATACAAGGTGTCTTAGTCTTGTGCAACATATACGTCGTAATACGAGGCAGGTGGCTGTTCGCCTTTATTTTATTTGACTGAAATACAATGTTGCCTATGGACACCAATGATGCCTCCTTCAACATGCCCACCCACTGAATACGCTCAATAAGCTATAGCCAATGCCGACCATACACGTCAACTTGTGTGCGTTTGGCTAACTGACTCGCAAGCGGGCCAACGATTTTGTTACGAGAGCAGTCATATAAACACTCACTTGCCTCCAGGATTCCTGTGCTGTGGTCTCCAGCACGCTGTACTGGGCTTTTTACAAAGCTACTGTTCCCGCCATCCGAACCGTACCCTATGCACCGCCAAGTGACCGTCGTGACATAAGAAATTGAATTGTCTTTGTCCTCGTCGACTCACCCCGTACCAACATCGTTTACGTTGTTACGTCTGAAGCCATGTCATACACCGGGCTGCCGCAACGCACATGTATAATAACACCTCTATACCGTCTTTCTCTGACTGCACAGAGTCAGTGCCTTCACCGCCGGAGGGTAACGTTATGTGCCGCTCACATAGAGAGGACGAAAAGTGAAGGACTAGGTGGTGCCTGCTCTCGCTATCGCAGTTGTTTTTACCCGTATTACTGTGACTATATATATTGTAAACATACCTGTTTTCAGTCATCTACCAGTAACAATATCATTTATGAAACACCCGTTGGGGCACAGACATATTTTCGGAGAAGGTTTTTGGGCTATGATTCTATTTCGTGCCTTACAAGGTTTTACAGCGAAATACTGAAGTACCCTATGAGGTTCTCCCAGAAGGCACCTCAAGAAACTGCTATTAGCTTCCAGAAAGTGTAGTCGCGCGCGTTTTTAGACTTTAACCGTACTTTTCTTGCTCCGAATCGTCTAATTAGCAACATTACAGTGTATTGACAACTTAACATGGTTTCTTTTAATTCATCTTCTCCATTTTGTTGTTTGCTGTTTATTCTTATTTGATACCTTGCTTGATAGCGGCCGATTGAGCTATTTTGCGTTATGACACGCCGTCCCATTGTATAGTGCACTCACTCTTTTTCTTTCATGCCAATGTGCTGCATCGAGACTGCCACCGCGGCCGGGATTTCAATGCCGTAACCTGCAGGTCACCACTAAATGTGGTGGGTTGGTCCTCAGTGCTGTCGGCCCACATCACTCAATGTATAAAATGGTACCAGAACACCACTTGTCACCACCAAGTTCCCTGCAATGCACCCTTATGTGTTGACCCGGCAAACTACCTGTGCTGTCAGCAATAGTATGCCCTTCTGTGAACACCACATCATCCAGTGCATCATTATATGATGGCCAACTAACGAGCCCACATATTTAGTACCGATGTGCCACTTGCATTTTCAATTTTAGCTCAAAACAACAGAGCCCTACTCTAGTCTGAAGATGGCTGAGCCTAATTGCAGTATAGTGCTTTCTGGTCAACAGAAAGTCAAATTGATATTGCCTGTGTATGCACCATGCTTCATCTGTGTACTTTACACACAATGGCATGACAGCATCGTGTCGATAGTGTCCATTTAATATACGTGCCTGCTATGCCGCTTCCACCGCAATTCTAACAAAGACTTTGTGCTTTTTGAATCAATACTTCTTTGCAGACTAGTTGGTTTCATACTTGAAAACTCTGCTTGCAGTGCAAGCTGATGGAAAAACGAGAAGGAAGACAGGAAAGAGTACGCTCTTGCCTGTCTCCCTTCTCATTTTTCCTTCAGCTTGCACTGCAAGCAGAGTTCATTTTGCTTTTCAAAGTTATTACCACGACTGTTCATACATAAACTCATCAATGTGTACATTCACGTATGTCTATGCTTGACGCATAAAGTGTTATCTTTGTTGTGCCATTCTCCTGTAAATACCTTCAGTGTTCTCTCATGAAACAGTTTTCATGTTAATAAATTAGTATCGCATGTATTGCATATTTATTTTTGCATGGGTATGGTGGTTACAACAGTTGGCAGCTGTGATTTTAGTAAGCTTTGCACTAATACATTCTTTTATTGAAGAAGCCTCTCAAAGGAGACATCATGCAAAGTAGAGCCACATGGAATGCACTCGACAGTTTCATAGAGAAGGGTGGCAGATTATTTTCAGATCACATAATAACACAGGGGGGCGAAAAAAAAGCGACAACCACGAACGGGCGAGGATAACTGCGAGTCTAACTTGCCTTCACCTGAACACGGGGCCGTATTGCAGTGAAGCCATGAAAAAAAACATCCGATAAGTTTAATTCTCTTGTCTCAAATTAGTTCGACTAAAGACAATGTCTTGAGGCTGCATGCTTTACTTTTAGTTTCGACATTGTGGTAGTGACGCACGACAAAGTTTTGCGCGCAGGCTTTCAAGGATTTTACGATCGCACGCATGTATCACCACTACATTTCTGTCCTTGCTGCCCGAGCAAAGTTCTTAGCCTTATTCAAAACGACAGTATCGGAAACTCGCTTTCAATAACAGCATGCTGAGAATCGCCAAAAACTCACCAAGTGGAGTGCAGTAATCCCCGGTGTGGCGTTTTTCGCAGCAGGCCTAGGTGTATCAGGCGTAGTCAGTCGACTCGGCTTCAATGCATCCTGAACGGCGCGGCTTTGCGACTCGGCAGTGAAAGGTGGGGCACACGCTTTCTTCATGAGTATCCAACTCGGCGTAGGGCGTTCGTTCAGTGGGAGGTGGGCGCTCACGCTTCTTTCGCGAGTATCCTACTCGGCGCAGGGCTTCCTTCCGAGCACTTGGCAACAGGCGTAGTGGCGACTCGGCTTTATTGCGTCCTGAATAACGCGGCTTTGCGACAGTGAGAGGTGGGGGCACACGCTTTATTCACGAGTATCTAACTCAGCGCAGCACGTTCGGTCAGACGAGCCGCACACGATTACTTCGCGAGCATCCGATTGCAGGGCCATACGCCTTGGCAGGGCGGCAAGGTTCCATTTGGCGTTGCATAAGTTTATTGCCAGACTTTGGGATGGTTGTTGCCAGACTGCCGCTAAATTTGGCAGAAAATTTTTTTTCCTGTAGTTGTGGCTTTTTCGTAAGAGTTTGGTGCTATCCGCGGAAGCGTAGCGTCCCCCGTCGTAGCACGCGGTCGACGCGACACGATCAGCTGAGAGAGAAAAAAAAGAAAAGGAAGGGGGACGGGGGGCAGCGCATCCCCTCCTGCGACTCTAATCAGTTTTCCCCGTAATCCCTAATACTGAGACGCGATATCTTAATCGCACAGCTGCGCACACAGCAAGAGAACGCGCCTCGACTTCTGTAATGGGAGGTTTATTCCGTTAATTAAAACGGCCCTCTTAATTGCACAGCAGCACCGCGCTCGACTTCTGCTAGGCTCCGCACCGAAGAAGTGCACCGCGGATAGCACCAAACTCTTGCGGAGAAGCCACAACTACAAAAAAAATTTTCTGCCATATTTAGCAGCAGTCTGGCAACAACCACCCTTCCAGTCTGGCAACCACTGATGCAACGCCAAATAGAACCTTGCCGGCAGGGCTTCCTTCCGCGAGCGCGACCCCCCGCTAGGCTGCTGCAACACTATACGAAAGTGCGGGGAGCGACAGCGTGATGACACAGTTAGGCCGGCGGAAATGCATAGCCTCCAAGAGCGTTGGCCCGCGGTGCATTCTGGGTGGCTCTATCCGCTCGCCTTTGTAAACGCGCGACCGGGTGTCCGTTCCTTTACGTCTCTACGCAGTGGTGTTCTGTACACTGTACATTCGCTGTTGGTGTTGGTGCACTGTTCTGTACATTCTAGTACACTGTAACTAGGGGTTGGCACACTGAGTCTGTTACCCCTTTCTGCCCTGCCCCTCCCCACGCCTTTCGGGCGATTTTTTTTTTTGCGTGGTATAAATAGAGCAAAATGACTATTCGTCTGCTCCCCCCGCCCTTCCCCGAGATCAACGAGGGATTCCTTTCCTTACCATCCCTTGTTTTTTTTTATCTATGCCGCTGTCTCTACGTGACAGCTAGCGTTGTGACAGCAAAACAGTGGCGGGGTGAGAAGCATGAATGCGCATTAAAACTTCTCTCTTCCTCTCCATCACGCCTTCGCTCTCCACCACCTACCGGTGGCGGGGAGGGGTGAGAAGGGCACACAATTGGCAGCTGCCGCTCCCAGTCATATTTTTGTTGTGAAAGTATGACTGATATTTAAATACGTTTTCATATTCTCACTACAACGATACAATGAGTTAACTCCTGTGCTGCCCTCGGTGTCTACTGAGCCCCACCATGGTGGTCCAGAGGCTACGGTACTCGGTTGCGAACCCGCAGGTCGCGGGATCGAATCCCGGCTGCGGCGGCGTCATTTTCGATAGAGGCGGAAATGTTGTAGGCCCGTGTGCTCAGATTTGGTTAAAGAACTCCAGGTGGTCAAAATTTCCGGAGCCTTCCACTACGGCGATTCTCGTAATCATAATGTGGTTTTGGGACGTTAAACCCCACAAATCAACCAATCATCAGTGTCCACTGATCGGCTAATGGAACCATCCCCCTCCATAAAAATGGAAAATTGGCACGTCTATGCAACTGTTTGGGGTGCTGCTTCAGCGTAAGCGATCGACGCTATGCTTGTTAGATTTAAATACATATTCAAAATTCATGCGCGCAAGGTGGTGGAAAGCACCCCTGAATGCCCCAGTAAAGTTTGCCTCCACATCGCGCTTCTGGCACGAATATCTTATCACTAATAATAATAATAATAATAATAATAATAATAATAATAATAATAATAATAATAATAATAATAATAATAATAATAATAATAATATAATAAATAATAATAATAATAATAATAATAATAATAATAATAATATATTATTATTATTATTATTATTATTATTATTATTATTATTCGTTATTGTTGTTTTTAGATGCGCATGTACAACCTTATAATTGTTTCTGAGCACGCTACATGAATAAGTAAATGATAAATCATTGATTACTAATGAAATCGCAAGCCTTGGATGCCTCATCAAAAGTAAAATTTGACCGTTGGCAGCGTCTCGCATCCTGCAATGTAGGGAACGATAGATGCATGAAAAAAGTAATCACCACGAGATGACGTGTCACTATAGCGCCACATGATAAAGTCATTACATCGCACACAATCCCATCATAGCTTCTCCAAAGGCTGGCTGGCTGATTGGCTACGCAAAAACGGTGTCATTAACCGTAAAGGCAATGCATAACCACATTAGTGGCAGAAAGTTTTCGAAGGGCGGCAGGATGAACACATCAACTGATTGGAAAAAAGAAAGAGATGGCTATCGCCTTCGAGTTGTCTTACGTGAATAATGCATAAGAGACCCTGCATTATTATTATTATTATTATTATTATTATTATTATTATTATTATTATTATTATTATTATTATTATTATTATTATTATTATTATTATTATTATTATTATTATTATTATTATTATTTATCATTATCATTATTATTATTATTGCTCTTACGGTCTAGCTGGTTTACACTTAAGCATGTGTACGAAGCCATTCTCTTCATGTCGATGTTATATTCACTGAAACATGGTCGAAAAATCTATGGGAATACAAATTGTTTAGTGTTTTAGATTTCCGAAAGACAACATGTACGTGAATGTCGAGATCAGCAAGTAATTGAAATAGACTTATGTGCACGTTGAGAAATCACAGATCGTCGAAATTTCTGAAGCACTCCACTACGGCGTTCTTCATTATTATATAGTGGTTTTGGGATCTAGAATTTCCACGATTACAACGTTTAGTAGTAAGAAATTGAGTTTTTGTTGACTCTAAAATATTAACAAATTTTTTTTTCATTGTGATGTGTTTTGACATTAGGACACGCACTGGAATGTCTGCGTACTTTGATCATCAGAAATCCTGGTGCATGTTGTCATCTGAGTCTCTATTGCACACGTGATGCTAAAAGACATTAGGCTTTGCAGGTGTAATGTCAATCTAGTGACTCAGTAGGTGTGCATTAGCTGCACATTAGACTCTCAAAATTCATTTTCATAAGGGATTGTTCACCATAATGCTACACAGAACTAGCACCTGCACCGCATGCAAGTGACGACATCTAAATAAAACAAGTTTAAGGCCATTCAAATGCAATAATTATTACCTTTTAATGCGCCAAACCTACAAATGTACTAAAGAAGAACTGTTTGATGAGTCAGTTGACGCACATTTCTTAACTAAAGACATATCGTAAGTATCTCAAGACCGGGGGGCGCTGCGAAAGCTAACTGTGACAAAGATGATAGCTGCAAAAGAAAAATCAAAGTTTCTCACTGTGATATGTGAATTACTGCTGATGGAAGTACTGCATTTTCTAGATTGTGATGTAAATAGTTGTCGTTAAATGTGAGTGTGTCCTTGCTGCCGAGCACCTAATTTGATCATCGCGAAGGGCAAGGTCGACGATTGTATAAATGTTTTTGCACAGTTCGCGTGAATTTCCGGACGCTCATGAAATCACAGTGCAGCTGCGAAGTGTTTTTACGAGGCTGTGATCACCGAAGGACAGCGCTCCTGCAATGCAGATGTTTCGCAAAGCGCGAGCACGTATAGGCCGTTCTCATCTCTTGCTAGGTTAATGGTGCAGTGCTGTCCCAGGCCACATGAATCATCAAAGCAAACTGTTGCGCATTGTTTTATATGTATTTGAGCCAACGCAGTCGACACTTGCCATTGGGCATCATTTATAAAATGCTGATCGTCTAGAGCATCACAGATACAGGTCAGTATGTTGAAAGGGCTTAGTATGCAATGCAACTCAACATTCCTGACGTGCATGCCGGAGAAACCGATGCAGCCAGCTGCATCTGAATTTCACTTGTTCTGCGAGTTCTCGCCATCAAAGAACATTCATTCACTAAGCAGCTCAGCACAGTAAATATAGCCAATTCTGCGAGGGCAATCAAACATATAATATCAAAGGGCCTGTAGACTGGACCATCAGCCACGCAGCAGCGAGTCCGGCCAGCGCCTCCTCTAAATTGAGGAGGCGCTTGCCCAGTAAAGGATGCCATCGAGGACGCACACTGCAAGTTAGGTCGTCGCGTGCCGATTCGGCGAAGTCATGTCCTATTCAAATGATTCAACCGGAAAATTGTACAATATCACTTCCGTGCGGCGCTGGAGCCATTTATGTGCGGAGGTGGCTCGTGCACCAAGCGGCGCAGCAGTCTCTACTAATAAAAAATGGGCATGGGAATTTAAATTTAATTCTACTTCAATCGCAAGAAGAAACGTCGAAGAAAGAAATAAAAAAAATCTGAACACTTCACATATAATAGGGTCAGAGAAAAAGGATCATAAGAAGCCTGAAAATACGTGAAAGGTTTAGGATGGTTGCAAGGGGGTGGGGCACCCAAGATGTCGCCAGCGTCAGAACGGTAAGTGACCATCTTGGGTGGTTTCAACGACAATCTATGCGCACACACTACAGCCACAATCATACTGTCATGCACACAGCCTCTCGTGGCCGCTTCAACAGAACCGATGAAGCGCCAAACCAGAGAGAATCTGCACCGCCACGGACCGCCAAGATGACGGTGGGTGCCGCTGGCGCCCTAGAGGATGACGTCACTTGCAACCCTTCTAGTGGGCCTACCCTTTGCTTTTAATGATGCCTCTAAAATCATTACTCGAGGTTCTGAGAGTAAAGACACCATGCATAAAAGCATGCACAAAAGAGTGCTATCTAAAATGAAAGCCAATAAACAAACTAAAAATACTGAAAAGGCTGTTAAGTCAACAAAGTAGTTCACACAGCATTGCCCCTTCAAAAAAAACATGGCAGTGCAGCTGTATTGAGGAGCAAAAAATGCTGAAGCATTATACTAGTACAAAAGCTGGGACAGAACTGGCAGCACAAGAAAGCACCAAGGTGTGGTGCAAAAGAAGAGTGAGCGCATAAAGTCATAAAGGAAGGAAACGTTGGCCAGCCTATTTTGCCTGCAAAACTAAAAATCAAATAATGCTAATGCTAACTCAGGTATAAACGACAACACACACAGGACCGTTAAACCGTTAGTTGTATTAAAGAAAAAAGAGAAACCAAGGTCTGAGTAACACAAAATAAGATGAACTTTCTGCACTGTTTTACTACACGGCTTCGCTATGCCCAGGCGGATGGCGTGGTGTGCGGATCGCCCGAAACAGCTTCGTCTGCATTCTCCTTCTCGTTGCACAAACACAGCTGTTCATGACAAGGTCTGTCCTGGCTCACAATAAGGCAGGCATAGAGAGGGAATCATGCGAGGACGCAGCCTCAACACGTGCGCTTAACCTTCACGTCACCACGTGTGTTGAGCAGGCGGGTGGCATGTGGTTGCCGAAGAAGTCTTGGACTTTGCTTCTTGCAGAAGCGTTTAAAAAAAGAAAAATAATCGACACTGCACAAGACAACCACGAACAATTCCTGTTCAGGAAGTCTGCACAACACTTGCCAGCGGAGCACTGCTCAGCAACAACACGGGACATCAATAATGGAAACTTCAAAACAGGCCACACACCAAAACTACACTCTGTCGCCATCCGAGGTGTCACTGGCCGTTGAACGCGCCTCTTCCAATTGTGTGGTGATGCGTTCCAGCTCAGCCTCTTGGGTGTTGGCATAGTGGAGGTACATCATCTTTATGCCTCTTGCGATGGACATTTTTACGAGGAAGCTGTAGATAAAAGCGTGCTTGTTGTACTTCACGGCCCGCTTGTACAGGCGTCTCAGGTCGCAGATTTGCTGGTTGAGGAACCCTATCTGACGGTAAGTGTTGTCAAGTTTGTTCTGTATGGCCGCAGCTCGACCCTCCAGTGTCTCATCTTCGTTGGGCGATACATCGGTAACTACGACGCCACTGTTTCCACTGCTGCTGCACTCCCCATTTGGCGCTGCCATGTTTTGCACCGATAGTGTGCTGCGCCGCTTACCTCAGGAGCCAAGAACAGGTAGCGGCCTTCAGCCAGCCACAGCGGGTGCGTTGAAATTTGTTCCAGCAAGAGAAGCTTGGCGGCTTCAGGTCCTCCTTCCTCCGTTAGCTTCCCGGTCTTCGCTGTGTCAGACTGCGGTAAGCTAGTGGTTTCTCTTCAGGGATGGCAGCGCGTGCAGTACCGGAATGGGCGCGCCTGTACGCCACCTTGCATCCACTTCTAACGTAACGCAAAGAATAAACCCCGTGTGTAAAATGTTATTCTTGCTTTATTTATTTTTAAAAGACAACTTTACATTTTTTTCTTTTTCTTTCTTTGTACATAGGATGACAATCACTGTAAAGTTATCTTACATATGCCACAAGTTTATTTTTTTGCCAATCCCCCATACTGGGTATATGCCAGAGTTTACAGGTCACAAGCAAACAAACGAACAAAAGAGGTTTACAGTGTCAATGCACGGTGCGGTAATCTACACTCAATTTCAGAAAAGCTATATATGCTGTATTGGGGGCTGGCTGGTCCCGATGAAGCAGAAGAAGAAGAAGAAGAAGAAGAAGAAGACGGCCGGCGGAGTGGTACGCGGCCAGCGGGGACCCGACCAGCCCGAACACGCGGGTTGGCGCGTAGCGCTGAAAGAAAAGCACACAACCGCACTCTACGGCTACCTAACACACACTGGTTTTATTTTACAGTAGCCTTGAAATCCCGGATGCCAGAGCGGCGCCCCCTGGCATCCTCACATGTCAATTCGAAACCGAAACCCCAGAACACAACAACCATCCCCTCCTCGAAAAAAGCACACCTATATATACACTGTTTATATTTATACATGTTCAATACCAACATATTTTACAAGGTATGTACATTAGAACATAAGAAAATTTAGAACACGGCACACACACACTACAAGTCCTGAAAATGCACTGACAAACAAGAAAAAATGTACACAACTGTTCGGAACAAGAGTTCTACATCACATAATCTTCGAACCGACGCGGCTTCTGCCGCTTCCGCTTAGGGCGGGCCCTTCTGGGTGTAGAATCAGGTGCAAGAGCAGAAGAAGATTGTGAAGGCTCTGAACGAGCGTTAAAATTCGCGGTCTCAGCCGAATTTGAAGGTTCGAAGTGAACTGTATGACTTAGTGTACTTGAACCAGCAACACCGACTGGTAACTCCTCCCCCCTTGAAGAAATGCCTGTACATGGAGGCCACATGTAACAGTTCGATGCGTAGTTGAAAGGCGTGGACGGAACGTGATGAGGAAGACTTTTAGGTGTTGAAGGCGAATCCGTATGAAAAATAACAAGGCGCGAAGCATTCCAGATGTTACCATCACTTAAGCGAAAAGAAGTGGGGCTAACTTGGCCCAAGACTTTGTAAGGACCCCGATACTTGGGGCGCTTGCCTGGCACACGAACCTTGACTAGATCGCCAGTGCGAACTTTGGACTGCTTTGCACCTCAACGGGTGTCGACATACTTTTTCATTGCTTGTTGACGAGAAAAAATCCTGGTGCGGATTTGATCAGGAGAAGACACTGCTATGTTACGAGGCAAAGAGACTATGTTGAGAGTGACTCGCGGTTGCCTACCGTGGAGAAGTTGAGCAGGAGACACTCCAGTGGTGCCTTGTGGTGTGAACCTGTACGAAGCTAAACATTCAGTTAAGACTTGCTTGAGGGGACGGTGCTCTAATTGGGCGATCTGGATATGTTCCTTCAGAACGCGATTAAAGCGCTCGATTTGGCCATTTGATTGGGGATAGAAAACTGATGACCTCAAGTGCTGAATTCCTCGTTGTGAAAGAAAAGCCTCGAAATGTTGGGGACTGAAACTGTGGACCATTGTCCGTAACTATGGCATCAGGAAAACCTTCCCGGCTAAAGATTGAAGACAGAAACTCAATGATGACCTCAGAAGTAACCGTATGTGTGAAACAAATTTTCTGGCCATTGTGGAATGGTAGTCGCTGAGAGAAACAATGAAACCGGGCATTTTGCGGACATTATGCAAAGGACCGATGATGTCTATGCCGAGTTTCTGCAAGGCCGATCAGGCCACTGGACTGGCTGCAACGGAGAAAATGCAGGTTTGGCAGACTTGTCAGCTGCCTGACATATATGGCAGTTGTAAACTTGCATGCTCGACCTGCTTATCTAAGGCTGGCCACCCAGTACCTGTCTCTGAGATTCTGTTTGGTGCGGACAATGCCAGGATGGGCCTCATGGGCAAGCTGTATTAGCTTGTTACGGAAGAAGCAGGGGAATCACGCGTTCATCGCGGAAAGCAAGTCCTCGACACAAGACAGTTCCTGTCGGACTGCGAAGTAAGGCAAGAATTCAGAAAGCAAGAGCACCTTTGGAAGGCCATCCTTCATGTAAATATTGAGAACTTGAGACAAAGTGGAATCTGCAGCTGTAGCTTCCTGTAATGCAGGAAGTAACTAATGAAACAACTTCCTCATCCTGCTCTTCAGTAACCGGTATCTGAAGAGGAAGGCGCGACAGTGCATCAGCAACCACGTTATTAGAACCCTTACAATATTGAACACTGAAATTATAATACATGAGTTTGGCACACCAACGGGAAATGCGAATGGGGCGACGGCCTTCTGATCCTGCAGAAAGAAGAGCAACTAGTGCTTGGTGATCTGTACGTAATGTGAAGTGCCGGCCCCACAAGTAAACATGCCATTTCTCACAGGCAAAAGACAAGCGAGAGCTTCACGCTCTCCTACTGAATATCTGCGTTCAGCAGGGGTCAATGTACGAGATGCAAAAGCAATAGTGATCAGCTGATCATCTCCGAGTTGTTGAAACACTGCTCCTAGTCCAACATCGGACGCATCCGTCGTGATGACGATGGGAAGCTTCTCATTGAAAATACTAACAGCTGGCTTTGAGGCCAGTATTGACTTAACTTGAATGAAGCTCTGCTCAGCTTCAGCTGACCAGTTAAAAGGCGTGTGCTTGACGAAGTAGAGTACGCAGTGGTTCAACAACATCAGCATAGTGAGGAACAAACTTGGCATAATAACCAACAAGACCTAAAAAAGATTGCAAGGTTTTAACATCAGTAGGCCGTGGGGCATTGACAATGGCCTGAAATTTAGATTCAACAGGTGTCAAGCCGCGGGAACTGACATTATGTCCTAGAAATTGTAACTCATTCACAGAAAAATGTCACTTGTTATTAGTTTCATACCACATTCACTGATGCGTTGAGAGAACAGTATGAAGTTAGCATCGTGCTCTTCGCGAGTACGTCCCCACCCAAAAATATCATCCAAGTAACAACGGGCGCCATTACAACCCCTTAGAATAATTGACATCATTTTCTGAACCACTGCAGGGGCAGATGCAAGCCCGAAACAAC
>WOVY01003844.1:0-47777 GCA_013436015.1 Rhipicephalus annulatus | reverse complement strand
TCACGCAAGACAACTCGAAGGTGATAGCCATCTCTTTTTTTTTCCCAATCAGTCAATGTGTTTCATCCTGCCGCCGCCCTTCGGAAACTTTCTGCAACTAATGTGGTTATGCATTGCCTCCACGGTTAAAGACACTGTTTTGCGCAGCCAATCAGCCAGCCAGCCTTTAGACAAGCTATGATCCTATTCGGTGCGATGTAACGACTTTATCATGTGACGCTATGATGGCACGTGATGTCGTGGTGATTATTTTTGCATGCATCTGTCGTTCCCTACAGTGCAGGATGCGAGACGCTGCCAACGATCAAATTTTTGCATTTAATAAGGCATCTAAGGCTTGCGATTTTATTATTATTCAATGATTTATTATTTACTTACTTATGTAGCTTGCCGAGAAGAATTATAAGGTTGTACAGGCGCATCTAAAAACAGCAACTATTATTATTATTTATTATTATTATTATTTATTATTATATTAGTATTATTATTATTATTATTATTATTATTATTATTATTGATGAGATTTTGAGCCAGAAGCGCGATGTGGAGGAATAATTTACTGGGGCATTCAGGATTGCTTTCCCCCACCTTGCGCACAAAATTTTGATTATGTATTAAAACTAACAAACATAGCGTCGATCGTTTACACTGAAGCGGTACCCTAAACAGTTACATTGACGTGCCAATTGGCCATTTGCATGGAGGGGGATGGTTACATAAGCTGATCAGTGGACACCGAGGGCAGCACAAGTGATAACCTCATCGTATCGTTAAGTGAGCATTTTAAAGCGTATTTAATTATAAGTCACACTTTTGACAAAATACGGCTGGGGAGCGGCAGCTGCCACATGTGTGCCCCTCTCTCCCTCTCCCTCCCTGCACCGGTAGGTGGTGGAGAGCGAAGGCGTGATGGAGAGGGAGAGAGAAGTTTTAATGCGCATTCATGCCTCTCAACCCGCCATTGTTTTGCTGTCACAACGCTACCTGTCACTTAGAGACAGCGGCGTAAGTTAAAAAAAACAAGGGTGTGGAAGGCAAGAATCCCTCGTTTTCTCGGGAAAGGGGGGGGGAGTCACTTTGCTTCATGTATGCCACGGCGAAAAAAAAATTCGCCCGAAAGGCGCGGAGAGGGGGGAGGGCAGAAAGGGTAAACAAGTTCGGTGTGCCACGCCTGGTTACGCCACTTGCGTAGATACGTAAAGGATAGGAACGCCCGGTTAGACACCTTTCTTCTCTGTAGGGCAGGAATGCATGCTATTCATTCTTTTCTGCAGACGACAAAGCCGTTGCTGCAAAAGCATTGCCCTTGAGATCTGTACTTATTGGCAATGTGATGCAGAGACTCAGAGATGACCATCGCTTTTGAAGTGAGTTGTGAAACTTTTTTGTTATGCAAACCCAAAATACATACAACTGCATAACTACATATATTGCAAACTATTGATAAAGAAAGGTTCATTTGACTTGAAAAGTTATAAATCCATTTATAGTTTTTTGAAGTAGTTGTATAAGCGACTTGTTGGTTCTGCCACCTGCACATTTATTTTGGTTAAGCCTGTCAATCAGCAGTTGCAACAGGCCTCGCTGTACTGCGGGCTCACTATCAGCTTCACGCAAGAACATGTACAGCAAGTCCACGGTTACATAATTGCCGTGTTGATTAATATTGCGTGCATTGTATACTTATCTTCTTTGGTATTCGCCTACGGGATAGTTTCCCCGTGTCGGAAAGATTTGCTTCTTTGATCGAGCGGCAGATGATGCCTCGCCGTACGTTGCCGCTTCAACAGCCACATCGGACGCGCGCCTTTGTGTTCGCTCTGAAAAGTGATTTCTCCCTCCATTTATCAATTACTCGTGTTGTTCACATGATTCAATGTCGAGTGCACTTCCGAAGGTTATCCACGACCCCCTGGTGTGACAAGCAGTGACTGATTATTGCGAGAGCGTGAGCTTTTTGAAGGGCGACTGAAGAGTGCACAACCAATGCCAATACTTTGGTAAGTTGAAAAAAGGCGCTGAACTACGTAACTGCGTTACTTCATTGCGTGACAAATGCTATGCAGGAAGCCATTGCCCGGGCGGTTTGTTGGTACAGCGAGGATAACGAACCAGAGCCCCGATAGGCAGGTATGTTTTGAGGTTGCTTATTTTATATCTCCGTAAGAAATAGTCGCTATGTGCGTTGATTGAATGTTTTAAAGATTCGCGTTGCGCTACGCGATCTATCCTTCGGTCGTGGAAGCCTCTTGTCATGCTGTTATTCTTTGGCTGTTTACTGCACGAGATTATTCTTTGATCCCTTGTCACCATGTAAAAGTGTCTGCTTTAAACATACGGGTGTCGCGAGAGCAGTTCACGTTCACCCAATTCGATATCTTGTGCGTTTTTCAATCAAAACAATCACACAACTGGGCACGTAGATAGAAAAAACGCACAGTCCTGTCAAGCACACACAAAGGACTTTTTCGTGGCTGCGCTCCGAATCCTTGTGCCAGAAATCCATGTAATTTCACTCTGGTTAGAATTTCTCATAAATATTTTAAAAGAGCTAACTTGAAGTATACGTATTTCAGTAATCTACACTATGTGCTGAAACTAAGAGTACACTCCTACCACTGCATTGACGATAAGTATATATCGAGTGTTAGTAGAATATATTATTTAGTTTAGTTAATTAAGCTAATACATGACACCCTTTGTTGCAATATGTGTGTGAACTTTTGTTAGCTATATAAATCTTTTTTTTCCTTGAAGCATACCAGGTGCTCCATCACAAATAACTTACGCTGTGCTCATGTAGTATAATTGTTGCTTGATTGTGTGGTGCTTCAAGTTGTATTTTCGTGCTTTCTTTTTTACATCAGTGTTGTACTGATGTCGCCTACTTGCTTTTGTGACGAGGATGTATAACCTATGTGTAGCATTCAGGATTTTAGTATTTACTTTCTTTTGTGAGGCAGCAAATTAGAAGCAAAAAAAATCTTATTCATATGTTTCCAGATGTTGAGAGAAAGTTTCAGAATATAATTATTTTTGCGAAAGGCTTAAGTAATAAAAGAAATCCTACTGATAGCTTGTGTGAACAAAAGTCAAAATACATGGGAATTCACTTCAGAGTACCAGCAGTTTGTTTCCGGAATAGCTTACACTTATGATGCAATATATTATGTATGGCTCGCAATTACACACGCCATGTTCGCATAGACCATGCACTCTTTGCAAATATTGTTTTCATCCTTTAGATCGCCCATACACATTGGAATGCTCTGCGTAGTGTTATTACGTAGTTTTGTGAATGCAAAACATTCAGTGGCACTCTGACAATTGTCTGCAAGAAGGGGCGAGTCTAATTTGCCTATTTTGATTGTGCCCTGATCCCTTTATTCAAGGATTTACCTTTGAATGTATCAGTATACACTTTGCTGAGACATGTTTGGTACTCGCTATCTGTGTGTGATATAATGTTTGTTGCGTGTGAAAGTAATCTTTTGTGGTATCTTTTATGTATGTATCAGCGATGACAGCTGTTTATAGTCCCCACACAGAGGACAGGTTGCAGTGCACGATTGGAGCGGTCTTCCTGCAAGCCCTAACGAGCCTTATTAAGTGGTAGGGATTTCTTTTTGGTACCACAGAGTGATAGATTGGACACATAGCACCTATTGAGATATAGCATACACTGTCTTCTAGCTTAGGTGTGGTAAGCCTATGTCCTGCGCTTCAGTGCAGTATTCCTTGAACATGGAATGTTGCCGGAGCAGACGTTGAGCGCTGTGACACTCGGGAGGCGTCTCGATAATGGGAACAGCTGTTCTTTCTCACTGTTGTCTTGACCAAGGCAAGAGTTCTTGTTAAAGGGTTGCACTAGGGAAAAAATTCAGCATTGTTTGTTAAACATTAGGTATTATTTACCTCAATATAAACAAGGATGAGACTGGGGCACTTTAAACAAATGGGTTATTGCAACGGAAACACAAAAATTTGCAGCGTGATGCTCATGCTATACTTTTTAGTGCTTCGGTTGCAATAAACCATTTTATATAAAATTAGGGCACGTGATGCATCCTCTCTCATGGTCTTTGTGTTACATTTTTCTAAATATCAAATAAGTTGGAATGTTGGCTGGAGCGACATTTCCTCTTATAGGATTTGCTGGTCTTTTCAAGTTTTATCCATCAACATCAATATTTCGACTGTCATGCAACTGTGTGCAGTGAAATCTTACTTATAATCATGTTTCGCTTAATGTCATGATGATTGCTTTTACCTAAAATTTTTTTAGTTGAAATCAAATATTTCTTTAAAAAAGTTCTTTTTTTACAAGTAAAAGTGTCATTAATTTTCTCTGCTTTTCAAAGGGACAGCAAACAACATTGTGGTAAAATGTAATGAATTTAGATCAGCACACTTTTGCAATGTGTACATTCTGCCACAAGAATTTGGTGAATTCGTGTTTAAGGAAGTTACAGGGGTTGTTGATTCAGATCGTTTTCAAACGTGTAAGAGCAGATTTGTAGTGCAATCTTGTTTTAAGTAACATCGTGCAACATGCAAATACTTATTCCTTTCTAACAAAGCCTTCTCAGATAACATTTATGCCTGATAGTTTGATCATCTGAATTAGGGGCAGCTTTTCTTGGATGGCAGCAAATACTCATGTTTCATCACATTGTTTAGAACATGTTCCCACCACAATCTATGAAAATACCATGAATGGTGTATGTCACACAGCTCACAAAACATGGAGGCATATCATACAGAGAAGTGTAATCTGTGTGATAGTGCCTTGAATAGCCTTGTTGGACTGCAAATTTAAATTGTTGAATGAATTCATGCTCTTATGAAAGTACAGTACTCGCGGATTGAAACAGCACACTCGGAGCCGGAGCGTGTGGCCGACGGTACATGTGCTGCCGCTCGTGGGTGCGCGTAGAACCTGTATGTTGCGTTGTGGTATAGGGCGATAGGGGGAAGACCTATGGAGCAGGACTACGCCTTCCGATTGCCAAATTGTCGGCCTGTAGTTCACCACGTGTACACTGCCAGGGCAGCGCTGCAAAGCTCCCACACGCTCGCATGTCGACCGAACTGGCTCGCCGCTGCGCACCTCTTTTATTGCCACGCCAGCAGACGACCCTCTTGTTCTGCTTTCTTAGGCAATGTAGTACGAATGCTGTGCAAGTAAGACGCAGGATTCAGTTAGTAGATTGCGTCTTGTGTGCGTTTGTAGACATGATAAGTATCTGCACAAAATCATGAAAAGTTTTCTTTGTGGTTTTCCGTTTCGACAAGAAAGAAAACGGGTTGTGTGCTCTCCTTCATGCAACATTGTAATATTATCATGTAATTGTGTCGTTAGGGCAAAATGTGGCCTATTGTTGAATAAAATTGCGAGAAGCTCGCTCGTTCTACCATGGCCGACAGCTCTACAAGTGCTTGCCACGCAGAATAGCCGCACTGTTCACTGCTCGGGGCAAGACAACGAAGTACTAAGTCATTGTTTTGATGCTGCACGTAAACAGGCCCGTGGCTGGTGCTTTTTTTTTCGTCATGACAAAAATCTTGAAAAACTTTTTATGCTTTTGTGTAGCTATTTATTATGTTAACGAGTGCATTTCAGACGCGATATATTGGCCGTATCCAATTTCTTACTTGCGCAGCCTACGTGCCCCATCGTAGTAGGGCGCCAATCGAGAACGTCATGTGCTTGCGTCACAATATAAATGGTTTGCCCCGTCCCCTAAATTCGGGCTGTATGCATGAAAAAGTGCGTGATCCTTTCAGCGCCACGCTGGCTGTGTGCACTTTGTGAACTAAATGCCAACTCTGTAGCGACTGGAAGGAGTAAGCCTGCTCCGTAGCTGGTTTCGCCCTCTTTCTATACCACGGTGCAACACTTTGGTTCCGCGAGCACCAATGAGCGGTGGCACATGCACCGAAAGCCACGAGCTACAAATGTCCTGTTTCAATCCGTGAGTACTGTACATATATGTTGACCATACTGGGCAGGTTGGTACTTACTTGGGAGGAAACAGGAGTGCAAGCAAATACATAGACTGCTGCATCCAATATTCTTTCTCTGTCGGCGTCTTAGCCCATGGTGCTGTTCACTACTGAGCGTACACTTTATGTCCTCGCCTAGCTCGTACATACACTCTAAATTGTGTGATCACTGTGACGTGTGGGCTCAGTGGATATTTTTGGCATCTGCATGATCTAAAATAGTCATGAGTTCAACACTGTGATATGCTCTTTCCTTAAATACTTGATTAACGCAAACATTTGGTCAGGTTGGTAATTCATCGCTTAGGAACTTTTCTAAGGTACGGCAAAATACGAACACAGAAAAGGGAGACGACACAAAGTAGTGCTAGTTAACGCTGCCGCCCTTTTGATACTGCATGTTTTTTCTGCTGTTGGAATTTTTCTTTAGAAAAATTTCAACAGCAGGAAAAACTTGCACAATCCTTGTCTTATCAAGACGTTCAGCAAGTGCCAACACACCCTAGTGTGGATTCTTGTGCTTATTAATGGCCAGCGATCAATTTCATAATTTGCAATACTGGCTAGTGAACATGGGCAACTGTTCACTCTAACCCCCGAATGCAGAGATGTTACTTAACTCGTACTTGACTCGTTCTTGACTCAAGACAGTCTTGCCGCTCACCATAAATCGTTCTCGAACTTGCGGACGACTTGAAGGCGACTTGGCTCGCCAGGTCGAAGTCATGACAAGTTTCAAGTCAGCTGCGGGACTAGCTTGAAAGCGACTTCACGCATTATTCCAACATGGCCACCTTTCGAATGGACGTCGCGTGAAAGGTGGCCGCTTTTGAGTTTGCTTTCCTCGCCATATGCGTAGCATTTTTTGAGGTGCACTGCCTGCCGAATATTCTTGGAACCGCTTTACGTGACCAAGGAATTCCACGCTAGGTACACATTCATTTATTTATTTATTCATTTATTCATGATACCTTACAGGGCCCGATAGGGCATTGAGTAAGGGGAGCAAGTACGAAACAAAAAATATCAGAGAAAAATGTAATAATAAATACAGGGAAACAAAATTAAAAAAAAGAAAAAAAGGGTAAAGTGCAGTTAAGGAACTTTTTTTCCTCCTTTTCCTTTTTTTACACATGGCAAAAAACAGCAATAAACAGCAAAGGAAAAAAACAAATATACACACACACACACACACACACACACACACACACACACACATATATATATATATATATATATATATATGTACATATGCACACATATGTACAGTGCAAAGCATTTTCAAACAGAGGAACATCATTTCTTATTCCATGAAACAATTTTTCGCCAATCACACACACTCGCAAAGGAAAGAATGGAGGAAGAATTCGCGAAATAAAAAGTAATGGTGACGACATGATACTATTTCAAGAAATGCTTACGCAATTGGTCAAGAGATGCTTGATGGTTACTGATAGATGCAATATTGTCGGGAAGATCATTCCATAGAACAATGGCTCGGGGAAGTGCTGATGAATGGAAAGTGTTAGTTCGTCCACTGATGCGTTTAATGCTATATTGATTATGCAAGCGGCGTGATATGCGTGAAGGCGCTTCCAGTGGTAAGGGAGATGGCCTGATGCTATAGCGATATTTATGGAATAAAGATAAAAGAGAAATGGAACGACGTACATTTAATGGCACAAGCGATATGTCATGTTTGATCTGCGTTATGCTGGAATGTGGGCTGTAGTTGGAAGTAATGAAACGAGCGGCTCTGTTTTGCGCAGACTCAAGCGTGTTGGTCAGGTAGATTTGATGAGGAGACCACACTGGTGAAGCATATTCTAATTGCGGACGAACGATGGTTTCATAGGTGAGTTGTCTTAGACTGCTTGGTGTCCACAAGTTCCGGCGCAGTTATCCAAGTGACCTGGATGCCTTGGCAGTAATGGTGTTAATATGCATGTCCCATGAAAGATTGTGCTTGAGATGGACGCCTAAATATTTATGCGATGATGCCTGGGATACTAATGTGCTATCTATGAGGTATGAAAAATCGGAATGAAGAACGTCGCGGGGCTGCTCGTTATGTTGCCGCTCCGTGAAAGGGGGGACAACCGAAGACAGCCCGTGCATCCAGTGTTACAGCTACTGATGGCTCTCAGGTTTTACAGCGCTGGAACATTCCAACCAGTCAACGGAAGTTTAGTCCGCCTTCCGTAGTCGACAGTGTGCCGTGGAGTCGGAAAAGTTACGCTACTCATCGCAAAGCACCTGTACGCGATACTGGTGCGCTTTCCGCAACCGGCGGACTGTTATGAAGTGGCTGAGTTCCCTTGCGTTACAGGTTGTGTCGACTACACACACGTGCGTATTAATAGTCCCGGTTTCGACAACGCCGAAGTGTTCCGTAACCGCAAAGGCTATTTCTGTTTTTTTATAACACGACGACATTTTCCGTCTCTTTCGGTAAAAAAAAAATTGACTCGGTGCTGTGTCCGTGTGCCTCGTCTATCCTTTCGTCCCATCTAGGGCGCTGTTTATCGCTCAGAAAGGCATCGCTTGTAGCACAACGCTACGTGAAATTACACACACATAAAAAGAGGTGCCCCTATCACGATTTTTTTTTTATCCGCGTCACCATCATGCAGCGATGCATTGCTGCACCCCGCGAGACAGAATTCTGCTGAAGGCAATGTCCTGACCCCCGCTTTTTTTCTTGTTTACCAAGCTCAACAAAAGGATACGAATCACATTTGTTCCCAGAACATGTTTTTTTTTCATAATAACTGCGACCTAGCCCATTACAGGCATGCACACAGGCGAACAGAAAGGCAAATACCGTGATAATCGCGTCACCTTGAGAGCCAAGACAGCACAAATACATGCCTTGGCGTTCGATTGAGAAAAAAAATGAAGAAGGAACCCAACGCGATGCTTGTTTCGCCTCCAAACAAGCAACGTGGAGAAACGCCCCGCATTTGGGTGGCCACTAAAACCAGTGGGCAACGAACGCTTTACAGAAGCAACACTGCGCATCGCTGTGGTGGGAGGCACCACGTGGTGTCGCTCGTTAGCCGTATAATGGCAAGAGTATGCTTGAGGCCCTTCGTTTTTACAGTTATTTTAAAACGTATGGTCTTTTTTTTTGGTGTAATGCGTGCCATACGCGAACAACTTCATTATTACCCTCGTTAGCAGGCGAGCAGCGTGTTTCTGCTTTGAAGCTCGTTCTTGACTTGACCAAGCAAGACAGCCTGAGCATCTATGGAACGCGAAGGCTGACTTTGGTGTTTTGAAGTCCGCTGCTTGCTTCGCGCCGACTTGCTCAAGTTAAGTTGAAGTCGCGAGCCAAGTAACATCTCTGCATTCGGTGGTAAAGCAAGGAGCTAGGTGAAAATATTTCTTTTTTTATAAACGTTTCGTCACCTCTTCAAGGTACCTAAATAACGTATTTTTAGATCTCGAATAGTATGCAAAAGTAATCAAGGGTACAAAAAAGTTTTGCTTGCTTCCTCCAATTTGTTGCTTGTAGAGAGATGTGTAGAAACGACCTGTAACATGTTACAACATGCATATCCGTGTAATATATTGTAGGTTACAAAAAGAACATTTTTTATTGTTTTCACTAGAGTTGTGTAGCTGTATCAACTTGACGTAGCTCTACATTTCATGTGTCTGTTTGTTACTCAATTTCACCTTGCACATTGTCTTGCGCATAAGAGTGGGGGCAGCCCCCTCGCCCCCAACTTGTACCTGAGACGGGGGGCTACAAAATTGGAAGCTTACTTAACTAAGTAGGAGAGGGGGGGGGTGCCGTGGTGAACCTTCCAGCCATCCGAGTGTAGGGAAGCCCTGCGCATGCTTATGAATTTGCACCTCTGAGCATGAGCTATATAGCTATTTGTTAAAGAAGAGGGATTTTAATGTGGAAGTTTTGTGTTAAACAAAGATGTGGAGTAGACCCATTGTTACATGCCGTAGTCATACATTGGGGGCTATCGGAATCGTGAAAGCAGGTTATTCTGCAATAATGCCTGAGAGAAGCTGACTGAGCTGATTCCTGCGTGATAGCTGGCTTCTCTCCAATTACTGATGAATCGGCAGCCCTCCGAACTGATGTATAGTGGTTAGTTTTTTTTTTTCAACGCAACATGAAGTCAAGCTATGTGGTTCGACCTTGAATTCAGATGGATTATTTAATATACCTTATAAATATATATCACTATTTATAAAAGGCATAACTCATCAATTGCAATATCCATTCATGTGCTGTGCTAACACGTTTGCTTCAGTGCCTTCTAAGTTTTCATGTTCTCTCTTGCATGTATTAATTACAGCAGCGATGCCACTACGACGGTGCTACAGGAGACCCTGTCATCAGTGCAAAGTCGAAAATTAAATACAAGTGCAGTTCTTTCTGGAAATGTCTCATTTGGTGTTTCTTTATTTGTAAATATAAAACAGCACTTTTGCAAGAATTGTAAACAAGGGCGAACTTGCTCCAATTATTGTCCTATCGGAACTGAATTGCTTGACAACGTAATACGTGTTTTCAAGTGCAGGCATTATGTACTTGCAGCTTTATTTATCGTCCTCGAAAGATTCTGAGATGCAAAAAACAATGATCTGTTCGTTGGTGGGAATGGTCTGATGGTATTTCCTTTACGACCTTGTAATGTGTGGTCACGTTCATATTAATAAAGAAGTGACTTATTGATCTGCTTTTCAGCAAATGTGCTGTTGAGGGCAGAGGGCCTTAGTCTACAATGCGACGTTTGATGTCAGCCTAATGCATATGCTCGATGGCACTTCACTAAACAACGGCCATCAGAAACTCAGATGTAAAAACTCTACAGACTAACGCTAGCCATTGGTCATCAGATACTCTCATGTCGGGCCTCTAAAGACTTGCGCTAGACTATAGTCATCAGAAACTCTAATGTCATAACTCTACAGACTAACTGTGGCCAATTACTACTAGACTCACATTAGGTACACATCAGAAAAGCGCATTAGACTGACATTAGACAGTTTAATAATTGTGATGTCGAATGACATTAGCCTGTTTATAAAAGTACAATAAATTTTGACACACGTCAAGTGAGCGTCATTGACAATAATACATATTATTATTGGCAACGCTCACTTGACGTGTGTCGCCATAATAGCTGATGCGCTGTGTAAACTGATGTGTGGAGCCGCAATCAATCATTTTGCAAGGTCCACACTCAAGACCCTTTCGCTCGAAGTACGGGTGTTCTACGAGTGCACTCACGTGGTTTCCTTTGATTTTTCTCGCGTGTTGTTCAAAAGGCAAAAAATATCCATGCAGCCGTCTGTCACTAAGGAACTGTATCGTTTGTGTCCCGGTATTTTCTACATTGTAACGAGACGCATTTGGCCCTCGAGTGAATATCGAAAAATTCACATAGTTAATCTTATTTGTTATTCTGATCAAGTGTGGTATGAAAAAACTATAACGATCAAGTTGCAGATGATGGTAAGTGTTATGTAGTTAGTTTCTATCAATTGAGGTTAAGCACTTTTATTTGTTGGTCCTCTTCACGTGAAACAACCTGTATAAAGACACAGAGGTACGTGGAGCTACGTGGAAAAATAACAACTCTTACTCATAACGTAGCAAGTGTTGGAGCTAGACATTCAACCTCTCGAGTATGCAGGGTATGAACCCGTAACCTCGGCAACATGCAGGAACTAGACACGCCGACATTCACGCCGAATTCAAGCACGCCGACATTCGCGAGTAAATGTTTCAATTTATTATCTCATGGATTTTTTTTAGTGTTCTATCTGATTGAATGATGTATATGTGGCGTTTAACGTCCCAAAACTACCGAGACGCCTTAGTGGAGGGCTCCGGGAATTTCGACCACCTGGGGTTCTTCAACGTGCACCCAAATCTAAGCACACGGGCCTACAACATTTCCGCCTCCATCGGAAATGCAGCCACCGAAGCCGGGATTTGATCCTGCGACCTGCGGGTTTGGAGCCGAGTACCTTAGCCACTAGACCAGCGTGATGGAGCGGAAGACAATCTTTCAAAACGTGAAAAAGTTTAGATTACAATTTACGAGTTGACGCTTTTCTTGCAAGCAGTACACAACTTCTCTGAACACCTTCGTAAATTTGTAGCATGGAGGAACCATACCGATTTCCGCATACATAAGAGTATGTAAGAATACTCTCTGACACAATCGAAATAAAATATGTGTCATACCTAACAAACTGGCAAGACAAACAAAACACATATATGGCATACAGTTACTCTCATACTCGCATATACCCGCGCGGCTAAGAAAATACTCTTTTAGCATCCGACGCAAAGTAAAATACATAGTACATAAGAAAGGAGATGAAAAGGACTTGAAGAATTACCGGCCGATCAGCTTGCTCTCTGTAGTATACAAGCTATTTACAAAGGTAATTGCTAACAGAGTAAAGAAAAAATTAGAATTCAATCAACCAAAGGAACAAGCAGGATTTCGAACAGGCTACACAACAATTGACCACATTCATACTATCATTCAGGTAATAGAGAAATGCTCAGAGTATAACCAACCACTATACATAGCCTTCATAGATTACGAGAAGGCGTTTGATTCAGTAGAAATATCAGCCGTCATGCAGACACTGCGGAATCAGGGTGTAGATGTAGTATTTATAAACATTCTGGAAGAAATCTACAGGGGATCAACTGCTACTATAGTGCTTCATAAAGAAAGCAACAGAATACCAATCAAGAAGGGTGTAAGGCAGGGGGACACAATCTCCCCAATGCTATTTACCGCGTGCTTACAGAAAGTTTTCAGAAGCCGAGAATGGGAACAGTTAGGGATAAGAGTTAATAGAGAATACCTTAGTAACCTGCGTTTCGCCGATGACAGTGCATTGCTGAGTAACTCAGGGGACGAATTGCAACTCATGATTACGGAGTTAGATAAGGAGAGCAGAAAGGTGGGTCTTAAATATAATCTGCAGAAAACGAAAGTAATGTACAACAACCTCGGAAAGGAGCAGCGCTTCGAGATAGGTAATAGTGCACTTGAAGTTGTAAAAGACCATGTCTACTTAGGGCAGGTAATAACCGCAAAGCCTAACCACGAGATTGAAGTAACTAGAAGAATAAGAATGGGGTGGAGCACATTCGGCAAGCACTCTCAAATTATGACAAGTAGATTGCCACTATCCCTCAAGAGGAATGTATATAACAGCTGTATCTTGCCGGTACTTAGCTACGGAGCAGAAACCTGGAGACTTACAAAGAGGGTTCAGCTTAAATTGAGGACTACGCAGCGAGCAATGGAAAGAAAAATGGGAGGTGTAACCTTAAGAGACAAGAAGAGAGCAGAGTGGATTAGGGGACAAACGGGGGTTAAGGATATCATAGTTGAAATAAAGAAGAGGAAATGGACATGGGCCGGGCATGTAGCGCGTAGACAGGATAACCGCTGGTCATTAAGGGTAACTAACTGAATTCCAAGAGAAGGGAAGTGGGTTAGGGGGAGACAGAAGGTTAGGTGGGCAGACGAGATTAAGAAGTTTGCGGGTATAAATTGGCAGCAGCAAGCACAGGACCGGGTTAACTGGCGGAACATGGGAGATGCCTTTGTCCTGCAGTGGACATAGTCAGGCTGATGATGATGATGATGATGATGCAAAGTAAAAATTAGCTTAATGTTTCCCCCCTCAAGATTGTCAACCAGTACTGATATATGGTATGGTAGCCGGTCTTTTCCATGATTGGTTCGTAAAAAAGGGACAGCCTGAGTTTCACGCTCTCGAATGTCATAGTTGAGGTGGTGTGGTTTTCTTAAGTTACAAAGATGAATGAATCAATCCAGTGTGGACTCGTTTCACACTTTCTTTATACTTCATCGCCACTCCTAATTGCAACGAAATGGGAGAACATTAAAATGACCAAGTAATGGACTTGTAAGGCTGTCATAAGAAACACACGCAACATGCCACACTGCTTTTTTATTTTGTACAATAAACGCGCTTTATTCCACTGAGGATGATGTGCTGTAGGAGAACATTTCCGACAAGGGAGCTTCGGAAGAGGTGCGTCCGACGACGAAGATGAATGAAGTGTGTCAATAAATGGACTTGTCCGTTTCAGTCTGGCTATATTTGGGTGAAAACTTTTCTTCTTCTGTTTGCGATCCCCAAATCGCACCCCGGACTATATGTGGGTCAGAGCTACATGCGGGCTTTCTAGATACACTCAGACTTCATTGTAACAAAGTTACACGAAAATATCATTATATGCGAGAATTTATTGTAAAGGTACATTCCTAACACTATCTATTACAAGTCTTCTTTTATTAACTTCGTCATAAGTGGTATTTTATGTTATCTGGGTTCGTTATAATGAGGCTTGAATGTAAATGGAAAATTAGTTTATGGGGACAAAAATACGACTTTCTGCCAGTTCGAACGTAGCACCCAACCTTCACCTTATAGATTTAGTGCTTGCCAAAGGTCCTTGGTTGCAGGAGTTTTCAACACTACCATCATCATCATGATCATCTTTCTTGGACTGTTGAGTCAACTGCTGGACGAAGGCCCCTCCCAGTGATCTCCAGTTTACGCTATCATGAGTGAGACGATTCCATTTTATCTCTGTCAAGTTTTAAAACTTTGTCAGTTACTCGAGTGAGTCTTCGATGCATTCGTAACCATTCTGTTGTTCTTACTGTGCACCGATTCTGTTCGGCGCAATACATGGCCAGCCCAGATTTGTTTCTTTCTCTTGATGTAAACTAGGATATCTGCAGTCTCGAGGTGGAACACTCTCACAGGCGTCGCCCGTAGAAAGGCAAATGAAGCTGAGTGGGGCCTGAGGTGAAGGTTGCGTGGTGCAACACTCGAAGTGATAAGTCTGGTGTACAAAATGTTAGAACGACCAATTATTGAGACAAAAGCTACATCTAATTAAGACAAAAACTACACCAATCTACGCGAGATATAAAACTTGTAGCTTACAAAACCTTCGTTAGACCACTACTAGAATATGCTTCAGTCATGCGGAGTCCTCATCAAGACAGCCTGAAAACAAAATTAGAAAAAGTACAACCCCATGCCGTCCGCTTCATATGCACGAATCACCCCCGGTTAGATTCTGTCACGCAGATCTTCTGTGAACTGGAATCACTTAAGGCACGAAGACAAAAGAACCGGTTCAAAGTTCTTTTCAGGATACTGCAAAGACAGCTAAAGATTAACAAAAATTTGTACTTAAAAGTGCCAGGAAAACGAAGCAGTAGTACCGTACTCTTGTCGAAGTGACGTGTTTCATTATTTTTTTTTTTGCAGCTGCGATTGAGCTTTAAAATGTGTTGCCAGGCATTGTAGTAAATGCAAGCGATCTTTGCCAATTCAAAAAATTGTTGTACTTGTATTTGAGTGATGGAGCTGCCAGATGATTAGCCTGCATTTTTCTTGGTTTGAGTTTCTTTGTTTTCTTTCTCCCAGCTGTGTTTAAGCCTCGAAGTGCGTAGCCAGGCATTGCTCTAAATGCAGGCAGTGTTTGCCTATTTGATAAAGTATTACACATGTAATAATTGATTGCACTACTACGTGACATAGATATATATTGATTGGTTTGTATTTGGTTGTACCTGCCCTGTAAGAGCCCTCAAGAGAGAGCTGACAGTACTATGAAATAAATAAAATAAATATATAAAATAATTTAGGGTAGTATGGGACCCCCACACTGCTGCTAACTGATATAAACTCGACAAAGTTCAAAGGATGACTTCCAAGTTCAGATTCAATAAATATCAATGCATGCATTTTGCTTCCAAACTTTGCAACCATACAAACCTTACCACCTTAGAACCTAAAGCTAATTTTTCGTTCAATGCGCTCTACGTGGTCCTAAACTCTTCTCTGGTTGCTTTGTTGTCCTAAACGTGGAACTCTCAGAGTGTTAGCCAGTGCCTCCCATTGGCACGGAAGTTAGCGTGCAATGTTCTTTTTGCCAGGTAGGATATGTTGCGCGTAAGAAGTGTTTGGCCATGTGGCCACCTGTAGGAAACATCTGTCGTAGGATTGAAGAAATGAGTTATTGGTAATTCGTTATTGGGGAGCTGCAGCACTCAATAGACAAGCTCGACAAGACGGTAGCGCTTGTTTACATCTAATAAGTGCTGTACCTCGTCACTGGTGCCATTTTATGGTAAGACTGTGCGTTATGCTGTGTGGGTTCCATACACAGAAACAGATTGCATGGATAAAACAATGGGTCTTTCAATAAGCACGGTTTAGAAAGCATTGCATGTGTAGTGCTAAGATTGTGGGATGGCCCCACCGCGGTGGTCTAGTGGCTAAGGTACTCGGCTGCTGACCCGCAGGTCACGGTTTCAAATCCCGGCTGCGGCGGCTGCATTTCCGATGGAGGCGGAAATGTTGTAGGCCCGTGTACTCAGATTTGGGTGCACGTTAAAGAACCCCAGGTGGTCGAAATTTCCGGAGCCCTCTACTACGGCGTCTCTCATAATCATATGGTGGTTTTGGGACGTTAAAACCCACATATCAATCAAGATTGTGGGATGGGTCTTTTGCTGTTCGGAAACCTTTAGATCCACTTTCCTTTCTCTTTACTTCATAATCGATGAACCTTCGGTTAAGTGTCACTAATAGCTGCCGCCTGTGCCTTCTTTGTCTCCATTATCTGTCGGCTATATGCAGTAGCCTAACAGTCGTATGCGAAATGCAGTGCATGTTCACATTACCTTCAGGGCTTATTATAAAACATGTTATTCTTGTGCAGACTTTCACTTCTCTCTAAAGTTGCCCAACTTGTGCTTTGCAGGTGTTTGTGCAGTGCACCGAGATGCGCAGTCCACACGTGCAGCACAAGGGACCGCCCAAGAAGACGGTCATCACGGGCACGGTCCTGGTCACCAAGTGCCCCTGCCTGCACCCGGGTGACGTGCGCAAGTTCCCCGCGGTCGATGTGCCTGAGCTCCACCACGTCATCGACTGCTTTGTGTTCCCGGCGCCGGGACCTAGACCGCATTCCGATGAAATGGCCGGTGAGCCTTCGTTTAATGACTGCTAACTTTCATCTTGCCATTATCAGGTTCCATAGCATCAGACTGAAAAAGCCTGAAGAGATAGGTGGCTATTCACACTTCGTGATCATGCTTAATATTCAAAGGGCTGCTGTCTGTTTTCTTCTTTTCTTGTCCCTCATCAATGGTGCTGTTTTTTATGTGAATAATAATCGTTGGGGTTTTACGTATTGAAACCATGATATTATTTCGAGGAACGCTGTAAAGGAGGCGTTTGTGGCAGTGGTGGTCGATGGGGCTGGCCATGTCGTCAACTCAGCGACGGTCAGGACGAAAGACCAATCATTGCGGAACAGGTGGCCATCGCCTTAGCACTCAAGATGGATAACATTGAAGTCGCCTACAGTGATTCCATGGCAGCAATACGGGCGTTCGCCAAGGGGACGGTCTCTGAACAAACGCTGAGAATACTGCAAGGCAAGAACATAACGCATCATCTTCTGAGTTGCTTCCCAGCTCACCTTGGAAAAATCAACGATTCCCCTCCCAATCTCAATGAAGCAGCACACGTGGCGGCGCGAGACCTCTCCAACCGCGCCTGCCCGGGGATGCGTTCTACCGGTGACGGGGATAACCGGGAAATTGTTACAACATATAACGAGCTTACTAAACATTTCTACCTGTCTAAAAGGATTTTCCCTCCACCTCACAAAATCTAACTCGGCCCGAAGCACTTACATTAGGGCTTTTGCAAACGCAGATGTACCCTACTTTGAAGACGTTACACATCATGTACCCTGACATATACCCAAGTAATATTTTTCCACATTGTGGGGAAATAGATTCATTAGAACATAGGCTCTGGCAGTGCTCCAAATTCGCTCATTTATCAAACATCCCCTCTGCCAGAAGGGAGGCGGCAATCCGAAGCTTGTCCTTGGCAGATCAGCTCTGGGCTGTTCACCAAGCCCGCGAGGCGGCTGAGGAGCTTGGCATCTCAGTCCCCACGCGGGAGCTGCCCGCAACACAGTGATCGGTGTTTTGTAGGACCAAATAAAAGTTTATTCAATCCCATCCAACTAGAACAGCTAATGTCTCTACCAGCTTTTACTTACACATATTGTAAATGTCTGGTAAAATCTAACAGAGAAAGTTGGCAATCGCCCAGCTTCCAGTCATGCCTTCAGCGTCGTGCATGTCATGAGTGCCAACTGGTTGTCTCTCGAAGTCCAGGACACTCTTGTCATCTCAGATATGTCATTACGTTTCATCGCGAAGTCGATGCGCTCGTAGCATCCAACCTCTGTCGTCCAGTCACCTCTCGAGGATGATGGGCTTGTGCCATCCCACCGCTACCATCCAGTTGTTGCAACTCCGTGTCCTGCGGGTCTGTTTTAGTAACGGGCCGCCGTCGTAGGAACCCATCGTCGAACAAGTCAGATGAGACGCTCGTACTAACAAGAACATTTTATTTACACGACTGAGGAGCTCGGAAATGAGCTCGGAAACTCACGCTCGAGGACTACGGCTGAAGGTCTCGCTATAGAGGAAGCTCGCTGAAGGAATGCTGAAAAAGCGCATATCCTCTTTTAAAACCAGCGTAGTCAACCCGTGTCACACTGTTCACTCTTTCAACCAATGCGAGGCTTGGTGAGTGGTCGGGCGAATCATGAAGGCGTAACCACCAATCCGCACGCAGGGAGGGAGAAGAAAAGTCCACAAAAAGGGCTACCTAACGAATTTCACACTCCCACAACGCTTCGATGTCCGAATTCTTGATCACGTGCGCATCTGCGAAATTTAGCTTTTTCTTAAAAATCTCGGCCTATGCTGACGACGTGGCGCTTCTCCTGCCAATGAAACTGCCGACGCTGAGCAGCAGGTGATTTGGAGAATTAGGGCAATGGGGTTGCAAGAGAAGGCATCCCGTCGTCTTTAGGCCATAGTGGCCGGTGCGTTCCGCCTAAGTTTCGAAGAAAAGCAGTGCCCAAGGTTTGACCAGCGGTGAAGCCTGCCTACCATGGCACTGCGGATCAAAGTCCCGTGCATTGGACTTTGTTCAATATTGAGAGGCCGGTGCATTTTGTTCCCAGGAATGTGGCTGTGCAGCATCTCTTCCGGTAACTTCCTTCCCGACACATTGGCACGAGTTAATTCATAAAAGTGCCTAACACCTTAAGCTCGGTTCACAACGCCTGGCGAAACTTCGGGGTCTTCTCTTTATTTCCTCGGTGCTCTGTCTTCCACAACCGTCGACGAATTGTCAGCTGTCGATCCTCTGATTGGATAGTACACTTGGTCAATTAAAACCTCGCCACAAAGACGCCACCTTCATGCACGTGAGGGCTCGTGCCCCAACACAAAAAAGACAACAAGCAAAAGGCAAATAAAATAAAAATAAAAATGTCATGAAGTCGTGCGCAAGCACAGCAGCGCAAAATTACCTACACCTAAAGCTACACGTACTGCGGTTTTAGGTCATAGGACGCCTTCAATATAACACATGAACTTCTTGACGACGGGGCAGTAATCTACCTGTCTCCTGTGCGCTGTAAGAGGAACCGGTCGCCGACCACACGTGGTTCAAATTTAGAGCTCATGTGCAAGAATTAACACGGAAGCAGTCGAAAATGGGCCAAGGCGTCAGCATCAAACAAAGGTGTCGCTTGCACGTGTCGCAAGCCCGTGCGTTTCCATCACCTACCCGAAGCAAGCCGGACCATATAGAAACGTTGACGGTGATCATACGGTATTGCAACGCGCGCCGCCTTAAACCAGCCTGCGCGAATGCACCGTATGGCAGGGCTGGATCTTGACCAATGAGAGGTTTCGAGGAAGAAACCCTTAGGCAGTCGGGGGGGAAGGGAGGAGGTGGGTAGTTGCAACGATGTTTCGATCTCTACTTTTTCGTCGCCCAAAGGGGATGCAATCAATATTCTCAGACGCGTTTCCTACCCCTTCTTAGCCCACGGGGAGGGTTTGGTTCCGTGGCTTTCAGTAATCTCAGACGTCATAGCCTTTCGCAGGGTGCGGTTCAGTACACAGCCGTAACTGTGCAGTCAGGGTTCATCCGATTAATCACGTTTAGATTGGGTGCTGGGAAAGCAATGCTGTGAGCCGGAGAAAATGCAACGCATTGGCAGGCATGCCATACCAAGCTTACCGCACCAAGTAAATAAAAGTAAACAAAAACAACCGCGCAACGTTTTATTACAGCGATCCTTCAATTTGGAAACTAAGTTTTCATCAGCATAATAGCGGTCATTTCCGTATGTACTTGATGGAGCAAAACACAAAACTGGTAGATTTTTTCTGCGTTACTGAATATTCAAGTGCGCAAATATTTCAAGTAACACAGAGAAATACATCCCAAGAATATTATAATCATGCATGGAAAGAGAAAAAAATTATGACCATGAAAAATGAAGGTTAATTCGCAAGCATTTACCAAGGATTGAGTAGCTTCACTGGAGCCCTTAAGGTCATTCACCTGGTACATCATAGGAGCAAAGCACCCATCTGTTTCACTGAGAAAAAGCTGACCATCTTTACGCCAGGCGTATACTCATGAATGTAGTTCTGCCCATGGCTTCGTTGCAAAAAGAAGTCTCCTGGTTTGATACGACCAGTTCTCGTCATTAAAAGGGAAGAATTTTTTGGTGCGGTTGTCTTTTTTAATTAGTAACCACATTCGGACAAATTCAAGAGACGCAATGTAACACTTGCACTGTTGTTATTCATCGTGGGAAACTTTTGCGCTGCTCTTGTAGGACTAGGGTCAGTTCCGGTAGGTTTGTAACCTTGGCAACTTCAATAACCCTACATAATAGTTACTTTGCTTTGTGATACGTATTTCCTGTATTCATGTTCCGCCGTCTTAGCTTGTGAACAGTGGCACCAAGCTCAGCAAAAGCTGTGGTACTGCCCTTTCCTTAGATTTGTCCTACTCATCGGGTTGCTTAATGTCTTCCCGCTTTATCGCTGTGGGAATGCTGTCATAGTTGGGTGACATCATTATAATGAAAGATTTAATGTTCTGAACATTCTCAAGAATGGGTCCTGAGAGTCTATAGCTTTGTCCAAATGCCAGCAAAGGGATCTTTGCAAGTTAAGCTTGTGGCTTGATTTTTTTATCACGGCCTCCATGTAGTTTTCCTGTGCTGCAAGCCGGCACTTCCACAACTCTTTTAACAAAATCTTCTTTGACTTCAACGTTGCCTCAGTCGAGTAACAACACTTACCCATGCCGTAACAATGATACAATTCATGCATTTCACGATCCCGGTCACTGAAAAAATAAGCGTAGCAGGCCAAGCATGCATTACTCTCTTAAAAAGCCATATTGAAAAATCGCTTTCAAAAATGACCTTCACAAGTCACCATCGATAAATTATATATGAACTGGACGCATATTGGCAGCAGTCAGAATACTAGCGAGCATGTGGCATTGCAAGGGGGTGCAAAAGCGGCATTTGAACACCTCCATGAAAAAACCTACAGTCAAACATGCAAGCAACTTCTACTTTGAAAACACCAAAAATATTTTCACAACTTTACAAAAGTATAGATACAGCATGATTATGTCAAGGCACTTCTTCTATCGTCACCGCTGCTAGAATGAAAGTTCTAGGACATAACATCAATAGAAATTTCACTCTGAGAGCATACAGTCGATAACGTTTGTGAGTGGTGTCTCTGCATGCAGCTGTAAAAGTTATCTTGAATTCTCCGTCGGCGCAGCAGCCTATGTCAGTGTCCTTGTATCTCTGGCGATAATTATGCAGAACCAATTGAAACCCTGAGGTTTGGGCATTTAAACACAGTAAATATAGACGAAGTTTCAGGCAAGGTTCTTAGGCGACCGTTACCATGCCGTGAAAAGTAATGCTTTACCGCGAAACTGGGCTACGAACAACTAAAGACAGTGTGCTCAGTGAGGAAAATAATTATAATACGTGCTCGGGTTTCGTTCAAAAACCACAATCATTCTGAGAGATGCCGTAGTCGAGGAATGTGGAGAACCATCTAAGGTTCTTTTAGGTGCACCCAAAAGTGAAAACGCGGTGTTCAAGCATTGTGACTTCCTCGAAAATGCGGCCGTAATGGCTGTGATTTGATTCCGCGACTGTCTGGCTAGCACTCAAGCACCTTAACCAGTTAACCACCGTGGCAAATAAAGTGAAGAGAAAGATGTGCGAACGCAAGCTGCGTAGAGTCATTAGTAAAACGAAGAAGAGAATGGTGACGATGAATAGTGGCCACATGCCATATTTTGTTTATAATAAATATTTCTGAAGTTATCATTAAAGGTTACGACACACAGTTTTGCTCAGTCCCCCAGAGTTGGTATGTGTCATAATTGTGAGCAAAGAAACCAACGGGTTATTTGGTGATTGGACCACTTGGTGTCTTGTGCGACCAAAAAGCGGTGACCTACTGGTGCGCTGCGATTGGCCCACGCGCGCGAAGCGCCTGACGAAGAACCCGGGGATTGCCAGAATAGTGCGCCGCAGAAGTTAGGTAACATCGACCAGCGAACACCATTTTGATTCAATGGAAGTTCCTCCAAGGCTACGGAAGCAGCGACAACGGGGTATACCTTGCGTTCTGCGAGAACCAGGAACATGTGGCTGCGATCGAGGGTGACTGTGTCCCGGAATGGCGGGTTCTTTGAACGTAAGCCAGGCAACCCCGTCTGGGTACCTTGCTCGCGCCTTCATCGACTACTTCGCCGCAGATGTCACCACCTCACGCCCTTGCTCCTGTACACTGGCCAGCACCAGCCAGGTAACATCTTCGTGGCCATGGCAACGTCAGCTGATGGTGCGAGCGTGTTTGGCAAATTCTATACTTTTGACTCGATGATAGGCCTCGCATCTTATAGAAGAAAATTGTGTAGTTGCGTTGTTTATCTCTGCGCTAGCTTTGCCTAATAATTAAGTAAGGTATTGAGGCTTTTTCCACAGCGAATTGGCCCATCCCCGAGTAACGTTACCTTTTCGAGGATTTCACGTAGCGCGAACAAAGGATATCTTTAAACAAGGGTCAACCGTGACTCAATAAAACCAACTACACACAGTTTGCCTGGGGAAAATTGCGGTATTTGAAAAAAAATACAAAGGAGTGTAAATCTGACGTTATCTGTCGAATCTGAACATTTCCACGCTTGCGATGATATCTTCCCGTGGTCCCAAGCAACTGGTTGCTCAGATGCACTGCTCCGATATGATGCCGCCTGCCTAGATACAGCGCGCAACCGCTCGGTTGCGCCAGACGTGACGTGTCTGAAGCTGTGGATGGGCTCTTTCGTTCTGTGTAAAGCCGGCGCGTGGCGGTCGCGTCAGGCAGAGTTGTGTATACCGAAGAAGGTCCGCACTGCCGACGAGGAAGCAGTTTAGCGAGAATCGCGGTGCGCTGCCAAGCGAGACTATTGGACTGGACGCGTTTAGGTTAGTCCAGGTTGACATGTGGCCGAAACGGCGAGATTCCGGCTGCGCGAAAACCGACTAGAATTTCGCCTCACTTGGCAATACTTCGTATAACTGGTCGTCACTAAGTATTGCCCTGAACAGCTAAGAACCGATGAGCTTCGCTTTGGTTACAGACTTGAGGCACTAGTGCCAGCTACGACCGGATTTTCTAAAGATGGCGTTTATTTCTAATAGAATTAAAACTCATAACTTTGCGCTTCATATATTCACTTTACAGACTTGAACCATTTATCACGTTCTAGAAGACAATCCAAAGCAGTCAAATGTTGCAATGTACAACATGCGAAATGGTGATTTGGCGCTTTTAACTAATTTGAGAGCTTTAATGAAAGTAGTCAAAATATGACATAAAACCACTTTACTGAGCTAGCGTATTCAATTGCTCTGAATCCGGCTTCCAGCGAAACGACCGTGCACGTGTCGCCGCCTTATTATTTACCAGTGAGGACGGCGCTCGTTTGATGGTTGTCGCAAAAAATGTTGACACGCTGTTAAACCTCATGTCTAGAGCGGTAACCAATCATTTTGGCAAGGTCCACACTGAAGGCTCTTTCACTCAAAAAAGCGGTATTAACCGAGCTTAGTCACGTGGTTTTGTTTCAATATTCACTCGCTTTCTTCAAAGACGGAAAAATTGCCAAACAGTAGACTCTCACAAAAGAACTGAATCCTTCACATCCCAGTGCCCTCCAGAATGTAACGAGACGCATTTGGATCTATAGAGAATATTAGAGACTTCGCACAGTCAATACTATTTGTTGAACGGATTAAGCGGGATATATAAGTACAATATCGAGTGGCAGATGACGATAAGTTGTATGTAGTTGGTTTCATTCACTTGCGGTTAAGCACTTTCAGTTTTTTTGCATATCACGTGAAACATCCTGTATAAGGATTCAGGGAAATATGGACCTGCGCGGAAAGATAACAACTCTTAGCCGCGAGGTACGAAGTATTGGAAATCGAATATTTGACCTACCAGGCGCGCAGGTTCTGGAACCCAAAACCTTGGCATTATACGGGAACGAGACACCCGAGCCTCCCAATGAGTGTTGTGCACGAACCATGGAGCTTCTGATAAGAACTGACAAGATAGTATCCAGAGTCACTTTTATGAGTGTGACTGTGTGCGTGTGGTCGAATTCTGTTCGCTAAGAATAAGCTATGAGCGCGGTCGCAACGAGACCCTAATGATCGATTGTTTATATGCGTCGGACGAGGCTTGATATATAGCTCGAATAAAATGCGCGAAAACTTGCAAAAGTTCGCGAGGAAATGTTCCCATTTAGGATCTCATATAACTCTGTGGCTCAATCTATCTCAGTGAAGTTCGATAAGGGTCGAATGCAGATTGTTCCATCATATTTAGTAATATTACTTATATGGGAATTTTATATCCCGAAAGCAGAATATGCTGGTGAGAGCAGCCATATATAAGGGCTCTCGTGATTTGAAGCATCTGGCAACATTTACTGTGAACTCACATCGCAAAGCCTTATCTGGTTTCGCCTCCATCGAAATGTGAAGGCCCCGGCAGGCGATGACTTTTACAAAAAAGAATTTTATGCGCTTTCTTCAAAATGTTTGTCTTTGTTCGGGACTACAACATCAAGGTGTACGTAAAGACTCCAAGGTCGTTGAAATTTCCTGGACCCTGCACTTCCGCGTCTCTCATTATCATATGGTGGTTTTGCAATGGTAAACCCCAATACTAATAATAATAATAATAATAATAATAATAATAGTAATATTATGAAATAATAATAATAATAATAATAATATGAAATAATAATAATAATATCAATAATATTTTAACAATAGTAGTATTTTCTCTACCTTCAGAGAGAGAAACAATGTGAAAACGCGCAGGTTGGCTGAAGTCTCGTGAAATCAAGAGGGATTGAGGTCATCTTGCGAGTGGTGGATTGCTCTCAGGGCCTCGCTCGCGTCCCTCCGCTGTTTTGTTTAAACTTTAAATATTTTTTTCACTGCCGACTGTAAAGGTTAGCGTAATTTCAGTGATCTTGCGCAGTGAAGCCAATCCTCTACACTCATCGAAAAAAATATTTTGCTTCTACCTTGCGAATAAATCACCCTTGAATACTTTTAGTTCACCGCAATACACGGATATTGAAAGGAGTCACTGAAAATTCTTATTGCTTTAACCTAAAAAAACGTGGTTGAAAAAAAGTGAAGGGGAGTAGGCAAAATACCGCGAGATTACATTGTCTCTGTTGCATATGAATTACTGTAAAAGTATATAACAAAGGAAAAAGAACTGGTAATCACATGAATGTTCAAATTCACCGGAACCTTCACCATGGTATGTCACAAATTTAAATATTCAGATAAGAATAACAATGATAACCGCAATACTGATAACTTTGCTAATGTGTTGCTGAATGCATAGTTCTGTAAATGAAGGGTGACAAATTGTTTGACAGTGGGCTATGCGACCACCGTTTTATGTTAAATCGTTCCACTGCCGGCTCTTTGCTCATTCGTCGTTTCTTGCGCTGCACACAAGTTTCAACCCGCTCACACAAGCCCATGGAGTCACCACCACAAACGCAGCGCCACTGCTCATCCATACGTAGAAGATTCCTCAAGGACTTCTGCAATTTTTGTTATGCACATTGTAAGCTTCTTCACTGGTAAATAACTGTCTACGGTCTGTGACCATCCTACGGCGCACCACGTATATCCACTTGTTGGTAGCTGCTCAATAGAGTACGCGAGAGCTTTTAATTTGGTTTCATTTTTGTGTTGTACTTTCTCTTTGCCGTTGAGAACGAATAGACCAGAAATACTGGCACTTTATGAATATGAGTGGGCGCCATTTGGCTAGTGCTACCTACATCTGTTTGCTATAAATATGAACTAGTTACAGTGACTGAAATCTAATGCTGTTGCATTCTCTTTATTAGTGTTTTAATATAACAATAATTTGAACTTCTCATACGTCTTTTTTTAAACAAACGCACGTAGAAAGGTACGTGGAAGATGACAAGCTAGAGCATAGTCGTAACGCCAGTGGAAAATGGAGGGCTCTGCATAATGAAAGCCACAGCGTGGTTCTTTTCCGTTAACAAGTATAGGCGTGATCTTGCAGTTTATTGCATAGGTGCTCTGATACAAGCTAATATTCTATTCTTTGTGTGGCCTCAATAAGGTGTGGTACAGTGTCTCTATTTATTACTTCATTTCGCTTTGGCTGTTGAAGTGCTGCAACGACGTAGTGCGGGAACTGGAGGGGTCTGAAACCTCCTGGCATAACGATCGTTCACGTGTGTTGCTTTGTCGCAAGTGTAGTGAGAGTTTAAAAACGAGAGTGCACAACTTTCGTAAAATGACGTGGGAAAGGTTTACGAGTTCATGGCCTCAGTGATGCGGTTGCTTGATTCACCAAGCAGACTACAAAGATTGCGCTAAATACTCACCATTATATTTCATATTCGCTAAGGTGGTGCTGTCGAGCAAAAGCTGCTGCTACACGTGTTCTGCTACTTGCTTCCTGACACGGCTGCTGTACATTTGAGGGCGCGTAGGAATCGTCTCTATCCCACTCGTATAATGTATTTTACCATAAAGTAAGTATTTTGTTCAAAGCTTTAAATCGACGAATTCCTTGTCACCACAGGTTTCAAGAAGCTGGAACGATTATGCCGCCTTGGTTGTGGGCCTGTTGGGCAGTGCGAGTCTTGCGCTGAAGGACAAGCCGACGAAGTCTACGGTCACGTCTTCCTCGAGAGTGCTAGCACCTGGCATGTTCGTCGGGCCCATGCAGGCAAGAGGTCAGGACGCAAAGGTTACGCCTCAGCGCGGACACCCCACAAGCACCTGCCACATTTAGAGGCCTGGCTCCTGCAGCATCTCATCCAGCTGACCTCCTCCAACGTCAGCGGAGCTCCTATGAGAGATCGTGGTACATCGGCAATTTTCACATCGTCTGTGGCACTGGAAGAAGCAGAAGGTTCTGAAAGGCTCTTATTCAAACACCTAAGAAGGCCGCGTTTCGACCTCCAAGCCGAGAGCGAAGTCCCCTGCTGGCGCAAGACGACGCATCCTTACGGTACTGGCACAGACGACAGCATACCGGCAAATACCTGGACTTGCCGGCATGCAAAGTGCAAGTCTTTCCTTGCCGTTTCGTTCTAATTTTACGTAGATACAAATAAATGTTTTTATTTGTATAAAACATACTATTTTTTAAAAACAAATCAGATGTCAAATTTCTTGGTACGTTAATGTCAGCCTTATGATGCTGAATTTTCGCATATGGTAATTCGCAGGTCTTTAAATTGACTTCAAAAGATATTGAATGTCTTTTTTTATTCACGTTTGAGATGTATGCTCGAAAAACCTCACGTTGGGATATTTTACTAGTTGACGGTGCTCATTAATATACGGTCCTGGGCAGTACAATAGTTTTATCGAACTGCCTGCTTTACAGGATACAATTTTGAAATTCTTGAACGAGAAACTACAAATAATACCATATCTAGCAGAACATTTTAAGGCGTTTACTGCCCCTGGTAATGCGATACAAATAGCAAGCGATGCAATTGTACCTGCCATACATACTTCAATGCGGTGAACGATGCGAGTGAGCTCTCGTTGACCTTGTGGTGGTGGTTATGGGTAAAACAAGGCGCCTAATTTCTGCACCTGGTAGGGAGCACGGTGCTGCGCCTAATGACCATGTATCCGGTATTTATTCTTGGCTTGGTATAAGTCAACAGCCACGAATTCTCTGCATAGCAACGGTTTTGCCGGATTGTTTTCGTTTCCAGCGCCTTCCAAACTTTCTTTGCCTGTACTAGAACCCACAAAATACTGTAATAACTTATGTTGGCAAAATTTCCTTCCCTCTGCAGAACACAGAAATTCAAGTTGTGCATGCACTTGAATGAATATGTGCACTTGTCATAGTGGTCGCAAGAAACAGAAGTAATACCCCATCGGTCAGGAAATGTATTTGATGAAATTTGCGACTAAGGTCCGTTTCTTCGCCTAGAGAATGCACAATGTTGTGCGAGTAAGGGACAGACAGAAGAGACTTGATTGCAACATGAACATGCAAAGGCTTATAATTATTTGGAAAATTTGTGACCTTTAATACTTATTTTATTATTACATTACGCATGTTCCGAGCTTTCACATTACACGTCTGCTCTACCATTCAACACTTCATCTCTTTCACAAAAAAAACAAACACACAAATAGCTGACACACCTGTCATGTAATCTGGAGATGCACTGAACTTCGGTCAATCACGTCATTTAACTTGTGTTCGTAGGTATGATAGTGCACTCTTAAAACCTGTAATTTCTGCAGTGGATTGCCAACCAGCCATTTTCTTAATATTGCTAGCGGGCTCACGTAGCCTGTCGTTGACACGACCATATGACTGCCCTATTTAAAGCGATCGCATCGCAATAATGGTGTGCAAACGATTCCTCGTTTACACTATACGCACTTTTGCTGGGATGCTGCTTATTGTATACTCTATTTTACTGCTTTTGCAGAGGGGTTGGCTGAGCCTTATAAGAGAGATTGGCCACAAAACGCAAGGAAGTATAGGAGTTGATGAAAAATACACAAAAAGGAAGGAGTTTGGTGTTAGAAGTATAGCTTGCAATCAAGCCAAATACAAAAGTAGTCATCTTGGTTTTCCTTGGAACGTTAATTAGAGGTTTCTTATTTATTAAAACTGGTATGTTACCAATATAAGTGCCTTATTTTATAACTTTGGCCAGATTTCATCCTTTTTAAAAGTATATAGAGCTACACTGCACAGTTTAGGTGATGTCGAATGATTTATAGATATTTTGTTTCTTATATTAAGCCTTCTTTTTTTACTGCTCCAAATTTATATCTAGTGATAAAAATTACATATTTTTCCCCTGTAACCTGCTCGAAATTTACATTTTAAGTGCTCCAAATGTAATATTTTGCTGCTGCGAAAATTGCTCCAAATTGCATTTCGGCTGTTGCACCCCTGATCTTGTTTAACAGTAACTTTCAGTGACGCTGTGTGCAATGAGCAGCCAAGTTGGATTGTCGGACATTCTTTTCGCATTTCCTCTGGTGCCTGACAGAGGAACCTTGTACATTATTCCTGTAACACAAGGAATGGAGGAGCTTCGGTGTTACTAACCACATTCACCTTTATATTTAGTATTGCCTTTGGCCCCGAGCTTAACAAGTGTGCAAGTGCTGCCCAGCCTCTTGAGAGCTGTACATACCACTGCCGCATAAGATCTGGATGTGATACTCCTACTTGTGCACCATCTTGTGAACCAGTCTGACAAGTGTTGTGTACTTTCATGTACTATGAAGAACTTGTACCAATGAAGAACTTGAACGTAGGGCAGCAGGCTGAGACGGCTTTCCTAATCTTTCTCACAGACTTCGCATTTGCTGAAATGTGCGATCCATCTCGCCACCTTTTCGCAGGATCTAGTGGAGACGCTGCTGTTAAGAACATCTGGATCTGAGCATGAACATTGCTCACTACCTTGTGCACACATGACTTGCACACAGCCTCCTGTACCAAAAATGTAGCCAATCCATCTTTGATCACTTTGGAATAAGCTGATGTGTAAGGCAAAAGAGGATTTTGCGACCTGGACCTGTACTGCCAACACACATGCATTGGGCAGGGGTTGAGACAGCTGCGCATATTGGGCATTTCTGATACATTTCCGTTTTCTTGCACCAAGCTGCTCTAAAAGAATAAAGATCAGGAAAATTGCACCGAACTGCTCCAAAACAGCCTTGAAAGCTAGATTTTTGATGCCAACCTCAGCTTCAGTGGAGAAAAGGGCGAATTCGACAAATAACGCGTACCCAATTGTGTTTTTTTTTGGTTTCACTTGTGGTGTACACGTATCCCGAAGGAGTACGGCCATCAGCGTGGGTCCGTGCTTAGCGAGCCGCAGGGCACGCGTTAACCGTCGCCGTGGCGAGAACAGGATACTGCTCAAAGTCGCAACACTTTATTGTGGCAACACCAAACGCAGTACAGCCCGTTGCAAAAAGGCGCGGCGGGAAAGCAAAAGGCTTATCCACGCCACGGGCACAAAGTAGTACACAGGGTGCCGCCACGAGCACGTCTCCGCGGTAAAGGTGATCCACGGAGACACCGGGACCAAGGTCCGGTTGCTCCAGCGAAGGCAAAGGCGCTCGCGTTGGCTTCGGAGGGAGACGGGTCGGCGTAGCCAGGCCACGCACTAGAGCCCCGTGTACATGGACGCGACGGGGGCGGGCTGAGTTGAGTGGCGGGTTCAGCTTACCTCGACGCACCCGAGTTTATATCAACTCGCACGGACGAGTTGAGGTGAGCGGTGATCGCAGCGATGCTTTGCGTTAGGCGAGCCGAAAGCCCGTCTTCCGGTACCGGTTTCCGCTCCTCCAAGCCTGCGCTCTCGCCGCTGTGGGCTGCGGTTGTTTACGCAGTTGTCGCTCCGCCACCGCGATGACTGTCTACAACCACCCAGCCGAGTACAAAATTTTATCGCCGAGAAACAGCCGAGAAACAAAATTTTATTGTCATAAGAGCGCAAATTCCCTAATTGGTCATACGTCATGATAAATAAAAACATGAATAACCAAAATTTAAAAATATTACAAGAACGAAGTTACGAAATCAATACATGGCTCATTCCACGCTAAACGTTCCAGGCAGTACGCTCAAGCATCTCCAATAAGAATATAAAAATTCATGGTCAATCGTTTGACTACACAAATTGCTTCCAATTTTGTTTTGAGACCAGTTTTCGGAGGAAATTTTTTCTAACTCTCAGAGCAATATAAATATCGTGGCAGCACCCAATAACTAGGTTGTGAAAAAAACTCGTGGGCAGGAAGAACACAGCGTCTCCTTGGCACAACGCGTTCACAGCTACTACGTTGTCTCAAGATGTTCTTTGAGGGGAAGCAATGCGTTCTTCTTTGGCGATATGTAAATATTTTTTACAGCTCTTACAACTTTTTATGAGATAATGCAGCTGCATAATTTGTTTCTATTACTGGCGGTAAGCGCAGGAAAACGGAGCACGAATCAACGAGCCAGCTTTGGTGCAATTAGGAGGCTGCCGAGGTTCCCTCGGTGCAGTGAAGTGCGCTTACGGTCCGCCGTTGACAGCCTTGGGGGCAGCTCAATATAAATAATATTTTCTCGCGTAAAACAAAGATTCGTATTAAACTTACAGAAACAAATATCGTTTCTGCACCCTTTAAAATGATTTAAAGTGTATATTTTTATATAGAGCGCCACACAGACCGATAAGTGCCTGAACATGAGCAATATTGCAAATTTTTCAAAGTTCATGTGCCAGCGCTTCCAAACTACTGTCTTCACGACTCGTGTTTTTCCGCCACTTACCATCAACAATGCAAGCAAGCTATGCAGCTGCGTTGTCGCTGGAAAAGTTGAAAAGCTGTAAAATTTCTGACTTTGGTCAAGAACACTGCATTGCTTCCCCACAAGCACATTAACATACACTAGTGGTGAATGCGTTTGAAAAAAGAAATGCGGTTCTTTTCCTACCGACTGCAATCGTTTTACCGTGCTGCGTATTATATTTCACTTTTTCGAAGTTTCGTCGCAACCTAACTGCCACCATATTTAGGAAATTAAAATTTTCTTTAGAAAATTGGTTCCAAAAATGAATAGTGTAGTAAAGTAACCAACCATTACTTTTTATAGTGTAATCGTAGATGGTCTAGCGTAATGTCTGGCGTTCCTGCGAATGTCAAAAAAGTCACTAGAAATTAAAGCGCCTGAAAACTTTTCGAATCAAAGTGAACAGGGAGGCACTTACAGCCGTGAAGCGTTTCTTCAAATTCTTCCAACAGGTCCTTATTTGCTCCCACGTCCACGTCAGGCCCTGTTCCTTCAAACATCTTTCCATGTCCATGAATATGTCCTTATTTCTTTGCCGCTTGCTATCGAGCAAATCACTCAGTTTTTTCTCGTTGACTAAGCTAGCAACGTCGTTATTTCATCATCTGTATACATGGTGCGTGGAGCCCGCGAGGATGTCATTGTGCCTAGCGCGCGCGTACCGGCCGACAGAGAAAGAGCAACGTCGGAGTGATGGGGACAGGGGAAGCGGAGACCGCGACGGGCGGGAGAGGTCACGAGCCGTCAACTCAGCGCGACCGGTTATACATGCCCTTTCTAAGCGCGGCGAGTTCGGTGAACCTACCCCCTGTCTCCGGGTCGACGGGACTCGCCGCGACGACTCTCCGCCCCGACGCGTCCGCTTATACATGGGGATGTAAACGGGCCTCAAATGTCTGCAGCCCGGTCGGAAGCAAAGCGCAGTGCTTGCCCCCCCCCCCCCCCCGGAAAAAGCAGGCACTGCGCAAAGCGTTGCCAAGGTCACTATCTGTCCTTTTCCTCTCCTGGCTCAGTATTTCTCTGTATTTTGCAGGCGACGGTTCGCGTTGCATCACGCTTGGAGTGCTCGACCACGGCCGCGTGGATTCGACGATCTAGGAATTACGACGTGGTGCTTGTGTGTACGCTTGGATGAGCGTGGGCTGCTGCTTTTACGTTTCGCTGCACCCATGAAGTCTGGAGCAAGTCTCGACACGTCACCACGCCGCGCTCTATATCTGTGGCTTAGATATAGTCACGACCAACACACGACAGCAACAGTTGGAAAGGCCAACATGACGGCCGAGAAGAGGGCAGGCGCTATGGGATGTATACTTCAGTCCGACTCAGGGCAGAAATCAGCGCTGGATTTTTTCGCAAGAAGATTATCATTCTTTATTCTACTCTACTTTTTGCGTGTGTGATACGGATCGTGCTTGCCGGCACTGGGCTCGGTCGTGTTGTATATCGCACGCACGAAATACACCGCGAAGGTCAGCTTGGGCGTCTGCAGTTCGCCAGTGCTTTGAGACTGCCTGATAATTGGCCGCCATTGCCGTCGGCCTCCCGAGTGCTTGCCTGTCTTCGCCGCCGCGATGAGCTCCGGGCTTAAGATACTGGGCTGAGACCTCGTCGCTGTGTTGGGAGTAGTCGAAAACACGTTGCGGGTTCTCGTAACAAGCTTGGTTGTAGTATTTCGCGCGCTGTAAGTGCACCAGCACGGGCTGGCGGGGATTTCAGTAGCGTCGGAACTCAGCTGAAATTGGTCGCCATTACTGCTGGCTTTCCCGTCAGTCGGTCACAAGTAGTTCGGCACCATCCGTTGGCCGCGGGGTAGACTCCCGTTTGGATGCTGCATTTGCTCGAGTTTCTGGAAAAGGGCCGCATTACCGTCGATTTCTTTGGCGCTAGCTCAAAACCAGCCCAGCGCTGTTCATGGCGGCGGCCAAGCGTGCGCTCGCTCTCCTGTTCGAAGTTCGCTCGCTGGCAGACACTCCGCGTACAGCGCCGTGTTCGGTCTCGCGTTGACTTGCTCGAGCTGAACTACGTCGCTCGATTAGGACTCGCCGACTTTTTGGCGGCACGGTGGTTCGCGGAGTTGTGGCTGCGGCCACTGCTCCTAAGCTGTTGCGCTACGGGGATCGAAATAAGTCTTTGAGGCTGTGTGATATCGCGTTTAAATTATTAGTATGTCATATCTCACGTATGTTTTATTTCACCTTGCACGTATTTCTCATATGCATTCGTATTCATCCTCTGTCACGTGTGACTCATTATTTTACGTACTTATTGTACAGCCGTGGGCACACACCGTCCTGAAGGCTCTGTGCGCTGGCGTATGCGATGCCTTTTTTCCATCTCTTTCGTCAGAGCAGCTTCAGAAGGACTGTGCGAGATGTGAAGGTAAAGTTATTTGTGTGTCATACTTTACACGCATGTTCTTATATTACCTTGCACCTACTTGTCATATGCGTGCATCTTCATCTTCTGTCACGTGTGTCTAACTATTTCTGCTATCCTATTGTACGTACAGCCGTGGAAACACAACAGGCAGAAGGCTGCGTGCGCTGGCGTCTGCAATGCCTGTTATCTATCGCTTCTGTCAGGAGATGCAACACAAAGAGTGAACAAGATATGTCAAAGACACTGGACTTGTACACTTCACCATGAATTCACTTAGAAGAATGGTGAAACTTCATGTGTATGTAGAAATATAAAGATTTCGATGTCTCGCTTTTCTCTTTCGTTGTTGCCGTGACTGCCAAAGCAGTTACACATAGGTGGCTAACTACTTTCTCGCGTGTTCTTTTCTGCGCTATTTGTTGCTGACTGCGCAGAAAAACAGGCTAAAAAGTATTAGGCCTGGCGGAAATTCAACAAAAGCAATGTTTGAATTGAGGATACAAAGTTCATCTGATTGGAGAACTTGAGTGGATCAACCGTTCGTCCGGTGACGTGCAAATGTGAGGACTAACGGTTGCCCGGTGACGTGTAATTGTGGGGATTGACAGTTGCCCTATAGGGTGCAAGTGTGAGGACTTCGAGGTGATTTGTGGGACTAATGGTTACTCACTAAGTGCAAATGTGAGGACTAAATGTTAGTTGCTTGAGTTTGTCAGTGGGGACTAACTGTTAGCCGTGGCGCCGCTATTCCTTAAATAGACTAATGGTTGTGGCAGCCCCATTAGTCCCCAAAAGGGCAAACCACACACCCTTTTAACACGCTTTTGCCTTAGAGTCTGGGAGGCGGGACGTCTTGAAGACGCAGCGCTCATCTTACTTGGCTCGCGTCTCGTCTGTGTTACCCGCGTGCCTTATGTATTCTCGAACACGATCGGTGTTCTTGACTATCACCTAGTCGGTGTCGCTGGTCTTTCACTCCGACGATATCGTTCGGCTTCCCAGGCTCTCGCCTCGTCGTTATTGACTGTCGGCAATTCGCGAACGCTATCGGCTTCACTCAACCCTCGCAACGCCGGCGACATCTACGAAAGGAACGCACACACTAGCGGGAAGCCTGCCACGACGGCGTCCTACCCGTCGGCGTGATTTTCGGCAAGCAGCGGCGCGCGGTCCACATTCTCGGCGCTGCGAGATTCTCGAGGCGCGTGCACTATAGCGCGCGCGCGCCGGTTCACGGCTTCTTCTCGTCGACAGATAGAGAGAGGCGGCGAGGTTAAAATGATGTCCACGTGACGAACAGGCAAGAGCGCAGCAAGCGGTGGAGAGGGTGAAGTGAGAGAGAGCTGACACAAGGTGAGCGCACTGCTGGCGTGCGAGAAAGACGTCACGGCGCACTGCTAAAAGGGCATGAGCAAATTTGCACCGCTCCAACACCTACGGCGAGGGGAGTAGTGTGGACGGGAGGGACAGCGTTATACAAGCTAGTCAAAGAGCTGCTTCGCAAATAAAGTATTTTGACTGATTGTAATTTCACGACAAAGTACCTCCAATCCACGCGAAGTCAAGTGGCACTGAAGGTGCGTATAATAGACAAACTTGTGTACTACACATCATTCCGATGCTGGCTGAAGCGCCTTGCGTTGCCCCTCGCTTAGACTCTAGCGCCAGAGTTGCCTGCGGTCTACCTATGGGAAACTCTATGGCCCCGGGATCCCAATCAAGTTGATTACTAGCATAGAGAAGAGAAATTTAGCTGACACTAACGCGAAAAAATAAGTATGCGTGTGGTGTGGGCTTCTTCGGTAGAGCAGTGGGGCTGTTATTCTGAACAGCTAAGGGTTCAATTTCTGCCTCGGCATACAGGTAAAATTTACTTAGAAGTGTGACGTTATCACCGGGGGCAGAAGCTTAGCCATGCTTCACGACCAACCCCCGGTTCTTTGCCTCATCTTTTCGTCAGGAAAATGAAAATGCAGTTGTTTTAAGCCGTACACGTATATAGATGAAATAAAATTGTGCCAAACCAATTTTTTAGCGTACATACTACTCATCTTAACGACCACGAATAAAAGCCAGCAATGCTTCACGCGGTTGACAGCCCCATTTTTGAGGCAGCAACAAAACAACAAATAAAAAAACACTTTAACAATAAAAAAGAAATAACGGTACGTTCATGTTTAGAACACTGAAAATACACGCTAACGGTCATCAATACATGATGAAAATCTTAAAATCAAACGTTGTAAAAAAATTGCCACTGATTAATCGTCTGCATAATACAAATTCGGAGCGGAGCTGTTTGGGTGTTTTGGTTTTGTGGGAAGTTGAGAAAAACAATTTGGTAGAGATATGTATGTATGCGTTGACAGTTGCGCAGCTTTACTTATTTTCCGGAACTCTTTGTAATGGGAACACACGTTTGCCAGTCGTAATGTAATGAAGGAAGCTTTGTCGAGGGTGAAATGAATTTCTTCATGAATGCCTGTTTTCCAAAGACGGGGTATATGGAAGGGTTCCGTGAGGTCGTCTCATCACTGGGATACGTTACGACGAATGGGAACGGGATGTTCTTGATCATAACTGGGAACAATATGTCTCTTTTGTTTTTCTGCCTATATCAAGGTTCTCCAAAAGTAACATCGGTGTGGGCCGAAGTGTGGTTCATGTGAGGTGGAGAGAAGTGCGCAATGTCGAAGTGCACAACCACTACCAGCAAGTTGTTATCCAACTTTGCTTGCCCGTTTCTGGAAGCAGATACTTTGTTTTCATTTGATACACGCGCCTATTCTACGTGGTGTTTAGGCTTGCCCAGAATTCTTCTTTGCTCTCTTCTTTCCCAATTCATTTGGCACATACTTCATTTTAGTTTGACGCTCGCAATAGCCGTGCATGGTAGTGGGGTTTGCTCAATTCCTGTGGCACATACTAGTTCCTGTGGTGACACCATCGACGCTTCACACTTCTACGTGCTGTGCACATTAGTGCGACTTGCTTAAGTTTTGTGCCACGCATACGTTCCCAGTGGTTACGCCACCAACTGGCGACGGCAGGAGCGACGCCGCTTAACACCGGAACGGGTGTTTAAGGGCACGGGGTTCACTCTAAAACAGAGAAAAAAGCACGATATATACAACTTTTTTAGGGGGGGGGGGAGGGGTACATGATACACACAACTACATTCCAGTGCCTATACTATATTTTGTAGGCGTACTACAAAGAAATAGGAAAACAATTTTATGCAACAAATTCCACCGTATTATAATCCCTAGCACTTAGGTGTTTGCAGTTACATACATGTTTATGTCACCACACAATACTAAGTGTTATATTTTTTGTTTCAGTGATAGGGTAGTCGATGTCGCAGCATCTGATAGGTATAATTTGTTCTACACCTCTGCAGTTTCTATAGTTTCGGAGCTCCTTGTATTGGTTGTTTTATGTGTTGGCATGAATTAAGAAATACGTTATAGGGTTCTTAGTGATATATTTTCCTAAATGTTTGGCATCGGTATCACGTTACATTTTTTTGGACAGAGGACTAGTTGGCTTTAGGTAAGGGGCATTTTGCCTGAAACGGCAGCTGCGTCCGAACGGGTAAAAAAGGAAACTGTGTGGTTTGCACCCACCATGCCAATATGAGGACATATCTCAATAAATGTCACTCTGTACATATGAACAATGACACTGAGAAAAGCTAGAGATTAGAAGTAGATACTAAAGCAGAGAAAAGCAATTAAAACAAAATACAGTTGTCTATACATTACAGTTATCTATGATGAGTGTCTTACAAAGAGGCTTTCGAATTTTTTTCGACAATTCACTTTATTTCGCGTTTTAGCGGGAAGCAAATATTATCGCCGGAGGAGATTCGAGGTGATGGATTGATGAAATCTGTAATCTAGACCCTAAGAGCAGCATCCTGTGAGCCATTTGTGGCAGGTGTGCCAATAGGCTAGGAACAGGTAACGCCCACAACACCAAACAAATCTTTGTAGCGGGCCTGCAGGATTGAGAGAGAGATCTGTGCAAGTTTAACAACGACAACATACCACAAACAGAAATTCACTCTTACTACCAGATAATTTCGTTCATGTGCGTGCTGAGTTATTGCGATTAACCTTTAACTTCCCATCTATTCCCTTGTACTTGTGTAAAGTTGTTTCGGAGAACTATGGTCTGAACACAAGTTAGACCAATCAAAAGCATTGGCATCCTTGATTACTAGTGGTTCTATGTTAGTTTGATATTATTAACTTTAGTTGAGCCAAGATATAGCCTGCCGAAAGGGAGAAGGAAAGATGAGAGACAGCTTGGCAGTACACTTCATACAGGTCTCAAAAAATTTATGTCACGTTATTATGAATACAGTTCTATAACGATCATGTCTTATAGAAAACGTGGCCGAATCTCTGTTGAATAAGGCTTTCACTTACAAAACAGTTTGAACATTGTCAGTCTTGTTGTGTAAACTCAGTGTTAGTATTATACTACTGTAAGGTTCCATGCACGAATCACAGTCTTAATTAGCAAGTTATTTATTAGCATGTTCATATTTATGAAATTCTTAATGAGACGTAAGTGAACTATCTTGACAAAATTACCATAATTTTTAATTATTAGGGTCTTCTGTTCCTTTGTTTATATGAGTCAAATGTTTTTCGACTTGTTCATATTTCGATTTCTATAGAAAGCACTCTAATTGGCGTACGCCTAAATTGTTTATTTATCTTGTCAAGCTCACTGAATGTGCTGGCCATGCGCCTCAAGATTTACCAAATTACTAGACAATACATCAAAACGCATTCTCAGAATACTCCTTTTTCGAATGCTTTTGCGAACTGGGTAATGGTGTACATCGTTCTTTAGTGAGATGCCATGTTTGTCTTTGTTCGAATACGTATCAGTTTGTTTATATTTTATTTCTATCTCTCACTAGTTTCACATTATCTTTATTTATTTTGGTATACGTACACCTGCACTCAGGTTTACGTCTCCTTTTTATGTGGATGGATGTTGCGATACCTTCTCCTTTTTCACAAATATTTAACGTTACATACGGAAGTTCAATAACGCCAATCTGTCACTATTCACTCTTCATTCTAACGTCTGCGCCTACTGTGCGCACTGATACAGACACTTCTATCAAACTGGAAAGTGCTGAGGTGTTTATTAGCACTATACAATTGACAGGAGAATCAGACATTCAACCAAATCAAAGCTTCTCAAAGTGTGCGCACCGGTATTGCATTTTATGTGAAGTTTACTTGACGTTGTCATGCCAATAGAGATAATTACAGGTGTGGCATTACTAAACTTTGCTGCATTTCGCTTGAAGTATCGTGGATGCTTTCCGGGAAATACTTTATCGAGAACTCGAACTTGTTCAGGCGACATTAATATTGGCAGATCCCACGTACAGTGGGAATCAGGGATATGTGAAGTACGACTGAGGAAGGTGGATATGTCACTTTAATATCAGTACGACGTTACAAGACGGACGTAAGTTTTGCCGTACACGATGTCCATATCATTATTGCTATGTTCGGACTTGTCATTTACCTTTGTAGTCTATTCACGTCGCGTGATAACAAATTCGGTATATATGGAGCTAGCGAAACGACCTTGTAGTCATTATTTATGACACGCACGTAATGATTATCATGATTAGACGTGTCATTTACTTCCGTAATCCATTCTCGTCACGTAATACCAAATTTTTTATATGTGGTGATAGCGAAACAGACACGAGCACGCTAGGAGCGTAGCTCGTAGCGATGTTTTTGCGTGACACACATATCATGATTATCATGTTTGGACGTGTCATTTACTTTTGTAGTCAATTCATGTCACGTGATACCAAATTTGGTATATGTTGAGCTAGCGAAACGGCCGCCAGCGCGCTATGAGCGTAGCGTGTAGTCATGTTTTACAGAACACGCATGCCATGATTATTATGTATGGGCGTGTCATTTACCTTCATCGTAAATGCACGTCACGTAATACCGAATTTATAATATGTGAAGCTAGCGAAACGGCAACGAGCGGATCACGAGCAAGGTTTGTTGTCATTTTCTTACATGACAAACATGTCATGATTATTATGTTTGCACCAATCACACACATTTGCCATCCATTGACATCACGTAACACCAACTTTGGAGTATTTGAAGATAGCGAAACGAACGTGATCGCACTATGAGTGTAGCATGTAGTGATGTTTCTCATAACAAGCATGTCATGATTATCATGGTTTGACGTGTCATTTACCTTCGTCGTCCGTTCGCGTTACGTAATACCAAATTGGTGTGTTTAAAGCTAGTGAAAGGGCCACGAGGGCATCATGAGTGTGGCATGTTGTCAGTTTGTTACATGACATGCATGTAATGATTTCCACGTAAGGGGCTGTCACTTGCGTTCGCCAAGCAGTCATGTACCATACCAGTTTCTGATCTGATCAAAACCACCACAAGAGCAGCAACACCATGAAATGCAAATTATGACATTTCTGACATACATGTCATAATTTTCATGTTATAACTAGTTAGTAATACTCGTCATATAGTCATGTTATGCCATACCAAGTTTGGTATTGATACCGTTATTGAAACGGCCAAGAGAGCAGAAAGTCGCGAGCGTCTAAATAGATAGATAGATAGATAGATAGATAGATAGATAGATAGATAGATAGATAGATAGATAGATTCAAAGTAGCCGAATTTCGCTAGAAAATGGTTCGCATTTATTATTACAAATGACGTGTACATTCCAATGGAGATGCGTAGGGTCTATAAGTGCTCATGCGTAAATTAATAACTAAGCGTAGGACGCTGAAACAGCAGTGCTTCCTACGGAGTCCCCAGAAGGCACTGCTTCCCTGGTGCTGTGCGATTTTCTTCTACGCAGTTGTTCTACGTAAGGAGGAGAAGGATTGAATGAGGAAGGACAGGGAGGTTAGCCAGTTCTCAGACAAGCTGGCTACCCTTAGCTGGAGAAGGGGGTAAGGAAATAAAAGGATAGAGGAAAGAGACGTTGAAGAACGCCTTAGACCACATGCCCGCAACAAGTGCCACAAGGCTCTCGCCTTGCGTGCCGATAATGGTCTCGGCCAGTGTCCTAATACCCCTTCTTCCGACAATTGGCGATTGTCTACTATGTCACAAATTTTCGACAGTTCTTTTCTTCGCGCACTGAAGCGAGGACGTTCGCCAAGAAGATGGGAAAATGTGTCCGCGCTGCCTCAGTTGTCGCATGTCCGGCTACTGGTAATTGCGATTCGAAACAAATAGGCATTCCTAAAGGTCACCCCAATCCTCAGCTGCTCAGCTCTGGTTATTCCTGATGAAAGACAGAGCTGTAGGTGTCGGTCCAATCTACAAAGGCGGACGTTGGTGAATGCCGGTGAATTCCACTGAGCGCGTGTTAGTTCTCGTGCTAGTGATCGAAGGCTTGTAGCGGCATCCGTTTTGATAATGGTATAGCTGCACGAGGGGCATCATTATGAGCAGAGTGGACTGCTTCATCTGCACGATCGTCTCCATAGATGCTGCAGTGGCCCTGTATTCATTGATACGCTATGTAATGTTGTTTCTATATAGCCCGGTGATGAAGCAGTCTTTTTGCAGCGACTAGCTGTTCATTTGGTCCGTAACGATATGGCGAGGTAATGCCCTGGAGGGCTGCTTTGGAGCCCAATAAATTGGCCATGTCTGCAGCGGTTCTTCAACTAGGTACTCCAGGGCGGCATGAATGGCGGTAAGTTCTGAAGTCGTGGATGATGTCAGATGCGATGTCCTGAACTATATCGTGACGGATTTATCCGGAATTATCACTGCACCATTTCAGCTTGCTTAAGCAATTGACCTATCTGTATAAACGTGAATGCGTCTACTGTGTTTCTCAAACAGAAACAGTAATGTTGTTTGTTTTAGGGCTAAGTTTGACGAATTTTTCTTCCGCCCTTCGGGGATGGTTGTCAAGGCTTCCAGTGGATGTAGACACCACAATGGAAACGACGGTCTTGCTGCGTGCCTGAAGTTTGCAGTAATCACCATGCGATGTGGAGCAATAATAGTGCGGAACGCAGAGCGTGGCCTGGAAGTTCGAAGGGAGGCGAGGTGATGCAATTGAATCCGAGTGGCGTGTCTTATGTGCGTTCTTAAAGCATCGACACGATTGTAGGTTGTGATAGGGTGTTCATGAGCGATTGTGATCGTCACTGCTGAAGATGCGCATCTCGGAAGCCCGAGGCATATTCTCAGTGCTTGAGCTTGTATTGACTGGAGGACACGTACGTTTGTTATTCGAGTATTGCCGAACACAGCTAGGCTATAGCGCATGAAACTGAGAAAAAGTGCAGTGTACAGTTGAAGCATGGCTCGTATACCGATGCACTCCAAGAGTTTGCCGCAAGAAACCTTAGAAAGTGGGTAATCATTGTGAGTTTCTTTTTCATGAAAGCGATGGGAGGGCTCCAGGACAAGTCCAGATCTATTATTATTCCCACGAAACCATGTTTTTGATAGCTGATTGTGTGTCTATTATTTTGACGACGTAAGGGGTCATTGCCTTGCGCAAAAACGCAACCAGTGAGCATTTCTTAAATGACAGCTCAAGTCTTCGTCCTTAAAGGTAGTTTGACGTCAGTGTAGCCGCTCTCTGAAGCCTGTCTCGTTCGTTTAGAAGCGTGACCACTGATGCCCAGATGCAGATGTCGTCTGCGTAGATCGAGAGCTGCAAGGATTGCGGCAGAACGTCAAGGAAGCCGATGAGCGCAATGTTGAAAAGTATGGGGCTTAAGACCCCACGTTGAGGTACACCATGATAAGTATAATGGTGCCTTCTTTCACCATCTTCTGTATGAACAAGGTATGTTCTGTCCTTCGAATAACTGTAGATCTATCGGTAGACGCGGCCCCCCACTCCAATGTTGCCCAAGGTGTCAAAGATGGTTTCAAGCAACACATTGTCATATGCGCCCTTAACATTCAAGAACACTGCCGTTGATAATCTATTTAGGCTTTTCTGCTGTTGTACAGACGTGAAAAGGTCAACAAAACTGTCTATGGAAGACCATCCACGTCGAAAGCCGGTGAAAGCATCGGTGTATGTGTTTTGTTCCAGGTATCACTATAGGCGATTCAGCATTATTTTTTTCATCACCTTTTCAAAACAGCTGGCAAGCGCGATGGAGCAATAAGTGACCATTACCAATGGTGATTTGCCTGGTTTGAGCAGGGGCACAAGGCGGCTGCATTTACACGAAGGAGGAACCAAACCGTTGCTCCACGAGTCTTTGTGTACAGCTAAAAGGGCACGCCGAGCTGTCTGTCCTAGGTTAGCAAGGGCTACGTGACTCTATCGGGTCCAGGAGGTGACGAGTGCTTGCTGCCAATGCTGCCTGAAGCTCCTCTAGAGAAAACACATTGTTCATCCGAGTGTCTCTGGACATCGGTGCGTTTCGTAGGTTACTCATAGTGATTGCAGTCCCCTTGTTGGCAATCCTGGCGCAGAAGTCTTCTGCTACATCGATTTCACGTCGGCTTAGGTGAGAGCAAGGCATTAGAATGGGCGATGTTGTTGTGGCAATGTTCGTAGGCCACGGATTAGTCTCCATATTTGCGAAAGAGGTTTGTGGGGATTGAGCGACTCACATAAGAACTTTAATCGTAGCGACTGTAGAGAATTTATTCGACGTTGATTCTTTTTTTGTAGACGTCTCGTCTTCATCAAACCGTAGATGAACTTTGTGGGCCTATAACGTCGTTCGGCGTGACGACGAATGGCTCGAAGACGCTGCAACTCCACTTCATATCCGCTAAAATTTGACAAAACTCCACAAGTAAACTTTGCCTCTTTGATAGCGGCTTTTATTATACCTTCTAGGCTTTTAAGAGAACCTTCTTGGTTTCCCTCACATTGCTTCTTTTTGGATGACCTGTACTTTGACCAGTCAATCCGTGAAGAGTAAGTGATCTGTGACTTGCTTAGCCCCTTGATTTTTGTATAGGTGATTCATTTATTGAAGCGCATGCTGTTGAGCTATGGACATACGTGTGCCATTCACGAGCCACTGCACATGTCTTCATTAGTGCTCGTGCACCTCTAGATGTGCACGTTATTGCACGACCAGCCTACTTGGAGATCACGGTAAATTAGAAGTATTACTTAGGGTGCTGTCCTTCCTGAAAACGGGGTCTGTTCCGCATTGAAGTGTATATCAGCTCCGCAGTGTTTTAGAGGCTGTGGTCTTAAAAGATTAATTTTCGACCGTATGGATCACTGACTGCCGACGTTTGTGAGCGCTTGTGAATGACGCTCTACTTCGATTCAGCGCTCTAAGATGGCGCAATCTCTAGTTTTCTAAAATTAACTAGAAGAGACTCTGGTGCTGCGATTGTTCAGCGACCATGGGAATGATATGTAGTACACAAGTTTGCCTATTTTTGTGCTTGCGGGATTCGAACATAAAAGAATGGACGAGTCTGAACTTTGTGATCCTATTTGAAGTGGTGAGCTTAAAATGTTAAGGTGATGAAGTGCAACTGCTGAGAATTTTCGGGTACGAAAGCAGTGGTCTTTGCACATCTCTAAGGCATTATTTTTTTACAGTGCTGCCTTTCTTGCGATTATCCTGCCGTGGTTATCAACTTGCTGAGCTGGCTTGGTGCAAGTAGGTGCGCCGCTATATACAACAAACCTCGTCAGTGTAGCCGTGCAACACATGTGGAGTATTCACTCCCCCAGGGTACTCTTTGATGATCGACCAGGCCCATCGACAACAACAGCAATCACCACGGACAGCTCTAAGAAGAAACATCTAGACGCCGCCTTCAGTGGGCACGAGAGCAATGGTCTTCGCACAGCTCTAAGCCACTATTTCGTCGCCATGCAGGTGTGTGCTTCTTCACTACGCGCTAGAAGATCTAACAACCGCTGTTTACTGCTCTTACCGCGCCCACGGATGTTGTGCGAGACTCAGTGCGAATGTTGTTTAATGGCCCACACTTTGCTTTGTTTAGGTGATATTGAAACTAAGCCTGCGCCCAATACCCGAACCACAGCACAAAGACTTAGCCGTAAACACTGTCAAAGAAATGAAGCTTTTATTCCATATGTTGAAAGATGTGCACTCGCGTTTTTTACAGAGCTTGAAGTGTCAGTCGGAGCTTGCTACTGATGTCAAAGCAATTAAAGCTGGACGAAGAAACAATCATGCTGAAATTTCTGGTATCTGGAAGCGACTAGACGAACTGGAAGAAAAAAATCTAATAAACTGGGGTAGTATGATGGGAAAAACCAGCAAGTATGCAAAAAAGTGTGAAAGCACTAACTGACGAGTATTCCCTTGTGCAATCTAGACTAACCAAGCTAGAAGGACAGGTCAAATACGGACAATTTGATCTTTCATGGAGTTCCAGACTCTAAAAAAAACCTGGCATCATACCGAAGCAAAATTGATTAATTCTTTCTTGCTGTTCTTGACAGTTTTCCCAGGCAGTCATTTAAAAGCGTGCACCATTTGGGCAACCGCTCACCTACTAAATGCCACCCCATTGTCGCCAAGTTCACTAACTTCAAAACAAAAGGGAAAGTACTGTCACTGCACAATCAACTAAAGAATTAAAACATATAAGTCGGCGAAGATTTTTCTGTTGCAACGGGGCAGGCACGTAGAAAAGCCTAATGATGATTGATTGATATGTGGGGTTTAACGTCCCAAAACTACCATATGATTATGAGTGACGTCGTAGTGGTGGGCTCCGGAAATTTCGACCACCTGGGGCTCTCTAACGTGCACGCAGATCTGAGCACACGGGCCAACAGCATTTCCGCCTCTATCGGCAATGCAGCCGCCACAGCCGGGATTTGATCCCGGGACCAGCGGTCAGCAGCCAAGCACCTTAGTCACTAGACCACCGTGGCGAGGCCTAAAAAGAAACCTTAACAACTTTGAGATAAGCTCAGCCCGGTTCTCGTCAATCAAGCTGCGTTAGAATTTAATACTAATTAAAAATTTACATGTATTTATATGGAGTGCGATAAAGTTATAGATGTAAGAAAACGTATCGATTTATCAAAGGTGACATATAATGCCACGGGCTTCTTAAAGGATCGCATTTACTTACTAGGCTTGTGCCAGGGTAGGTGACAGGAATTCATACCTTCAGATTGTCCGTTCATTTTTCTAACGTTAGAAGTGTACTAAACAAACTCTTTACCATTAGCTATTGATATATGCATTGCAATGATAATTGCTTGATTGAAACGTGGCTTCATGCACATGAGAAGCGAAAGTGGGGTAGTTGGTGGTTCGTGTTTGGATGTAAAAACAGAGCAAATATAAAAGACAGATTGCACTTTCAGCTCATTACAAGGAGTGTGGCTGCCATCCATTGTGGACAAAAGCACTTGTTTCTTTGGCCATCCGGACAAATGTACTAGAGAGGTGATGGAGTCTCTTTACATTGAAATTGAGAGGAAAGATGCGTGAGCAAACGGTCATGGCACTTGGTGAAAATGAGGTTGGATGCCTGGGTTCAGTGCTGTCGGGTTAAAGCGATTGTTAGTATTTTCGATGGTCACGCATGTTTTGCAAGTAGATGTGATCATTATTTTTTTTTATTTTCATTTTTTCTTGAGTGTTTACGTAAGTGTCGACTTTTTGTGATTACTTTTTTGTACCCTGTTAGCTCAGCTGCGCAGCCACCATGTTGTGCCATGTGACTAAGTCTTCTGTCTGATATATGTTTGTGTTCCTTCTAATAAAAATTATTGCAAGTTCAGCACCTTGTCGTCTCTTCTTGCGTGTTTGTATGTATTTTGCGCTGTTTTTACATCCAATCATGCACATGTCCGTGATCAAGAAATCTTGGATGACGCAAACCATTTTCACATATACCATTGAGATCGGATGGGAGGTGGCATTCTTTTCAACAAAGCATTCCTTCTTGCTGTATCCATATTATTACTGAACTAGCTAGTTTGAACTATAGTAACCATCGGCAACCACAATATAATATTAGAGATACGCTATCAATTCCGTCTTCATCTTTAGCATTTGCCGATGAACTTCATGACGCAATTAATATTGTGTGCACACGATCTTTATCACATCCTTTGTTTCTGCTCGGATATTTTAACTTTTCTTTAATTATGGAATGCAAACGCACCTTACTCATTAACATCTTCGTCACAGCCGAGAGAATTTATTAACTATGTTGAGTGTTTTCTCCGACAGAAGTAGTAACGTCCCTAGGGCAACTACTAGCAGTGCTAGGATTCCTATCTGATAATAACAAATCACCAGACTTTGTTGCCGTATAACCTGTACACCAGGCATTAGTGATCAATCATTACTATCATTTTCATTTAATGCACCTGTGCTAAAGCAGATAAAAAATAAAACGATACACCACAGTAAGAAAGCAACTTTTAAACGATTAAACAGTGAACTATCAAATCTTC
>WOVY01003843.1:317500-640718 GCA_013436015.1 Rhipicephalus annulatus | reverse complement strand
AAAAAACAGAGAATCAGTGGAATACTGCGTCCGCGTTAATCTGATACTGAACAACAAATAATAACAGTGAAGAAATAATGTCAGTGCAAGCGCTTTCGTGTTTGCAGAAGCGATTAAGTGAGTCTCGAAGTCTATTAGACGCGATAGCTGAAAATTTTGTCACAGTGAAAATTTGTCACAGTCGAACTGCACTCTGACGAGTCCTGTCAGCCTCCGGTATCAACCACGACACGCTATAGCGCTCAGACATCGCTTTAATTTAAGTCACTATTTGCTCGCTGAATATCATGGACGGAAGGGCAAACTTTTCTGTCGTAGGAGTACTAAGCATTCATCTACAACCGACAGGGGGAGCTTAGGCGTGTAATTGAGTCTGTGAACGTCACCAGCAGAAAGAGGATTACGCAGAGGCGAATGTGAGCCGAAAATTTGCCGTTTTCAGGTGAACAAAAAGACAGACGATAACGTCATAGCTTGTATAGCTTGATAGTTGAGCACAGTAAGAAAAAAAAAATCACGAAACACCGAGCTCTTTTTTCACTTTATCTTATGTTTAGTAACGTTTATTCTGCGCGTTAAGGTTTTCACATTTTCAATCGCAGTTTTTTCTCGAAAGGTTTTATTCGTAGAGTTCATCTTCGCGGGACATTTCATCCTGCGGCGAAATAGCAAAGAAACAAAATGAACGCCTAGTTTGGGCTGGTTACCGAAGCTCTTTTCACTAATGCTTCTTGAAAATTGAGTCCTCATCGCGGATGACTTTAGTGTACTAAAACCCTCTTACACTGACATAAGTCTGGGGAAGTGAGTATTCATACAAAAAGAAAAAGAACAGAAAACAAGCAGATGGTGGCGACACCATGAACAATTTTTACGCTCTAGTTCACAGTGACGTCAGTAGAAAAGTTTTTCACCCACTTTTAGCAATCACCGTCAGCGGCGTTGGTGCGACGTTTAAGATGCTCGATTGCTGACTTGGAAGACGCGGGTTCGATACCAGTCGTGGCAGTCGCATTTATGCGCAAGTCGAATGCTGCAAGGCCACGTATGGCGCCATGTCTGTGCATTAAAAAAAATCCACATGGTCTGAATTTCCCGAGTCTTCGTAATAAATAATTATTAACTAAATAAAAAATCACGACTTTTTTATCTACAATAAAGAATTACTTATGTGATGACGCGTGAAGTGTATGTTGTACAAATACATTTTGTAGTCTCTTTTCACACCACGTTTCTGATGATACTTACACGTAGATTCAGTGAATTTTATCGAATTTTATATTTGTGATCTTTATTATTTTGATGTTACCATGTTTGCTTTTGGTTATAGTTTTTTTTACTTCACTTCCCTCTGTAAAGCTATGTGTGATTGAGGGTAAAATAATTAGGTAGATAAATAATATGAATATCCAGAGTCTTCATACGCCTTATAATCGTTTGGTGGTTTCTGGCGGGTAAAACCTCGCAAATCGTTAGAAAACTTTCGAATAGGGAATTTTAAAAACGTTTTGGGGCCCTAAATAAATAGTTTCGAGGTCACTGCGCATGCGTGAAACCCAAGAAGCGTTAGGGCTTGGTGTTGGGGGACACCGTTTCTCGAATTTCGCGGGAGCCTCAAAGCTTGTTCCAGAGACCTCTGCGTGAAAATCTCGTGGAGGCACGTACTGGAGTGACGGTTCTCAGCGTTTTCCTGGCTGATAAAAGCTGATAAACTTCGCTTATGAAAGCGTGCGTGGTTAAGTTGAGTGAAAAATGCTATTTCTTTATATACCGAATACTTCTTCCTCCATCTAAACACGAAGAGACGCAACTTGAATATATTTTTTATAATAATAAATGGCGTGTTTTATTTTCATTTTAATAGTACCCTTTCTTAACGTTATATAGCACCGCTCTAAACGCAAGACGCAATCGGTAAGGGCGAATGCTATTCGAAAAACCCTCATCTCCTGTTTGACTTAACGCTAGCTTACGCAAACAGGTTTGGGACCCAAGCATTTAACGCGATAGCGTTAAAAAGCTCGTTTCGCAGAAAATGCGGCGTTGGCGTTGGTGGCTGTGAACAAGAAATCGTGATTTTTGCGTGACCAAATAATTGAGAATGATGCAAATAAACTAAGTAATAAAATTCTGGGTCTAATTGGAGATCGAAGCCGGGTCGTTTCCATGCCTATGCTTGTGAGTATATCAAAAATAACTTCCTCCGCCATGAAATGCTGTGAAAGTATTTCTCATCCTTCACAAACACAAGTGTTTTGCATACATGCTTCACCATATAACACGAAATATTGTCGTAATGATGCGTGGTACAAGCGTACATTGTCATCAGGCGTCAAAACATAGAATTATCATTAAAAATTCATAGTTGAAAGCGAGTCACCCACTACAAAAGGGCACACACTGCACCCGTAAGGGCACAAAGTGGGTGCATATAGATTCCCCACTTTTTTGAGAAGGGGGGGGGGGGCGTTGATTCAGGAAGATAGATAAAGGTTAAGTGAAAGGCAGATATGTTAGCTCGAAGATAAAGATGCAGTTTGTGACCATTTATTAGAGAAAGGGTAAGGGGTGTAATTATCACGTGATGACGTCTCCATTTCACGCCATTACGACGTCAAAAATTCACGCGTGGCATGATGTGACGTAACGACACACAGTGCCGCATTAGCACCCTTCTTTCGGGGTGAAGAAAACGCGAGAGCACGGGACCTGAAGAGAAGATAATGAATGCTGCACTTTGCAGTGGCTCGTGAAGCCACGACAGATGTTCTGTGCTCCGTTATGCATCTGCAGAGACGATAATGAAGATGACTTTCACGACCGAGCCTTCTTATGTCAAGCTAGAAGAGACCTTGTGAGCTTTTTTTCTTTTTTGTTTTCTCGAGCTGGGGTGAAGACCCACGCCGAAAGAGAGATAACCGCTAGGGGCGGGCCGCAGTTATTCTGATTTCAAGAGTGCTCACTAGATCCTGCCCGTATATGAAGCACTCGCTTGTCCCGCGCTTCCTTTCTCTTCACCGGGAGATGGACGCACGGATGGATGGACGGACGGATTAATGGACGGAAGGACAGATGTTATATGAAGGGATGCCAAGTGATATCAAGGTATGCGGTATGAAGGTCACGTATGTAGTGCGTCAAAATGAAAATAACAAACATCGTATATATATATATATATATATATATATATATATATATATATATATATATATATATATATATATAACAACGTGGTCATGTCTTTATATGACTGTAAATGAATTACTATGTAGGATTCGCGGTAACGTCTTTATATGGTGGTACAGAAATTCGTACGGATGATTCAGGGGTTACCCGATGATCTCCGAGCAAGCACCTCGAACATAATTATTTCGTGAATACGGCGTAATTTTAAAGATATTCCACTTCTTCCCCGCTGCAGCCACTACAGCCATTAGAGTGATATTCTTTACATGTTTTGCACAGAATGCATCGCGGGTAAAGGTGGTGAAGGTACTACTTCCGCTTCGAAGAAGCATATATGGATAAGCATCTGCATCAGCGATGTCGCGGACCACGCAAGATAAACGGAGGGTGACGGACTTTGTGTGCTGTGTCATGAGCTGTGTTTTCTTTTCTTTCCTTTTCATATTTTAATCTTTTCTATTCTGTCCTCATGTATAAGGTCGCAAACAACTTGTAATAAACTGGCCCTCCTTATCACTTTTCCATCCTCTACTCGTCATTATCTCTTTTCTTTTTTGATTCTACTTCTACTCTCCTTCTTCTTGTTAATCCTCCTATAGTTCCCCCCACAAGCGTACTTCTTAGGACCACCGACCCAATCACCATCTTTACGTTCTTCCTGGTACTTCCTTGAAACGCCTATATACGTTGCGATCATCATCGATGTAATGCACTGTAGTAGGCGCGCCAATACGCACAGCATTACAGCACGCAAGAACGGTGCCGGAAAAAGAAGACGGACAGAGCCGCAATAGAGAGAGAGACTCAGCGCTACCGCCCAAGCTCGTTCCCTTAGCGCCAATGTACCGAGCAAGTGCATCCATCCCCAACTTATTCCGGCACGCTGCCAAGCAATATTCCTCCAGGGTGGTGCTCTTTTCTCGATGACAATGTCGTTTCGAGGTGTCGTCCGTTCCATGTGTTGCACTCTGGTCGCTGAGACGGCAATTCTCGTTGACAGGCTGCGCGGAAGAAGGGCTTGTGGCCCTGCGGTGATGACGGGAACGTTATTGCCTTGTCGTTCACAGGGATCCGAGAGACCGAAATTAATGAGGCGGTGTCAATGAGTGGCAAACGGGACCCTGGCATCTATCTATCTATCTATCTATCTATCTATATCTATCTATCTATCTATCTATCTATCTATCTATCTATCTATCTATCTATCTATCTATCTATCTATCTATCTATCTATCTATCTATCTATCTATCTATCTATCTATCTATCTATCTATCTATCTATCTATCTATCTATCTATCTATCTATCTATCTATCTATCTATCTATCTATCTATCTATCTATCTATCTATCTATCTATCTATCTATCTATCTATCTATCTATCTATCTATCTATCTATCTATCTATCTATCTATCTATCTATCTATCTATCTATCTATCTATCTATCTATCTATCTATCTGATTACTTTTCTTTTTCTTTTGTTCAAGGTGTGCAATTACATATCTGACCTTTCTCTTTTTCTACACAAGGGACAGCAATTTCACGTATACGCGCTTAGCAGCATGACACTGTTTTTACTCTGGGCAGCAAGTATGGCCATACGGTCATGTCCGGGCAACAATGAAATGTGCCAACGTGAAGTGAGCGCACGGTCGGCGCCTTTGATGAAAGCTGACGCCCTGACATGCTTTCGTCTACTTCCACGCTAATCTTTTCAAACGAGGTCGTAAGTAGAACCGCGTGTGGAGAGGCAGCGGTTTCACTTACAACGCACCGGGAACAGGCAGAATACTGTCCCGCCGGCAATAAGTTGACATGTTACCGGGGACGTCTTTCTTAGGGCCGCCAATCTCGGTACGCGTAGCTTGAAGTTTAGATAGGTCTGCGTCCGCTGAGCTTGCCCTTGCCTCCATCACCTATATTTTTTTCCTTTATTTACATTTTGGTTGTTGTGTTACTTGGGGCGATGGCATGAACCCTCACACGTGCAAGAAGGTGGAGTTCTATTGGCGCTTTTTTGATTGACCTAGTGTACTGTCCTTTCAAAGGACAAACAGCCAACAATTCACCGAGAGTTGATTGATTGATTGATTTGTGGGGTTTAACGTCCCAAAACCACCATATGATTATGAGAGACGCCGTAGTGGAGGACTCCGGAAATTTTGACCACCTGGGGTTCTTTAACGTGCACCCAAATCTGAGTACACGGGCCTACAACATTTCCGCCTCCATCGGAAATGCAGCCGCCGCAGCCGGGAATCGAACCCGCGACCTGCGGGTCAGCAGCCGAGTGCCTTAGCCACTAGACCACCGCGGCGGGGCGCACCGAGAGTTGTATAAGAGACGGAGCATCGAGGGAATAAGAAGCCGCCCCGGTGTTCCGGCAAGCGATCTTAACCTGGATTAAGGTGTTAGACACCATCTGCTCTGCCGAGTCTCGTAGGGTCACCTCACAGACGGTTCATTTCCGAAGTGCTTTCTTTTTTTTGTAAGTTTTATGTCCGTAACGATAATTTATATAAGTATTCTTTCAACTTTACTGAACGAAATTTTATTGTTTTTACTTCCTATTCAAGCGACCAGCAAGTTAATCGCCACTATTTGCATAGCGGGGGGTACATTGCATCCTCCCGCTTTGCTGTACCTCTTCGGGTGGTGCGTTTCGGGTGCCGAGTGGGGAGAGTTAGTTTCACAACATCCAAAAAACCTGAATTTTTTTAGTGTCCTTAAAAGAAGAAGAACAAGGCCTTAAAGCGTTCTCATTGCTTTGCGATTTTTTTCCAGACGACTATGAGCCGAGTATTTTCGCTAACAAGAGCATTCACTCGGAGCTCAGCAACTGCAGTTCCTGTATGAGTCGTCGTCTATGTGTCACGAACTTCGTCCTGTAGTACCCATAGCAAGAAGTAACCACGAACGGCCACCAACTAGGCCGTTTGATCGCTCTATAGAACTTTGAATAAATCGGCGCATCTGGTGCCTTCGTAATACATTTTCTATGCTTCCATGCTGTGCCACGAGGATGTAGCAAAACAGCGGGTGCTTCTTTCATTCGCATCTCTGTGTAATGTACGCGTCTACTGGTGGGCACGCCCTTTTAGAGAAACGCCTGCAAAAGAGCCGCGCGTTCAATAGAGCTCATCTGTGTCCACATTAGGATGAAAAGTGAAGGTAAGTGACAGAAGACAGGCAGCTCACGTGACCTCTTACATGCAAATACGTAGGCGTAAGCCTCCGCAAGCTTGTATGTCTTCTAGGTCTGTCTTTAAATACTCTGAAAAGTTCAACACTGCCTAACAAAACAACTCTCGAGCTTCTCATTGAAGCATGAATTCCAGCATACGAGTAACATTTTATATGTACGTCAATTGGCACCGAAACTACCAAACTGTCTGTTAGTTAAGGGTAATATGCAGTTCAGTCGGGGACACAACAAAAAAAAAAGGGAAAACTAAAATGCATGCGCGTGTGCCACTAAAGATTGCTATCAAACTGTCTAAATGTTAAGAATGATATCTACGGTAATGTGTCCTTCCTTTGGCACGATAGGGTGCTATCAAAGTGTCTGAGAGCTAAGGGTATTATTTATGTACACAGGTCGGGGACAGCGTTAAAAAAAGATGTAAGAACGGTAACGTGTAAACACCTTCAATTTATACTACTGCTTCTTGTTTTCGTTTCTGTGTGTGCAATTTCACCAAGACAAGAAATACTGTACTGTATAACTTTCCTTGTCTTTTAAGATCTACGGTCACGAACACTGAGCTCCTCGCGAAAAAAAATGTTCATAAAGAAACCCACTAAAAACACAAGACAAATATAAGCGACTGTATTTATCTATCCCCTTCAGCGTCTACACTAAAGAACGACGTAATAGAATAGTACCAAGAATAGCTGTGAATACAGCGAGTTCTTGGGTCATAATTTATCGGCAGGGTACACTCAACTGTAGAGGTTGCTGCTTACGAAACGGGCTTACTGGTATACTGAATACACGACATGTAGAATGGAGGCTGAATTTCTACGACGCAGAAGGATCGTCCGCGGAGATCAACCCAGCACGTGGTGACAGGTATTGCGTAACCCTGAACGAATGTTCTGCGTGTAACGGAAGCTTTAACGCCATGCAGCGACGCGCGTTCTTCCAAGGTCCTCGAAGGTCATCCCTTCATGTGCCTGCAGTTGAGCTGCAATAAAAGCTGAATTGTCTCACAAAATTTTTTTCGGGTCATCTTGAGTTACCGCGGTCTTTCTCATCTGAGGTCACCCCTCAACTGCGACAAAAACTGATCTTCCGAGGTCTTTTTTTTTGCTTTTGCTGGTGTTCAACTATTCATTTGAGATCATTCGACTTCATTTGTTCTTCCTTATCCAAGGTTATCTTTTTTTTAGGTTCATTGAGGTTCTTCAGGGTCATCGTAGCTTTGTCGTTGCCTTTTCACGTCAATCGCCGCGTTGTTTGACCGCGAAGCGGTAAGAGAGTAGGCATGCAAACGCGGAGACGACAGAGAAGTCGATAATTCTCGTGTTAGGCTGATAGCTAACATTGCCCCTTGACTAATCGAGTGCTTACAAGGTTATACAATGTTGTCGTTTCCTCAAAGGTCTTCGAACGTCACAAACCCTCTGTCCTTTCTTCAGATTTCGCTCGGTGCAGTGAATGCACGCGAAATGAAATACACAAAGGCCGAAAGATAGTGTCGGGGAGGCAACGCCTGCAAAGAAATGTCATACGACGAGGGTGGCTGCACAATCAAACAGACTTTGTATTCATGCATACGCGAGTATGCAGTACAAATATGAAGTGCAAGTTCTCAGCTAACAAGGTTTTGCTTGTCACGCGAACAGAAATCAGTGAACCAATGAAGGAATTAATAACAAAAAGAGGAAGAAGAAAAGAAAGAAAAAAGAAAGATAGAAAAGAACAATGCGAAATAAGTAAATAAATCAATAAATAATTAAAGCAAAAAAGAGAGAAGCCTTGTGGTATTAGGCGCGGTGGCATTTGATTATTCCGCAACATCGAGCAGACAGATCTGCAGTTTGCTTGATGTGGTTTGTTGGACCGGCCAACTGTGAACTAGGAGTTCATGGAAGTGAAGCTATCCGAGTGAATCAAATCACACGCTGGCGTGAGTCGGTCATCAGTTTATCTATAGGAATGGTTTTAAAAACGAAAGTAAAATTCCTACAGATAACATTCTTTTGCCTACCATATGCGCAGGCTGCCGAGGAGAAGGTTGACAGGCAATGAAAAGCTTGCAAACGTGTTTTGTTCGTTCGTCGGGGACTAACCCCCATATTCACTAACGCTCCTCGACTCGACTTTCACCCTTCACTTGATAGAGTTGAGTACTGCGCCACCACTCAGCTCAAACTGACGTTGCACTACTGAAGAATCGCAACACATTATCGCTAATGTGCAGTGACTTGCCGTGCCTAGAGATGGCGCTTCCATCAGTTTTCTCAAGTGAAGGTGAAGCTTGAGAGAAGGGACTTTTCAGAATACGGGGGTAAGTTTTGTTATGTACGCGTGATGACTACGTCTTTTTAGGTAGTGAACGTTTCAGGGTGGGCGAGCACATGGGCGCCTTCGCTTGTCTTATCTATCTTAGGTAGATCCGAACTTTTGGTAACAAGCATTTGTTGCCAATTCACAGCTTCAAGCCTTGAACTATCAAGAATTACATCTTGGATTCACGAGAAATGTTGTTTAACTCGGTGAAACTCACGCGAGGTAAATGACAGCGGGTACCATCGTTAATATCGCTTACGCTTCCAGGTGTGCTTCTGACATTGTTTTCTTTTTACTGCCTCTAAGGAATCCAGTAAAATTTCCTCACTGCATATACAACTGAAGTTATGCTTGTGAGCTGATTTAAACTCGTAACAAGGATAATAAAGACAAAATAAAACGGAGAATGCTCATTACGCGACCACAGCAATTTTTTGGAATGAAAAATCATGAAATCTGTATTTTTATTTTTGACAGTAGCCACGATGAGAGGGGTAAGTGACCTTGACGCCCCCGCTCTGCTAAGGAACGAGTGCTCTTATGTTTGCGAAAGCAGTGCAATACTCTTGCTTGTAAAATGTTCATATTTTATTTACCCTTCTGGAAACGCCAGTCTCACATGCATGCACCTAAGATAACTTCAAGGCGAACAGTAGATTGCATTACCTAATAATATTGTTTTGTCTACTACCCAGTAAGTGAAGGTGTTAACCGTTTCTAACTGTTATTGTAGGTCACGGCATAAAACAGAGGAAGAAAGAAAACAAATAAATAGGTTGCCCTTTCACTCATTTTTTTTTCACATGTCGCCCAGACTAGAAAAAACCGTGCTTTACGAGCAGCGCTGAATGTACTTAGGGCAGAAAAATAATTATAGACGGTCCACTTAAAGAACACGCGCTGAAACACGCTATCGCGCGAACTCAAACCGAGCATGTTTGAATAGCTTGACATAATCGTCGCAGCTCCAAGCCAGAAATGGGGGGCGTTGGCTATGAGTGTGTGCGAACTCAACATGTGGCACAGCATTTAGGCCTAACAGCGTAATTAGGGAAAATTCTAGATGCCTAAAACACCACCAGAAGAACGTATAGAATACTCTTTCCTTTTACGTCTACGTTATTCTGGCGGTGTTTTTGGCGCCTAATTTTTTCCCTAATTATGATATACCAGCTTGCTCAGCAAAGTGTACCTCGAAGAGCGTGAGTTAGGCCTAACGGCCGTAAGTAAGAGTGGTAACTTCCCAGAACTGTGGACGTCGTTTGGCGGAGTTCAAGAGGGAAGAGAACTGCTCAAAAGAAATGTTTGGCTCTAATAAACTCAGCTTGCTCGTCATGCGGATGAAGGGTGCCGTTTTTCTTGTACTAAACACTGTTTTGCGAAACCGGTGACCTTACCGAATGCAGGGTATAGCCTACATGCGCGCTGTGAGCTTGGTTTTGAAGATTTGAGGGACACAGCAATCTAAAAACGAGGCTAGTAGCTTGGAGGAGTACGAGCGAGCACATCGTTAAAGTGCACCGCCATCAATTTTTGTGTAGCCCATGCTCTCTGAATGGCATCTTATTTTTATCCCGTCGCCAAAGTAGGCGCCTCGTGAAAATGAGATGGAGATCGCAAACGAGATATATTCCCGTTAAAGAGCCCTTGCGGTGACGAACGATGCTTTGAGTAGTATTGAACTCGCAAAATGGTGTTCTGCACTGGAGAAATGAAAATGCGTTGTAATTGTTGTTGGATTTCAACCTTGGAGACACAGGAACAACGCTCTTGTTTAGACCACTTCGTGACTTCTAGAATGCATAGCAGAGGCAGCGTGAAACTGCACAGACAATAAAAAGTATTACGCAGAATATGAGCCTCTCTTGTGTATGACTCATCTTTGTGGGCGCAAAAAAAGAGAGAAAAAGATAAGGTGCCTCACTGAAAAATTCAGTCTGCAAACACAGCGAGTCAAAATAAATACTCAAATAGAATGCATATTCTTTGAGTGCTTAACTGTTTCCTTGGCAATGTTTCAAAGAAAAACAGACAGACAGACAGACAGACAGACAGACAGACAGACAGACAGACAGACAGACAGACAGACAGACAGACAGACAGACAGACAGACAGACAGACAGACAGACAGACAGACAGACAGACAGACAGACAGACAGACGGTTGGATGGGTGGATGGACGGATGGACATACATACACACATACATACATACATACATACATACATACATACATACATACATACATACATACATACATACATACATACATACATACATACATACATACATACATACATACATACATACAGACAGACAGACAGACAGACAAACAGACAGACAGACAGACAGACAGACAGACAGACAGACAGACAGACGGTTGGACGGGTGGATGGATGGACAGACAAGAAACTTTAATAAGTTTCTGAGGAGTCAGCCAGTGCTGTTCTACAGAGGACCCCTGGCTTGCTGCCGGCTAATCCCATGATGGAGCTGGAAAGCCATGAATTGACACTTTTCTGCCACTGCATAGCTTAACATTAAGCAGGAGCCACCGTAACACTACTTCTCGCAGACAAGCTAACGAGTTTTTTGCAGTTCTTTAGAGTTCAACGAAGACACGGACAGGTAGCACACACCATTGCAAACACGAATAATTTTTGTATTCGGTTATTTCGACCAATTTCGGTATTCAGGTCGACTTGTCGTTTTTCCCGATCAATATCTGTGGCGACGCACCTCCTTTCGAAGATTGTCGCATGAGCTTCCGGTCCGACGTAACAGGGCTGATGGATTTCCAGATTGCCCGGTGCTCAGTTTAGGCATCATCTCGGTTGGGGCATCGAACTTAGGTCATATTAGAGCAAGTTACATACGTTTTCCGCCGTTTCTCTAAACGCAGCGTGCCATAAATTTCATGTCACACAACTCCACATAAAAAACGCCGCCAAAGTTAATAATGTAAAGAATAATTAACAATGTGTTAATAGCTCATTGAAAACAATCTCAAGAGCGCCAAGATCTTTCTTTATCTTGATAGAGTACGTTTGCGAAGGTGACAGGGGCTTGACTGTAATATACATTTTATGAAATGTGTATATTTTCTTAAAAGGAAAACACTTTGTATATATTAGATGAGAACACAAAAGAGCTAACTAAGCTTGCCTCAAGATGATAATGTAATTATAATGCACTTTACATCAAAAGCAACTGGCGGTAATTCATCCTCAATTGGATATTTTGAGAGAGGTTGGGTGCCGGCCGATACGTTAATCTAATAAAATATCGTTCTTGAAAACAGGTGCATCAGCATGTCAAGTATACACAGTAAAACACAGAGTACAAACAATGACCCATAGCAATGCTTGGTGGCGCTGCAACTCTGCCCAGGCAGCGCCATCTCTGGAAGAAAAATGAAAATTGGAGATATAATATCGGGAGCAATACGAGTTCGAACACGTTAGCGCGCGGCGAATAGCCTCGAGCCCTACATCGGCTGAGTCGCTGGGGCCGTTGTCGGAAGCGAAGTGGAAAGGGCGGCACTCTTCTGGTATCTGATGACACTCCTGCCTAAGCATCGTTGCTGCCGAACGGTGACTTATTTGCATATTAGTGGCAACCAGCGCTAATATGAACTCACGTAACGCTCACAGTCACACTGAATCTGAGCACACGGGCCTACAGCGTTCTCGCCAACAAAGCACTAAAAAGCCTGCTAAGGTTGGAGTCATGCCCTCAGTACCACTATAAGATCACCCCCTGACTTATTTGTGACGTAGCTAGCTTAGCTTTAACCGATGCAAAGCAAATTGAACTGCTTGCCTTGTTTTTCGTTGTTTTTTTTTTCAATTTTCATGTCATTCTTGCAGTCCCGTTTTATGAAAATGTCGACTGTACAGGTGGTGCTGCGCGAAGGGGGCTCAGCGTGAAAGGTGCCGAATTTCAGGCACGATGTGATGTCGGGTGCGCGACGAGCTTGCGCAATTAGCGCGCACGTAAACGCACACTGGAAGCACTCTACGGGGCGTAACACGCATACACGCGGCACACATGAAAGTAAACCACACATCTTCGAATATATCATTCGCCAGTTCAATTCAGTGGCTCAAACAAATATCACCGTAATCAATCGACAAAACTAGAACAAACCAGTGAGGCGCTGTCAAATGTTGCTCCAAATGCAGAGAAGTTTGTTCCGGTACAGTGATGCAACTTTTACGATGCGTGAACTGTGGGCGGTGAACTTTTGACAACGTGCACAGTTCAGCTAAAGCGACTTACAACGCAACGCTAACCGCGGTATCAGTTCGACGAGTGTGAACATCAAACAACGACGGCTACGTCTCACAGAAACAAGGAATGAAAACACAAAGCTGTTTCGACATACAATCGTAACTGGACTTTCACAATGCGAGGAAACAGTGAGCTATCATTACCGCAGTCGTTGCATGAATGGCCCGTGTTGTGTACTGATTCAGGTAGCCGAAAAAAAAACTTCAACTGAATCGAGACAATCAGAATGGTAGGTGATTGATTGATATGTAGGGTTTAACGTCGCAAAACCACCGTATGATTATGAGAGATGCCTTAGTGTAGGAATCAGGAAATTTCGACCACCTGGGGTTGTTTAACGTGCACCCAAATCTGAGTACACGGGCCTACAACAATTCCGCCTCCATCGGAAATGCAGCCGCCGCAGCCGGGAATCGAACCCGCGACCTACGGGTCAGCAGCCGTGTATTTTAGCCACTAGGCCACCGCGGCGGGGCAGCACGGGAGGTAAGACAGAGCTGGAACTTTATTCCTCTAGCTGCGGTGATTCACACTTGTTTTCTTTCTCTCTCGTACGACTTGTGCGGCAACGGATAGTTTTTTTTTATTATGAGGATCGCACGTATTGGTACTGTCTGCACTCTCGTGGCAAAGAACAATAGTTTGGATCTCGCTGACGCTTCCGTGTGGTCACTTCTGCCATCACGGAAATGCAACATCGAACGGCGAGCGCCTTGTTCTAGTGCGCCAAGCTGATGGCGCGGCGCCGAAATTCCAGCACTGACTCCAGAACCCGTGCCGCACGTGTTAGCGCTGTGGTGAAACCAAGTGAAGCACACTGAATCGCCTGCGCCCTCTGTCGTGCACATACCCAATTTCCTGGAGCTTTACATAGCCTCCGAGATCTCAGAGGTTATGAGCTTTCCGCCAGATTCACAGCACGGCGTTGTCATCGCTCCACAAACTTGTGCATTGGGTCCTTACAATTACGGGGACGCAGCAAAGAAACGTACCGAGCGCTTCCTACATGCCCAATAGCTCAATATGGTGATTCTTGAGGGAAAGAAAAAAAAAATGGCAGCATATCCACGGAGTGAATGATGGAGAGTGGGGCGAAGAATTCGTCCATCCATTCGTTCTTGCTTCCGTTCGTCCATGCGTCCGTCAGTGTGACCGTCCATGCGTCCATCAGCCCGTCCATGCGTGCGTCTAATCGTGCGTCCGTCCCTGCGTTCGTCCATGCAGCCGCCCCTGCGTCCGTTCGTGCATCCATCCATGAATCTGTCTATGTGTCCGTTCGTCCATCTATTCAACACTCCAAGTACCACCATCTCGCATCTTTTCATCATATATTCCCCATATAGAAGCACCGCCATCCAGCGGACATTCCAAGGACTAAACGAGAGAAGGCACACGCACACTTTCTTACGGCTTGCGCTTCGGGTCTACTTCCCACCTTTAACCACCTTGAGTTCATGGTATATACTAGTTCACTGTATTCATGGCACTGCGGCCGAACGCTCGCTAAACCTTTCGAAAACCAAGGAGGTTACGCCCAGCGAGTATGACGTAGCAAACTTTTTCAGTCATATAGTGCTCAATGTACATGCCAATGACTGCTAGTGGGAAATGAGAAGCGGAGAATTCGGCTTTTACTTTCTTACGGCTTGCGCTTCGTATCTACTTCCCATTTTTAACCACCTCGAGTTCATTCATGGTATATACAAGTTCACTGTATTCATGACACTGCGGCCGAACGCTCGCTAAACCTTTCTAAAGCTAAGGAGGTTACACCCAGCGAGTATAACGTAGCAACCATTTCTTGTCAGATAGTGCTCAATGTACATGCCAATGGCTGCTAATGGTGATCGCAGCCTGCGCGTTAACTAAAAGCCGAATGCTCCTTTCTCTCATTCCCCTTTAGCAGCCATTGACATGTACATTGAGCACTATTTTTTATTGTTCATCAACGCACAGAAGAAGTCTCTCACCGGCACCATCGTGGAGGTCAAAATGTTATACTTGTTACATTCTACGGGGGACGAACGGGTGCCGTTTTAAAGAGCTTCGCCCCTAAAAAATCACTAATTTCTCTGTGCCCTATACCGACACGGCGAAGTGCCTTGTAGGGGAGGGGGGAGGAGGGAAATTAGAATTGATTGATATGTGGGGTTTAACGTCCCAAAACCACTGATGATTATGAGAGACGCCGTAGTGGAGGGCTCCGGAAATTTCGACCACCTGGGGTTCTTTAACGTGCACCCAAATCTGAGTACACGGGCCTGCAACATTTCCGCCTCCATCGGAAATGCAGCCGCCGCGGGAAATTAGAATAGAAGAAAATACATGAAGAGATAGAGAAGGCAAGCGACGAAAAAAAAGAAAGAGATAGAAAAGTTGGAAGCTGGTCGAAGCAGTCTAAAAACGCAGCGCCACTCAGCGAGAGCTTCACGGCGTCAGGAGACCGCGGAGGGCGAACCAGTGAGCGGGAGCTACGCTATCGTCCGGAGATCGCGGGGGCACGACCATTCAGATTGAAATATTCTGAGTGACTGCACTCTATTGTCAAGTATACATACCTGCTAACCTTCTCCGCGTGGCTTTGATTCGTTACTGTCCCATGTGCACCACCGCCAGAATGGCATATATGCAACACACCAAGCATCAATAAAACTGTGGGAAAAGCTCACTCTCCGGGCACCTTCCTTCACGCCAAAAGCAAGGAGGGTGTCTTGTATTGAGGTCACTTAGTACATGACAATGAGAGATGAAAACCCCAAAACTGGGACAAAGAAAGAATGACCAGCCCGCGGAAACTGTAATTTTTGGCTTCAAGAAACCTGCGCGCTCATGATGGTTGCCAGGCATATGAAGTTCTCGTTCGAAGACGTGAGGGTCGATTCGGTTGCGTGCATAACGTTCATCTTGTCACTTCGTTTATGTAATGCGCCAAAGCATCTGTTGGGTGCTAGCAATGAGTACTCCGGTTGTTTGACGGGACGGCTTTAAGCTTTCCCATAGTAGAGTACCCTGTACTCTAAATCGTTACCCCCCTTTTTCTAATCCTCCCCCCCCCCCTCGTTTATGTGCCCAAGGGACGGCTTTAAGCTCTCCCATAGTAGAGTACCAAGTACTCTAAATCGCCAACTATTTTTTTACCCCCCCCCCCCCCCCCGTTTATGTGGTCCCGCTTAATGTGGTCTCAAGAGTGAGCCCCAAGAGACGGCTATCAGCTCTCCCACAGTATTAAGAGCAAGGCGAACTCAATCGTTAATCACTCTTTCTAAACAATTTGCGTGAACTAACGCCCTCATCAAGTGTGATGCCCACGGGATAGCTTAACGCTCACCCATTGTAGGGTACCAAGTACTCAAAATCGTTGACAATATTTAAATACGAAGTATTTCTTAGTGAGCTTAGGCCAATTTGAGCGTATGTTTCTATCTATCTAGGCCCTATGACTTTTAGCTCTGCTGGTCGTTTCAATAACCTAAACAATACCAAACTTAGTATGACATAACATGACTGTATGAAGAATATATGTGACTAGTCATAACATAAATCATGGCACGTATGTCATGACTGTCATGATTTACATTTTATGGTCCTGCAGCTATTGCAGTGGTTTCGTTCACATGGCATCTTGCGAAACTGGTATGGTATAGCATGATTGCATGGCGAACACAAGTGACAGACCCTAACATAAAAATCATGACATGCATCTCATGTAAGTCATGACTCGTGAGTCATGACAACGCGCCACGCTCATGGTACGCTCGCAGTCGTTTCGCTAGCTTCACATATACCAAATTTGGTGTTACGGGACGTGAATGGATGACGAAGGTATGTGACTGGTGCAAACATGATAATCATGACATGCGTGTCATGTAACAACATGACTACATACCACACTCATGATGTGCTCGCGGCCGTTTCGGATGCTTCATATTATATGCCAAATTCGGTATTACGTCAAGTGAATGGATGGCGAAGGTATGTGACTGGTGCAAACATGATAATCATCAGATCCGGGTCATGTAACAACATGACTAAATGCCACACTCATGATGCGCTCACGGCCGTTTCACCAGCTTCACATGTACGAAATTTGGTATTACGTGACGCGAAAGGATGACATATGTAAATGACACGTCCAAACATCATAACCATGGCATGCGTGTCATGCAACAACATGACTACACGCCACACTCATGATGCACTCGCAGCCGTTTTGGATACTTTATATATGCCAAATTCGGTATTACGTCAAGTGAATAGACGGCGAAGGTATGTGACTGGTGCGAACGTAATAATCACGAGATGTGTGTCATGTAGGAACACGACTACGTGCCATACTCCAGGCGGCAAAATACTCAGCCGTGACCGGCGCGCGTTCGTTTTGTCGCGTCACGCCGGCGATGCCACGCGAGGCGCCCATCTGCCTGGCATGCATACTCGCAGGCACACGCCACGCTGCGTTGCTTCGACGCATGCACGGTTTGAGCGCGCCCGGCATCCTTCTGTCACGAAGCTAAGCAGAGGCGCTGCTGTCTAGGTGACGCCGTCGACGCGAAATGCAGCATGTCGCATTTCGCGCTGGTTGCCGCCGGGCCTCGCCCACAGACGCTGGTCGCGCCTAGCGTCAGATAGAGTGCTCGCGTATTGCTAGCGTATTGCGTCACTGCGCCCAGTGCCCCGCCGTGGTGGTCTAGTGGCCAAGGTAGTCGGCTGCTGACCCGCAGGTCGTGGGATCGAATCCCGGCTGCGGCGGCTGCATTTCCGATGGAAGCGGAAATGCAGGCCCGTGTGCTCAGATCTGGGTGCCCGCTAAAGAACCCCCGGTGGTCGAAATTTTCAGAGCCCTCCATTACGGCGTCTTTCATAATTATATGGTGGTTTTGAGGCGTCAAACCCCCCATATCAATGAATCAATCAATCACTGCGCCCAGCGTGCACGTTACGTGCGCTCGCCGCCGTTTAACTAGCTTCACATATACTAAGTTTGGAATTACGGTACGTGAATGAACAACGAAGGTATGTGACACGTCCAAACAGTGACCATCATGTTATTCGTGTGATGTAAAACACTACTATATGCAACGCTCATAGCATTCTCGCGGCTGTTTCACTAGCTGCACATATACCAAATTTGGTGTCAGGTGGCATGAATAGATGGCGAAGGCAAAGGACACACCTAAACGTGATAATCATGACACGAAAATCATGTACGGCTTAATTTACTTCCGCCTCGTAATGTTGTGCGGAATTTCTTTTTTTCTTCCTTTCTTTCTTTCTTTCTTTCTTTCTTTCTTTCTTTCTTTCTTTCTTTGTTTCTTTCTTTCTTCCTTTCTTTCTTTCCTTCTTTCTTTCTTTCTTTCTTTATTTATTTGTTTCTTTCTGTGCCAGTACAGAAAATGGAGCGAAGGCAAAAGGTTGAAAGCCTGACAAAGGGCCTTTGTTCCAAATACAAAGGAAGGAAGGATGATATGTAAAGTGACATATCATCCTTCCTCATTCGTGCTTCGCATATCAGCGATTCCCACTGCATTTGGGATCTGCAAAAAAAAAAAACACGCTCTTCAAGTACACTTTGTTGGACTGTAAAGAACTCTTTCTGTTGATTCTATTTTTCCATTTCTACATTTGTTCATTTTAAAATGGGCGAAGTGCGAGCACTGGTTGACTTGCGTTCGCAGCGCTTGCCTCCGGTCACCCTCGCTAATCGCTAAGAAAAATCACATCTCCAGTTGGATGCACACGGCTATCTCGCTCGGTAGGCGGGCCAAGTATGAATACGCGAACGATTAGACATTAGATGTGGTGTGCAGCGAAAGCAACTCGCATTGAGCCACGTCGAGCAGGTCAATGATGCATTAGACAAAGATGGCTAAATCAGGGCACAGCATGTTCTGCGCGTCTTTGTGGTGTGTTAACGAAATGATTTTCAGTTTCTGGAAGGTTTTTCATACTTTCTGGTGAAAACAGCTGAACTAGTATTTAGGTCAATTATTTCAACACGTGATCATTTTGTAAGAGTGCATCAATAAAGCCGGGTTTTCGCAAGTCTGATTGGTCTGACATAAGCGCAATGCCGCCAGAAAGAAGCGTAGCTGTTGCTGGCAAATTACCTTTATTAAAAGGCTTGCGCGCATGATTGTTCGGCCGAAACAGATTGTTAATATTTTACAACAGACATGTAGTTCGAACTTGAAGCATTTATAGGAATTGAAGCAATTCTTCGTGGAAATTCATGTAGCCAGTTTGCAACTTTATCGGTCTTTATTTCTAATATTGTCACTGAAATGCATGTAGTGGACTCACTCATGCCTCAACGAATATTTAGCAGAAGGTTTAATAAAATATAACTGACTAGTTACACCGATGCCTGTACAAGATGTGGCGCTATCCCCACAGCTTTTCACGTGCACCACTGTCTATTTTCCTCCTCTCCCACGAATTCTTCGAACCATCCGTATACACCAGAGCAGTGGGAAGGCACACGTCGCGACGGTGCCCCACGGGGTCTGTAGGGGGCACGTTCTGCGCGCCCGAGCTGTCGCCGAGGTTGTCATAGGTGTAATAAAATAGGGACCCTGCCTGTTTTGTTTGCATTTGAATAATCAATGTTTTCATAATCATCAATGGAGTCAACATTAGGAAGAGTGGTCTTTTCTTTGTCAAGGCAACGCTGCTGGACTGACCAAGAAATGCTGACTTGGCGGAATATTTTTTTTCCAGCGACATTACCGGTTCAGCAGTTTCTTGTCTTCGCCTAAACACTTGTCTTTTTCGATAGCCGAGGTATGTACAAAAATGCATGCACCATAGTAACAGACGTGATTGAGTCAACCAGCGCGTGACCTGCTTGTGAACAGCGTGACTGTCAATAGTTTTCGCAGTGGTTGGGATATTCTCGGCTAAATGCTTGCTAATTATGCGTGTTGTCAACAGAAAAAAGTTTGGGGGTTTTGCAGCGCGTAGCGGAGCCACGAAAAAACAACGCTGCCTCCCATGACGTGCATTATGGTGTTGAGCAAATCGGCCACGGCTTCCGATGTTAGATCCAGCAGCAGCGAGTTCTCTAAACGCATTGTTGCTAATTACCAAATCCACGTATGGTAGCCTCGACAACACACCGGGGCAGAGTAGGCGGTGCAGGAATGCAGTTTCCCGCCGCACCACCACGCGCTGCACATCCCGCAAGCTCTTGTAGTTGGCAGTATATTTCAGCCGTGAATTAAAGATTTTGCACATTGACACTTTCACAGTAGTGGTATAACTTACGGATAATAAAAATATTTTAATTTTACTTGAGTAGATCAAGTTTGGCTTGCTAAGAAATCGCTCAGTATCAATCTGTCCACATCAGAACATCTATACAAAAATTCGAAAACTTGGTGATTGAATTTAGCTAATGGCCGCGTCACCTGAGTGGCAAACGAACCTGCAAAAGAGCGCGAGCATATTCTACCTGCATGTAAAGTGGAAAAGGGGAGCTTTGGCAGCAGCCCTCCTCTCAATTATACGTCCTTCCTCTCTAATTCTAACTTCTCAAGTAACGTCATGAAATGACTTTCTTGTTTGTGACTGATTTCTAGTTGGACACCCGGCAGCTGCCAGTGGTGTAAGTGGTGCTGCCGCAGTGTATCAGCGTAAAAGATTGATTGATTGATATGTGATGATTAATGTCCCAAACCCACAAGCGTAGGAAAGCGAGCACCATGGGAGGAACAAGGACTTCCTGCTTCTCTGGAATGACTATGTAACACAAGCGCTGACAAACAGCTGCGTGTATGTTTATTACACCGGAAAATATATAGCTAAAAAAAAGCCTACCATTATCACGTGCGCATAAAAATAAAATGCAAGATGAGCGCAAGTGTTAACTCAAAGCGTACCGTGGGTCTCTGTGTCTAATCAGCGTCTTGTGTCTCTCACTACCCATTAGCAGCGATTGACATGTTCCAGTCGAAAACACCAGTTCGGCACTGCCTGCTTTGTGCCTCCGCAGGTTTTGCTCTCCTGCGCAACATTGCGATGAGTGCTACCGTCAACACCCGCGCCCGCGTAAACGGTGGCGCCCTCTACTTCGCCTCTACACGAGATTTTGTTTATAGAGGGAGATAGTGTAATCGTTTTTTTCTCGCGATTATTTCCTATGCTAATTTCCCGCAAAGGAAACCGACACAGTGGTCTGTTGGTTGTCATGCTCTACTGCTGACTCGAAGGTCACGGGACTGAATCCCGACCGTAGCGTGTACATTTCACTGGATGGCGAACTGCTACAGGCCATGTGGTTAATCTTGAGTGCTCGTTAAAAAAAACCGCGTAGTACAAATTTTGCGGAGGCGTATGCCACGGTGTCACTCGTAATCATATCGTTTGTGGGGGACGTAAAACCTCAACAATTATTAGGGAGTTTTTTTTTTCCAAATAGGGGCTCCAATCATTTTCGGGCCTCAGAAAAATAGCGTGCGTCGGAGCCACTACGCATGCGTGAGACCCAAACATGGCTTGGGTTTCGTGGTGGGGATGCTGCTTCTCTCATGTAGCGAACGCCCATAATTCTTCCCCAAAAGCTTTGCATCAGACAAACCTAACTGCACCCACAAAAGAGACGTTTCTCAAAGAACACTACAGAGTGGCCTAGAGTAGAAGGAATATACAAAGTCTAGCAGACCCTATTTCAAAAACTTTCTGCGCCTGCTTCACCTAAGGTGAAGCATACGCAATGGACTTAAGTGTCCTAAACTCATGGGGCCGCTATTTGAAAACTGCTTATTATTATTCATACGTTTGTTTCACGCAAACGGAAATAGTGCCCTCTTGGCTTGCTGCTTACTAAACGCTTTGCTTGGCAGAAAGCCAACTTTCCATGGGGGGGAGGAGAAGAAGAGAGAGGAGGGAGAGGACGGAGCCCTGACTTTGACAGGTGCATAAAAGGGGTTGCGTACGACCCAGTAAAGTTTGACGGCGCGCGAATGAAATGCCGCAGCTTTTTTTTTGTTATGCCATATACAGCATGCTTATTTTTATATACACTTGATCATATGCGTTGCTGGTCACGTTTGCCTGAAGGCTTCTGGAACAGCTTTTTACAGTGAAAACTGCTATGAGAAGTGAAAACTGCTATGAGATCACTTTTAGGCTCATGCGCAGTTGCGTGTTGTCCGCCGCCGCCACTGCCGGCGTCCGTAACCACAGCGCGCGAAATTAGAAAATAAAACCTTGCTTTTAGGCAAGCATGACCTAGCCCCAATGGCACAGTGGTGCTCGAATTTGGGTGCGATGGGTGCCACCCCAATATTCTACCACTGAGCTACATCAGTGCTTATGACTTGTCAAACTTGCCTTAGGCAGGCTCGACATAGGGAAAGTAATGGCGTTAATACGACTTATAAAGCGTTTTCAAACAGGGAAAGAACAACCAGTCGTCGATAAATGCGATTAGTATAACGAGTGGGCCAACCAATGCTCCAACCCATTACAAATGCTTGTTCTTGTTCACCTATTAACTGTGCATACCCACTTCAGGCATAAATTCCTCATCGTCGTCAGCCACTGCATGGACAATTGACACAAAATTCGTTGCAAGTGTTTAGCGGATACCACGCTTCTCAGAAGAATGACGAAAAATAGCATAGCGAATGCCGGCCTACTACCCAAACGTTTATTAATAATGCGCTAGTGGGTGCCAAGGAAGTGTGCTTGCGGTTGTTACCCAAGAAATGTTTTGAAAAGGCTCTGAAAGGCCGCTCATCTAGCTTTCACTGTGACTGTGCTGCTCCTACCACGCAGGCCTGGCGTTTTTTTTTCTCTCGATAGAGTTTGGTACAACGAGGCACCGATAATGGGCGCCAAATGCTTCCAGGCTGCGACACAGGGGCGCAAAACACGTAGATGTGATATTTGTTTCCTTATGTAGTCAGAATAGTGCAGTCAGGAGACTAAAAAAAAAGGAAAGAAGTTCGGAGCAGCTTTAATGGTGCGAAAATTGTGGAAAAAGCAAAGCTGGTTGCTTTCTTCTCCTTCATTCTCCTCTTCGTCACCTTCACGTCACTCCTATCGGCCCTCATTGAATGTTCTTACTTCTTGCTATAATGCAGTGTACATGACTAGGCTACGTCTTATCCTCTTCTCGCCTCCTTTTCCTCTTTCTCCCTCTCAGTAACCTTCCGACCTCTAGGCTATTCTATTTTAAACATGGCTGTGTTAATCTACACTACTCGTTCTTTTTATCTCTTTGTTTGTCTGTCCATCCTTTTCACGTTCTTCGGCCCATTAGGAAGGTAATCATATGATTTCTCAACACCGTTGTTCTACAGTCGTGCCTTGATAGCCGTGTGATTACTATAGGAAAGCCTTCGGACCATGCATGCCGCTGCTTTAATCCTGCCTCGCCAAGAAATTTCATGTCGCGTTACTTACTTGTTCTCTTTCTCCTCTCCACTTCTTTTCTCCTCTACTCCATTCCTTCTTTCAACGCTTTGCTAGGCGACGCATGGTGACGTCATCGCTTGGCGAGGTTTTTTTGGTGAAAACCAGGTCTGATGAGATAACCTCCGACCTGAACCACCTTGCTGTTAGGAAACTGTGCACATGGCTGCACGCTACACTCTAAAACACCCGACAGCCAAAATCTGCTTCTAAGAACGCAATGAACCTTAGTTACGCAAACCGGAACGTAGTTTAATTGTTTCTGTCAACCATTTCGCAAAAATACTGACATGGTCCCACCGTAATGCAAAAGTGGTGGCAGTCGCTCGATTGGTTACGAGATATATTCGCTGGTCCAAATCCGGCTCCTGCGGATCGCATTTTGATATACCCGAAAATTTTCGATTCCCGTCTTACAACGTGATTTCAAGATTGCAGCGAGAGTACCCTCCGTTAGTGAAAAGTTATCGGGAACCCCCCCAAAATAAGTTTCTCATAACCAGAATCTGCTTGGGACGTTAAGCCCCATAAACCAGCCAACAAATCGAAATCATGATATGACCTTTCTGAGTGCCTGTGACTGAGTTATTATACTTTAAATCGTAACGACTTGCCGGAAAGAAAGGGCTAGTTTTGCTGAAATAAATATTTATGACGAGATACCTATTCTGATCAACTTGCGTGGGGGAAAAGAAGGCCATCTACCAAAATTGTGGGCACTGACGAGGCACGTGCGCTTAAGTGTTTCTTTGCCGTTTTAGGAGCACAAACTTTTTATTGTCTGAAAGAACAAATGGCTCGTAAAATCAGTCTCAAGAAAACTCACAATCAGAAGTCTGCCAAGTATAGGTTTTCAGGCCACTTAACTAAGACGCCTACTTTTACACACGATTCCAGACTGCGCTGTTATTGAGATAAAAGAAAAGATAACTATCATAAAAGGAGCAGATAACATAATAAAAAAACTCGACAGACTGCCTTTTTTCTGTGGTTTTACTGATTCGCCAAGGAACAGAAATATAAGTAATTCAGAAAAAAAAGAGGATTCAACCTTAACGGCTAACCATGATGAATTGTGCTGAAACACTAATACGACCTATACAAAACGATATAATGGTTGCCAACTTGATTGAATGCCGCACGTAGCTGAAAAACATAAATGACTAACTCGGTTGGCTGTGTCAGCAGGGCGTCCAGGATGAAAAACAAGGTACTTTACTCACTCGGAAAACCACTTAGCGAGTAAAAGGCGTTGGGGTTAGGTCTCGAACGCTTATAATGCTGATTTACAGTTACGTTTACGCACAAAGTATCTCACTGCGTTTACTGCAGCAAGGTTAAAGTAGAATTGATGCAAAGGGTCTTTCGAGCATGACGTTTGCAATGAATTAGAAAAAAAATAGATAAAATCACGCTTTCTTAATGGCTTAAACTAGAGCAAGAAGACGAAGACTAGAATGTGAACACCTCCCATACCTACTCACAAATGAAAGCTTTGTTGGTTGAACAACAAATATAAATTCAAGTTTGACGTTCGGCTAATTATGAATCAATACCAGCTAGCTTGCCTCTCCACTTTACTTCACACTTTTCCTTAATAATTTTACTCAAACGACACGATGGTGCTAGCAAATTTTTTGTTAGTTTTTTCCTCCGTCTACTGTATCAAATTCTCGACAGTTTTTTTGTGCCGGATGCAATTTTGCACGGCCTCCGCGATGATAGACGTTGGAAGCTTTTCGTTAGCCACGCGGCTTCGCGTTGCCTCCGGGATCAGAATAACATTATCTGGTATTTCACTACAATATCGTTATGAGAGACATCGTAGTGGAGGGCTTCGGAAATTTCGACCATCTGGTGTTCTTTAACGAGCACTCAGTTCGTCCAATACACGAACCTCTACCATTTCGCCTCCATTGCAATGCAACCACCGCCACCGGAATCGAACCCGTGACCTTCGAGCTTGCATTTGAGCACCCTAACTGTTTCACGACTGCGGTGAGCTGCTTCCGGAATCAGCCCATTTTTCACCTAAAGAAACATAATCAATGACGTCACCGTGTGACGTCATGTCCTAGACGTCGTGATGTCAGAAGTTTTTGTTGTGCGTTACGTTATTATGACGGTATAGGGTGATGTCGAGCCGAGATTATTTTTTTCCCGTGTCAACGCCAATCATGAGAGCGATCACTTTTTGCCTAAGGCTTTGACCTTAAAGAAGATCACAAACTTGATAGTTTTTAGAAAATCATCGTCATGTTCAGCATTATTGTCCTCATTACGGTACATGTATTTATTTGCTTAATCACTCTCTGGCCCCTACGTGCGGGACGTCTTCTTCTTCTTCCACCATTACCACTACCATAACCAGAGCTGCTTCTAGCGGCTGAGAACTACTAGTAAATTTGCTGAGTGTATAATTACAGATACTAGTATTACTAGTATTATTACTGGCACTATTATAACTAGAACTGCTGCTACTACAACATCCCAATTACAACTATATAGTACTGACATTAAAACCAGCACAACAAATGCTACACAAGTTTGACTATTACTACTACTTCGGTCTCCACCAACACCTCAGCCCCTAGTGGCCCAGTGGTGGCTGAGGTGTTCTTCACGAAAATCACATAACTTCATAAAAATCAAATAAAGACTTGAAAACACGCAGAAAAAAATCAGTACAAATTGTGAAGAATAGAAAAAAAGATGAAAATCACGAAAAGAAGTAAAAAATGAAAAAGAAGAATTATACACGACTATGTAGAAACATTCCTGAAAGACAGAAAAGGGAAAAATATGTACATTGTGAAAAACTATGTTAAGACAGTGCAGAGCTCAGATAAAAACAGTATCAGCTCACTGTAAAAAACATCAATATCGCGAAAGTTAACATTAAAGAGACTTTGTTTTCTGTGAACAGTATAGTGTTGAGAGAAGTTGGCAGGTACCTAAAAGGGTCGATTCTCTCTCGTTAACTTACGTGGAAACCAAAAACTTGCACAACTGAGAAGTAAAGGAAGGATAGCGTGTGTACTAGATTGTCGGCATCGTAGGGATGGCAACGATAACAATCTGGCAGTGTTGGAACGAGATACAGAGTCATTTCTAGCTGAATGATGATTGGAAGTGCTTATGAATAATAATAATAATAATAATAATAATAATAATAATAATAATAATAATAATAATAATAATAATACCAAACAAGTAGCCCACGCATTGGATCTTGATCGAAGTGCTTCTCAAAAACCATAAGTCCAATTATCCTGATCTAAGCACATATATACTGGTGTGATTTCACAGCGATGTAACTGCACCGGCCCTGCGACCGATATCCCTGGATTTAATGCGCTTCATTTTGTTCCACTCAGGGCATTCTCAACGAAATTCCACAAAGTCGATATATTTCTTCGACTTCAGAGGAAACTCGGTACCCCTCTTTTTACGCGACTTCATTTCCCGGGCTGTGCAAAGTGCTTTGACCACATTGCTCGAAAGCGTTTTATGAATATCCGAACGCTGCACCGACCTGGAGAGCCCATGTTGAAGGCATTTCCGTCTCAGAGCCATTCGTGAGAGCCGGCAAATCTGCTGCCACCCGCAGCAATTTAAGCTGTCGAGACTTCCCAAATGTGATGCGCTGTGAGAGCGAGTGACCCAAGCTCAAAGGGAGAAAAACCCTTCACTCGGAGTTTTCCGTGAAAAAAAAAGCTGGTACGTCGCAGAAGTTCTGGCAGAGATCATTCGTGCATAATGCATGACAGTGCAAGGGAAGAAAGAATGCAGGAAGTGTCCGTTCCTTTCAGCTGACCGCAGAGCTGTCGTCTACTGAGTGCAGCTGGGCTCTGTGATGGAGAAGGCGGTGAACAAAAAGATAAAAGGTAGCATGGTTTTTCCGTGGGCTGCATTGTCCCTTGAGCAACGATTCTGACTGACGCTCATGGCTGCAGCTAACTTCCAAGAATTGATTGATATGTGGGGTTTAACGTCCCAAAACCACTATATGATTATGAGAGATGCCGTAGTGGAGGGCTCCGGAAATTTAGACCACCTGGGGTTCTTTAACGTGCACCCAAATCTGAGCACACGGGCCTAGAACATTTCCGCCTCCACCGTGAAATGCAGCCGCCGCAGCCGGGATTCGAACCCGCGCCCTGCGGGTCAGCAGCCGAGTACCTTAGCCACTAGACCACCGCGGCGGGGCTAACTTCCAAGAATGAAGAAACTTTATTTCTGGCATAATAGTTGTGGGTCACGTGAAATCGGCGAAATGCAGCTTGAAGCTTCGTGGGAGTCCGAACACAACTCGGCATGTAGCCATACATTTCTGGGCCACGTAGGCATACATATTGAACAAAGAAATTTATTGCAGTATAGAAACAAAGGGCACAAAATACTTGTAAAGATGAGACATACCTACATCGCCTTCAGTAAATACGTAATTACTTGCATATCTACACACTTATATACATCCGTCAGTGCGTCTATCCGTCCGTCCATTCATCTGTACGTTGAATCTAAGGAATTATTTTTTCTTAAATATGGATACACTATATGCCTCATCAAACGCTAAAAATGACGGTCTTCGCAGTCGGCGTCAACAAGAAAACATGAAAAAAAAAATCTTCATCTCAGGGCATTATATTACGTCATCGTGACGTCACAAATCACCGATATTCGGGACGTCAATGTTACGTCACATGGTGACATCATCGTATGGTATTGTCGCCTTTTCAAAAGTAATCAGTCTCAAAGGCACTGCGTAGACTCGAGATGCACGAGGCTAGCAACGCCTTCAGTCCTAGTAGCAGGGAAACACCACGTAGAACACCGCAGTAGAACACCCTTGTAGGCACTGGAATACCCATGTAAATGGAAATACTAAGCTTGTGGCTCACATTCGTCCTGGGAAACTTGCAAGAATGACACAGAAAAAAAAAGAAAAATAAATGGTCGCTTTCTCATTTGATTTGTCTTAGGCGGTTGCATTGATGACTCTGAGACTTCCTGGCGGTTTTAGATACCTGTGTTTTTCTTCTTTTTCGACGTTCGATTTCAATATCGGCAGTTCTTTTTTCTCAGGCCATTTTACGTCTTCTCCGAACACAATCTCATTTCTTTGTTCCTGCAGCGGAACAGACCGAATGACGCATTTCGCGTGTTTTACACAAACATATTTTTCGTTCCCGCTTGCAACACTAATGCTCCCTTACTAAGTTGCAGAAAAAAAGAAGAAAAAATGCGACTGCAATGCTGCGAGGAGGGGGGAGCATGAACGCAGCAAAAGGGGGCGCAATTTCCAGGAATCACGATGGAAGTCTACGCGCACATCTCTCCTTTCAGCCAACGCTTGGCCTCCGGAGTTGAAAAGAAAACAGGCATCTTCCGCGCTCGCTTCCAAATGACCGGCGACAACGCAGTTCCTTACCGAACGCAGTGCCCTCTATCTTCGCCAGGAGCGAGAGCCTCCCACCACGCGCCACGACAAAGCGCAAATCATACGCTGTAACTTCCATTTTGGCTCCCTCTCCCCCACTCAGTTCCTTTGTGGTCTTCGCCGATGTGATGACTCTTGGAAGATTGCACCAGTGCCAGTTTGATTTGTCGTTTCTGTTTAAGGCAGTAAACGTGTGGATGTTTCATAAAGGAAGTGTGAATGAAAAAAAAGAGAGAGATAGGTAATGAAAAGAAACGCCATTCTCTGCAGACGTGCCGAGCTAGATGCTCAAGTTGTGTGTGTAAAGGCACAGTTGAGTGGGAAACGAAGGAATATCCAATCCTTGAAAGCAGTGTAGTAAGTATTGGAATTCTAATTCAGTTACTGCGGAATGCTGCTAATAATAATAATATAGGCATTAAATATCGCTCGCATATCGGATGCACAGTTTAGAAAGAATATATTATGAACTTCATCCATACAAAAAAAAGAAACAGAAGCAATCTTATTTTAGTTTCTGAATTTGAAAATTCGTCACCTCATCGGCTCGCAAGTTTGTTAACAATGTTAGGGGTGACAAGATTATGTGCGGATGCGAATAAAATAAAATAAATAAGACATAACAAAATTATATTGACAAGCAAACAGTTGAAAAATTCTGAACTTTACTTCCTGAACATTTCCGTCAGCAAGCAGTATTCCGCAGTAACTGAATTAGAATTCCAATACTTACTACAAACACTCCGTGATTTTGACACGGGGACGCAAATATAACATGCCGAGGCTATGTAGTGACATAAGTTAGAACTTAAAGATATGTCATTTATTCATTCATTGATTCATTCGTTCATTCATTCGCCCAATACAATAGTTTAGTGGTTTTAGTGTCTGACAGCCGACCCACCGGTCTCAAGATTGAATCCAGGTCGCGGCATTTTAAATAAAGACGAAACTGCTCAAGGCCCCTTCTTGTACGTAAATTTAGGTGCATGTTAAAGAACCCCACGTGTTTTACATTTCCAGGGCTTTCTACTATAGCATCTTTCATAATTACACCAGGCCGTTGGGACGAGCAATCCCTGCAATTACCATTCTGTCACTCATTCATTCATCTCTTTTTTTTTTAGAATGCGCCGATGCGTATTTTCGGGCTTTAGTGCTGATAAAACGCGCATCTTTAGCAATTAAAATAATCTTTCAACACGTAGTGCACGAATGGGTGCGAAGTGCCCCATACGGGTCCGTGAGACAACTAGAGAATCAACGTAGCTGCTCACTTTGCTGATGCTTCCCCAGTGCAGGGTAGCAAACCGAATGTGCGTCTGGTTAACCTCCCTGCCTTTCCTTGCATCTTTATCTCTCTCTCTCTCTTGCTGCTGATAATGATTGTGTGTGTCAATGATTGCAGTAGGTGGGCTTTTTAAACCGCCGACTCTCAGCGGAGATTGAACCCGGTTGGTGTGCGTGGCAGGCGGATGTTCTGTCACATGGCCACGCCTCTTCTTGTTACGCAATTCCCGTGTATGGATGCCTGGCGCTATTCACACGTTTCTGCCAGGCAACAATACAATACATGCGTCAAGGAGACCCTTCGCATAGTGTCATTCTTACAGTTTTTTTTCGCAAGCAGCTTCAAACACACGGCGCGATTCTGGAACAAAGCTTCTGCTTGCCACGCAGGTGGTTCGGGTCCGATTTTCATCGGAACCAGACAATGATGATTATATGTGGGGTTTAACGCCCCAAAACCACCATATGATTATTAACGTTCTTTAACGTGCGCCCGAGTCTGAGCACATGGGGGGCCTACAACATTTCCTTTGCCATCGGAAATGCAGCCGCCGCAGCCAGGATTCGAACCCGCAACCTCCGGGTCAGCAGCCGAGTACCTTAGCCACCAGACCACCGCGGCGGGGCATCGGAACCAAAAAAGTTTTTTTTTGTTATTTACAGGTTTACATCTATCTCGAACTTTCGCCCATGGACAACACGCACATTTCTCGCTCGCAATGAACGACGCTGACACCAATGCCAAAATTGCGCAAAACGAATGCAATAATGTTATCGTAATAATAAGCACTAGTACAGTCAAACTTCCTTTTGTGACCTTCAGAGTGAATGGTACGTATAAAAAATTTAGTGCTTTTTCTCCCCGTGTGTTTTTCGTGCGTTCCTGCTTGGCCTGATATGTTCGCTGAGAAGCTCAACGAAAGCCTCACTGTGCGCAATTATACGCTCTCGTCCCAGTGCCAAAGAGACTGACATCGACCGCATAACGAAAACGATTGCGAAATGTTTCCACGTTCAGGACGAATTTTCCATTCCACGTACGCGTTCACCGTCACCCGTGCGTCAACGTGAAGCAACTGAGGGGAATATTTTCTATGCTTTCGTATGTCACGCGTTTTAAAATTGTCAAATTTAACAGAAAAAAATAAGTGAGCAACAATATCATGCCCAACCGTTTCCATATAGCCTATTTTCAAATGACCAATCACTCGATTCTCGATATCTCTCGGGAGAACGAAGAAAATTGTTTGAAAGAACGAAAACCTACGGAAAAGTACGGGCTGTCAAGTTTTAGTAGACGGAGAAAAATTGGCACAACTTATCATGTACCGCCGACACAGGATGACACCCACGACTACTTCAAAAGAATTCGGCGTTTTTTAGTAGCTATGAAATATGCATTCCTTTATTACCTGCATACTTCTTGTGGGTAACTGACTCCTTCAGGGTAACGGCTGAATTTCCAGAGAAGGCAAGCGGGTTAGGGGGAGACAGAAAGTTAGGTGGGTAGATGAGATAATGAAGTTTGCGGGTATACATTGGCAGCAGCAAGCACTGGATCTAGTTGTCTGACGGAACAAGGAAGAGGCCTTTTTCCCGCAGTGCACGTAGTCAGGCCGATGATGATAATGATGATGACGATGACGATGATGATGATGATGATGATGACTTCTTGTGCAAGAACTGTGTCGTAAATCACAAGCAAAGTAGGATGCCAGAGAAACTTTTGTTTAATTGGTTACCAGTTTATCCTTCTATCTGCCAACTTCGCGTTCAGCGACTGCGGTGCCCAGGTGGTTTTGTTTCTGTTTTTTTTTCTAGTTGAAGTTTACAGAAGCGCCACTTTCTTTTAATGCCAGTCACTCTGCCATAACAGGACTGGTGTTTCGAAAGCAGCCGAGAATGACCATTTCCGGTAAGAGAACTGTAGTAAAACATAAAAAAAGATTAAGGCCGTTTTTCTCTAGCGGCTCCAAGTCCGAAGAAAGAGTGCAGTGGGAAGATCTTTTCTTGTTTTTTTTTCTATTTTTATTCTTTTTACAAATTCTTTCTAGTTACGTATTTGCTCTTTCTTACTCTTTCTATCTACCTCTTTTATTGCTATCTTTCTCTCTGACTCTACTTCTTGCTCCCCTTCCTCTTTTGATATTTTACTTTGCACACACACACACACAGATATATATATATATATATATATATATTCTCAATTTTGTCTATTTTCGTCTTTATTTATCAACAGAAAAGGTGGTGTTCGTCGAGGCTTTCATATCCGGGAGCCTCGTAGATCGTAAATTATATTGTGATTTGCCCACAAACAAGGGGTAAATCCCACTATATAGATATGTGCCACTGACACTGCTCACCCCTCCCTCAACTCAACACTACGCCAACTACTACGCCCACCCCTCGTACGACTTCAGTCACCCACTTCATGCCACGTCATTTTACGCTAATCCCCATTCATTCAACTCTGCTGCACGCCGCCAGCTTCACTCTTTGATCAGTGTCCACCAAGCGGATGAGGCTAATTTTTTCTCTGCCGTTTTGTTTCCACACTTTTTTATTTCTCTCTTTCTCCGTGATTTGAGTCACTCCACCGCCCTATAGCCAACTACTGCTGGCAGTTGGCTACGAGAGAAAGGTAGAGATTTTTGCTGTCTTTACCAATTACTTGTTATAATATATATCTCAACCTTAGTCTGTATTTAATTTGAATTTTTTTACCTTTTTTTCGTTTTTGACGTTTATTGTTTGTAATTTTGCTCATGTAACCCCCCTATGTAATACCCTCTCACGAGGGCCTTTAGGGGTATTATGAATAAAATGAAATAAAATAAATAAAATAAAATAGAGACACGTTTATTTGCAGAAAGGCCAAGAGGTAGGCCTGAACGATATCACGCTGTTGCCCTGTTGACTACAGTTTGGCACAGCTGGCCTAACGTTGCTTGGCATTGCCCACCTGTTGGTTAACGCTACCGGCTATTCACCTAACTTTGACCCGTGTTCACTAATATTGGCCTTTCGCTGGGAATTGTTGGCAAACCTCTGCTGTTGCTGGGGAGCACTGTTAGCTTATTTTTCCAACCACTGACATTAGGTTGGCTGATGTCGGTTACTGTTGGCTGTTGGCGAAACATTAGCCCCTGTTGCCTATACCTTGCGCTCAATTTCGGCTAGTTGTGGCTATCTGTATGGGGACATTGGCATCTTGTGGCAAATGTTAACCCCCGTTGACTGGGCAGTGTGTTCCCGTTTTGGCTATTGTCCGCTTCAGTTTAGCTAGTTTAGTCTGCTGTTGGCTGTTGCTCGAACTGGTGGCCAGTGTTAGCCACCCCTGCCCTGGCAATGTGAGCCGTCGTTAGCCATTCTTTGCTATCACTGGCGAGGGCTAGCCACAACCGACTAGCATGGTTTGTTCTCGTATACGAACAGCGACTGCCTCGCCCATAGAGTTTCTCAAAATTAACTAGAGGGCACTCTGGCGCTGTGATCGTTCAGCGACCACGGCAATGATGGGTAGTATACACACATTTACCTCGTCTTCATACTTGCGGGCGGCGAATCGTATTGCGGCTTCGTTTATTGCTGTGTTTCGATTTTGTTTTGAAAAAAAGATTCAGCCCTTTTGAACTTCGTGACCCAATTTGGAAAGGTAATTCGCAAAAAAAAATAGGATGGTGAAGCCCAATCGCTGAACATTTGCTGATATTTGTTTCGTGAGAAAACAGCTTCAAGCCACACGAACACACACGGAGCCAAAAGCAGGCCAGAAGTACAAAGTTTAGACAAACGTGTGTACTACCGATCAGTCTCATGCTCACTGAAGCGCCGTGCGTCGCAGCTCCCATAGACACTAGCGCCAGAGTTCCCTCTAGTGTATATTAGGAAAGTCTATGGGCTCACCCACACGTTATTCTTCCTTTGAGGAAATTGGCTGCTATCTGTTTTTGTTTTTCCCTTCGTTCGTTCTTCCCGCGTAAGGTCATGGCAGGAAAATAACACACACAAAAAAAACCAACAAGCGAAAGCGAAGGAAGGAAATGACGAATTCAAATCAATAGAACACGCTATCTACTTAAATCAATAGGCGTCCAAAAGAGCAGCGCACGCAGCTCGTCTTCATGTTTGTAAACAACGCCTTTTTGGTCGCGCCTGGTCGGCCCCGGTAGAGCGCGGCTTATATTGAGTCAAGATCGACCAATCTCACCCGCTCGCTTGCGCGATGTAGACCCCAAAGCTGCTGGAACGATGCGCTCATCGAGGGAAAAACTGTTGCTGCTGGCTGCCATCAGTGTGGTGCTGCGTGATTGTTCAGGTTACGTTCTGTGGGAAACAGAGAAAAATGGACGGTCCTGGGTAATCTTCAGAATCGCCCGTTTTGGGTGGAACTCGTTTAGAAGTGACGTTCTTCTAATTTAAAGGGTGCACTTCATGGGGGGTGCTTTTACATGTGATTTGACGTTGTCCAATTGTGCGGGCATTTTTTTTTGTATGTGTGGGTGTGTGTGGTCACTGGGGATTGAATTCAGTCCTACCCTGTAATCGAGCTTGCTTACAAACTTATCTAATCTAACGTTTTAATTAAAGTAGTTCAACACAAGTTACACATGCCAATTAAAACACATTTAACATGTAAGTGAAATTTACAGTGGCAGCTCCGTCATTTCTAGGGGTGCGCAAGATGCTTTAAACGCCCCAGTGTATATTGGTGTCTTTTACATTAATGCGAAATTTTGGAGCATTGTTTACACACAGCGGAAATGGAACTGCAAAAACACCAGACAAAAGAAGGACATGATACAAGCACATAAAATATTGTCAAAAAGCACGAAAGTCTGAAGTTTTGTGATTTAAGTAATCTTTACTGAATCTATTTAAAAATAGATTCAGTAATCTGTAGAATTGTTGCTTGACCGGAAAGGCTTGGAATAAAAACAGAAATGTGACTGAGTGTTCGTTCCAATAAATACAAGAAAGTTTTAGATGAGCAAGCAAGTGGATTGAATTACATTGAGCACAACGCCGTGTTCAAGTGTAATTAGTGAGCATGAGGGTTCACTAAAAAACATTTGTCAATATTTAGCCAGTGTGACTCATCGCTAACCATTATTAACAATGCTAACAATCCATTACCCATTTCAGCCACCTTTAGTCGGTTTTCTGAGCCAACATTTGTTGACAACACTAACTATTCAGCTGACACCATGATTAAAATAGGATACACTAACGAGCGCTTACTGAGCACGAGAGTCTTGTGGTTACGGGGCCCGACTACGAACCCGCAAGTGACGAGATCGAATTCCAACCATGAAGATTTTTTCGACGGAGGCTAAAGTGCTAGAGGCCAGTGTACTTATATTTAAGTGCACTTTAAATAAACCCCGTGCTTAAAGTCTCATAATCACATCATCGCTTTGGAACCTAAAGCCTCGTCAATTATAATCATGATGTTCCCAGAAAGCGCTCCTTTCTCATTCTCCCTACAATGAAAGATAATTAGACAAGATTTGAAGGGGTAGGGGGTACTTTTCTCGGTCATGTATAAAAAATCAAAACCGGTGGTGGAAGAGCCGCTGAGAATAAAGAATGCAAAGCGGTACTTTCAATGAACTGCTCCATTGAATAGGCACACATTTATTGTTTTCGATCGTCCTTATCGGGCGAATGGATACAGTGAACGAAACAGGGAACGTGGTATAGGAAATGAGGCCGCGTATTTCAAATCTGCCGTAGATGTGAGGAGGGCGTTTGCTCAGAATTTTACCGTATGTGTTGTGCGTAAGTAAACGGAATAGGTGAGAGGAAGGAGAGAGAAGACGGGGTGACAAGAAGAATAAATAAAGTGGGACGTATTCGCTACCCCCCCCCCCCCCCCGTGAATAGAAGAGCGATGGGGATGAACAGAGAGAAATAAAGTATGAATGAATTGACCTCGTTGCCTTTGTTGTCGGTTAATATGTCCTTATCTTGTCAGGGATCAAACAGTACCAGGCCGTGCTAAAATATCAGTTGCAAGATACTGATTATATTCTGACAAAGAAAAGGTAACAAAGAAAGCCTTCTTTGCCGTAAAATGGACACAAATTAAACAGTCGTGGCTCCATAGTACGTGAATGACTAGACTTTCGAAGTCTTCGGGACGCCTGCAGTGGCGTACGTCCACAAACAGTTTCGAAATGTGCGGGCCATGTTATGGTTGTCGAGTCATTCCAAACAACCGGACCCATCGAGCGTGTGCATCACGAAACGAGGCGCCAAGCACTCGAGAAAACAGCGGCGTGGCGTTTGCTGCAAAACGCCTGGCTCTCAAATTGAATTGCACTGTTTGGCGGAGGCAATCTCCTAAGTGAAGGATATATAACGCCCGTCGTAGAAATGAAGCAAGCGCATAGTTTGACAAGCATATGGTAAAAAAGAAACCGACAAAAACAGTTTTTTTGAGGAGGTGGGGGAATGTTTTGAAGATACCTGAAGGATGAGTTTATGCTCGCCGCAAATTGCCAGGTTTCACATTTTCATGAGTTGTTTAATAGACACGAGTGTTTAATGAATATTTAAGAAAAAAGACAAATAAAGTGAAGAAGAAAGAGAAGAAAAAAGAGAAGAAGTAGAAAGAGAAGAAGAAAAAGAAAGAGAAGAGGAAGAAGAAAGAGAAGAAGAAAAAGAAAGAGAAGAAGAAGAAGAAGAGGAGAAGTTTGTTATGTTGCTCGTCTTGAAGAATCGCCTGGGACACGATTTCACGCATAGATCACGCCGACACTGTCAGCATTACGCGATTCCATAAAAAAAAAACTACACTGCGCGCTTTCACTGCACGTAACTCTTATAAACTGGAAAGGCCCTCCTGGATCAGTAACCATGATTACCGACCCTGTTTGTTTTCGTCCGCAATTTTCAAGCGCACTGGGACGCCGACCGAATAAAATTTTTTATCAGCCGAACTCATGCGGACCCAAACTCGTCGAATTAATACTCACTAAGACACGGGCTGACGTCTCCACCTGTGCCTGAGTGAGTCGAGCTATGGGTGTGGTTGCCGACGGACGGCTTGTACAGTCGAAGGCAGATCAGTCTGTGGCTATACATCAACTAGAGAGTGCGTGGCTACCACTGGCTCTACTTCTGGTGATGGTTGCATCGAGCTTTAAGCCGGTGACTCCCTGGGCAGTTATTTTGTCTTTCTGCACCTTTTGTTTAGACCTAATCTGTTAATGTCGGTATGATTGCGATCACAATACATCTGTAATGCACCACCAGGTACAAGATTTTCCAGTTAAATGAAAAGTTATCACTAAACTGCGTATTTATTTTGCTGATATAAGTGACTGAAGTGTGTTAGCATGACATATGGTTGGCGTAACTTACGTAGCCAGTCCTAATAGTGTGCCAGCAATGCAGTTGCCTTTGCGTAGACACATATTGCTGCCAGAGTGTACCTTGTTACGCTTACACTATAGCTGTCATAATGAAATGGTAACGTTAGCAGAAACCTATTGTGGACGTTCCAGGATGACAATAAATGCACGACAATCTCCAAGAATAATAATAAAAAAATTACAGTAAAGCAAACAGGTGCCTAGTGGTTTCCAGTAAAATTGTTTACAGAGAATTGAGACGGAAAAGTCAGGGCAAAACTGTTCACCGAAAGACGCCTCAATTCGTTAGAAACGTTAACATGACAAGAGCCGGATCCAAAGTGCAGGCAATATCACTCCCTGGTTACATTGTTTTTTTTTTAGCATCTTGCCTGCAGCGGTGTGACATCCTTTTTTTTTTCTGCTTATGAAAGGTGAGGATCAGCGATAATGGTAGAGCTTATGCTGTGTTTCCCTTTTCCCAAACAAAGAAAGCCCATCCCGAAGACTGACCAAAGGTTGGTTGGTTGGCTATAGTTGCAGTTCGTCAAATACGTTACACCATGGTACGTCGACACAATAACAAGGGCTCAAAACACTGCTCTTCAGTTCACTTTTATCTAAAAATACTATACCTGCAAGAGTGTTTGGGTGTAGTGTGTGGGTTGTGAACATAGGGGTTCAGATAAACAATTAAGCGTAGGTTGTCTGCCGATACAAACAAAAATCATATTTGAATGAACATCTCAGTAAAATAAAAATAAATACATGATGTGAATATTAGGTCAGAAATCAACAACATAACTTGAATAATTAACTATTGAAGATTGCAATATGAAATTCACAGGTAGATACCTTCGAAGAACATACCCATAATGAGCTGTTTAAAAGCTGAGAGCCTGATGTTCCTTGTACTATGTTGTTTCTTTTACACAAGAACATGGAGATAAATACGAAAGGTTTTCGTTAGAATGTTAGTGGGGCTTTATCGGAGGGCGACTCTCGTGTAAACGATCGCCTAGAGGTCTTAATTGATCCAAGTAATACGCCTTGGAGGACCAATATAATTAACGTCGGTCGCTTACCTTAGACGCACAACAATTTGCCTGGCTGGTTAACACAGCGGATGACACGCACAATGTTGTTTTGCGATGTACTAGCTCAATGTCAAAACAAAGTAAAAAAATCAAAGCAAGAGGGCATCTGTTGCGCTGCGATAAGACCAGACCTTTACAAAGTGTACATTGTTAATGAAACACTCAGCATACAAGAAAGCGCAGAAGTAGTGATGGTAGAAGTGGCAACAAGAGAGAGAGGGAGAGAGAGAGAAAAGCATGGCGGTAATTAGATTATTCCAGACACTATTTTTTTTTCATGGCCTTTTTCAATTTTTAGGCTTCACCGTTGCCTAACTGTGCTGATCTTGCTTTTATTTTCTCACGTAACCTTTTATTGAGTTTCATTCTTGGCAACAGGTGTATCACTTCGCGACTACGAGACACAACGCGTTGGACGCATACGTTCCTATCTACCTTATTAGCCGTACGCCCGTGGCCAATCGCGTGCGCATTATTAGGATGCACTTGAGAGGCATCGAGCTACATCGTGTGATTCGCCTACGCGTTTAACGTCACCGCTGCTCTGCAAAAAACAAACAAAAAACAAACAAACAAACATCTTTCCATGCTCTAGCACTTTACGCTACGCTTCACGCGCTAAAACTGCTAAGTCGTGCGCATCGGCCACTCGGCTCATCGTTGCCAACGGACGCGATCACCTCCCCCATACTCTGTTTACACGTGTAGTGTTAAATATTTAAAGGGATCAGTACGCTAAAACAACGCAATTTTCGCGGCATGAAGAACCGAGGTGTTGTTTCTGAGCGCGGTACGATGCGCGTAAGCGTGGCTCTGCCTGTGTGGGCATGCGGGTGTGGGAGGTTTTCTAGTGGCTTAACGTTGTTAGTTTCACCGGAGGTGGTAGGTACTTCTACGGTGTAGCGTGGTCGGCTGGACGAAGAGTGCGAACACATGGGGAAAGCAATCACGTGTACACGGTGGGAAGAAGGGTTGGTTAAGGAAAGGTAAAAGAAATAGATAAACACAATAACGGAACAGGAAACGACACCGTATATTTCTGTCAAGAATTGCGTGACATGGCCTTTTATCGGCAACAACATTTTAAAAGTTCAGGAAGCCTCGTAGTGGTGCCTAGCATAAAGGAAGTGTGTTGCTGAGAGGCCCTATTTTTTTGTCTTGAGCCTTTGCTTTCTTCCTAATTTTTTGCCTTTCTTTTCTCCAATTTTCGTCTTTTTATTTCTCTGTTTTATTTTGTTAATTCATGCTTTCCCACCCCTTTCTCTCTATTTCTCAATCTAGTGTGTTTTTTAAATATTTTTTTATTCATTGGTTTGCCTCAGTTACCCCAAGCGACAACAATTCCAAGCGATACGAAAACATGCAACAGAATACGGCAGCCCAAGTTCCTTAAGTGGTCCGCGCCTATTATATTGACGAAGGCGCTTGAAGAACAGAAAAAAAGAAAACTGCTCCTTGGTTCAAGCACGCGCTCACTGTGCTACACATGGCTGTTGTACACCTGCTTTTTCACACCAAGCCATGGCATCATACGACAGCCCAGACCTTTAAAGTGCTCCACGTCTCACAGATTTTCGACATAATCTTGACAAAAATTCTCTTGCGAAATGCATGTGCGAGTTTGTTTAACTATCTAAATGTTTGGGAATTCTTTCTTTCAGCGATTCAGCTTCTTCTAGCTAACTTTATTATTTACGAATAAACAACCTTTTCAACTGAGGCTGTTTATGGCCAAGTGAAACCAAAATTCGTCTTCCTAACGTGCGTAAAGAAATTGGGCATATCATATTATTTACAACTGGTTCACTAAAAATGGCAAAGGGAATACACTGGCGGTAAACACCGGTTAATATTTCTTGACCAACATAACCAGTAATTGACAAAGACTCTGATGAATCACTGGAATCAACGCAGTGTTGAGCACCGTTGCAGCACGTTTCAGCTTCGCTGGTTAGACATCTGTATGAATTGCTTGAACAGTGAATTCACATCAGACAATCATTTAGCGTATGCACTATCATTAAATATATCTCTGCTTGGAACGTCAATTGGTAGCAACATGTTGGAATGTCTTGCTCCCACCCAATGAAACGTTCGTCACCCTCGCTTGACCAAATTTCAGTTCAATTGCGCTCCTGTAAAGCATGCTTTGCCTTTAGCTTTTGTGTGCACAGCAAAAGAAACCTGTGCCTAATCAAGCACAATGTTCTTGTTTTTTTGTTTTTCTTGTGCTTGTCCCTGTCACATTTATAAGTACTATGTGTCTCTTTAATCAATAAACATAAGAAAATCTTAAGTGTTACCATAGTGGTAGATGAGTAACCATAGTGGCAACGGGCTCACCAAAAATAATCGCGTTGGCCAGTAACCAAGCGAGAACGTTTTTTGAGGATGAGAGAGGGTCGCACCATTCATTATATACGTTCATGTGAGAGTGTGCGCACGTGTATATCATCATCATCATCATCATCATCACCATCGTCGTCGTCGTCGTCGTCGTTGTCATCGTCGTCGTCGTCGTTGTCATCGTCGTCGTCATCTTGACGGTGCCCACTTCAGGGTGAATGCCTCTCCCATGTGCATGTATATATGCAAATGTCCAATTGTAGATTTTCGCAAGGGTTCGAACTCACCAGCACACTCCCGCCCCGTTCCTGATTACGCCCTGAACGACAAAATTATTGGAGAGTGCGCAGCTTCGAAAGATGGTTGCTTTGGTGCGCACCATGATTTAATCCTACCGTGGATGGGAAGGACGAATGTTTCCACTGGAAAGTTTGGAGATGTGCACCTGTCAGTTGTACATGATTAGAAAATAGCGTAAAAGAGGCACAGCACACAGAAAAAAGGAAAGCACACAGCGCTGACCCTCAACATTTTTTTACTGTGAGAACAAATGCACCGCCTATAAATACACAAAATTACTATTCTCGTAATACCGCGTCGAAAGACATAGTGCAGATAGGCCACCAACAGCACAACAAAGAAAGATAACGATAGCAGGTTACGGAGATACTCCAGTTCTTTGGGCAATATTGGGATCGACTATTGGCGCACAACTGTGCAATCTGATACGCTGGAACAATTTCGCGTGTTAAGCGATTATTCTGTTTACTCACCCCACAATCTTTCTCAAAAACAGGTAAGCATGTGCATTACTTACAGGACATGGCTAGCCAATTATTCTGACTGTTTCGTTTCATAGCTTTCATGCTTTATTATCCTATCGTTAGCACAACAAGCCATCTCACCTGCATAAAATCTGCCGTATATAAGAGGCTTCTGGTACACAACATTGAGCCCTGCCCTCAACCACAGGACAAAACTAAATATAATCCATAAATCATTACTACAATTGTAGCCTTCCTATTTGATAATTTTGAGACAAGAATAAGTTAATAAAATTTCAATTTGACTGATGTAGATAGACGTTTATGAAGTTATACGAGGCTGATCAAAATGCGTACAACTTTGCCGTTTTGGAGCTTTTGTCTCGTGTGAAAAAGGCAATCCAAGTCAAGCAAAGGGCAAGAAAATAAACAAAAAAAACATGCCGGGTGAAATAATGGATTTTTGAAAGAACGTGAATGTTCTTTGATAATAAGGATACATTCATATTACACGGATGTCAAAACATGTTTTCTAGGTCATCCGTTTACTACGTGCCGGGTGTCAAGACCACGCGTTCTATCTCAAATAGAATGCACGCGAATCGGGAGCAGCTGCTCCATTTTCAAGTTTTACGCTCTCAGAATGTATTGATGACAATTCTGGTTGGCCACGTGGAGCGCGGCAGTTACGTCTGATGCTCCATATTGAAAGGTACATGAGTTCTCGTGAACTCGCACAATTGATAATGTAATTGAAATGAATGTTAACTAAGTTTTAGATGCGAAGCAGCTTTTTGACTAGCCTGTGTAACGCTGTCCTTCCGTCCGCACCACTACCCCCACCACAGGTGCTGGAGCAGTGCCAAGTAGCTCACACCCTCCTAGCAGTGCGCGGTGACGTCTCTCTCCCTCGCCTGCCATGCGCTCGCCATGTGTCAGCTCTCTCTCGCTTCACACTCTCCACCTCTTGAAACGCTCAAGTCTACTTCTCACGTGGATGGATGGATGGATGGATATGGCTGTACCCTTTAGATCGGGCGGTGGCTAGCGCCACCAAGCCGTAATACTTAATGAACCCAAAATTAAATTTTTTTTTTCCTTAAAAAGTGAGTTTGAGGGTTCGTACTTTGTAGTGAAGATTTTAATTTTCACTCGTGCCTTGACTTTAGCCAACAATCAGATAACCTCCTTCTAGTTAAGTCTACTTGCTTAAAGTCTATTTTGCCCTCCCGGTCCCTAAACCCCAGTGCTTTGAAAAACTCTGCGCCATCATCCTGAACTATAGGGTGAAGCCCTTTACATAACATTATCAAGTGTTCGGCAGTTTCTTCTTCTCTTCACACGCACTGCATACTGTGTCTACCCCTTCGTATTTGGCCCGATATGTCTTGGTTCGTAGTACTCCCGTCCTTGCCTCAAACAGTAGAGAACTACCCCGAGTATTATCATAGATACTTTCCTTGGCAATTTCCGTGAGCATCATCTCACCAGCGCCACCTTTCTCCATTTCTTAGAAGTAGCCGCTAGATGGCGGGTGCGCACGCTGCGTGTGCCTCGAAAATCTCGCGGCGCCGACTCTGTGGACAGTGCGCCGCAGCTTGCCACGCGATCACGCCGACGGGCGGGGCGCCGTCACTAGGGAGCTTTCATTCGCGCATCTGTGTGTTTTAGAGTATTGACAACTTAGATCATGGTTGCTTACAACTGGCAAAAACAGCGACCATACTTTACGAGCCACCATGTTGGTTCTCAGCGGTCACTCATTAACATTGACGTCAGTGGGGGGTTTCGACAAGTAGAGGTGGTTTTGTTTACATAAAAAGTTGTGATGACTAAAGGGTTGTTTTCTGAAGTTAGCCACCGTTTTATAGAACAAAGAAAAAACGTGTTCGTGACTCGAGTGTGTGTAAAATACCGTTAAAACAGTTCGTTTCTCTCACCTGGGAAACCCACCGCATTGACGGAGCGTGTATATTTAGGGTGCCTATATTTGCGAGGGGGAGAACCTCAACGTGACTGGGAACGGACTTCAATGTCTGCGCGGCATTCCTGAAGCAAATTCACCTTATGACTGCAGACACCTCAAAGGCCTTCCAGTGCAAAACTCGAGACCATGCTGTAATATATGACGGTGCCCATAACGACAGGAAAGGCAGATCAAAAACGTGGTAGCTCGCGATGTTCCCTGTGACCGAATAACTCCGGTAGCCCGTTTCCCATTCTCTAAATATTGCTTTTGTCCGTAATATAACTTCCTAACGCAAGTTTACTACCTGTGAACGAATATGTGTAATAACCTAATTAAAAAATCGGCAGATCCCACCTGCCTGCGAATAGACATTATGCGAAGCATGTGGAGGGAAGGTGACCTTATGTCAATTTTCTTATTGAGTGACACGTCATGAAATGACGTTAAATATATGTACAAATGTTGCACGCAAAAACATATGTTGAAGAGTTGCAGATGTTTATAAAACCAGTTGTTTGCACTTGCGCAATGATGCCGACTGAAACATGAGTATTAGCAACATTAGAAGCTGATATGAAGCGCTGATGATCGCGAGGATGCTGGCCCGGAGCACTGCTAGATAAGTCGACCTTAGCGCATGGCAACTAACCACAACTGACGTTACCTCGACATGACGGCTGTATCAAAGTTTATACAATTGGGTAGGCAACACTACAAACACTATTAACGTTTCACGAAGATTAGCGTCTATTTGTAAAGTAGTTCGGAGGCCTGTAGCTCTACGTGTGGCCATGAAGCATTTTACCAAATTGCTTGGGTTTGATTCCAGCTGGGACCCTGACATTTACTCTTTGCATTCGTCGGGTAGACTCCACCGACGTCGGGTAATTCTTAGCGATCGCGTGTTAAAATTTCCCATGTGTGTTCTCGTCATTCCAGGGTACATACTAAATGTCAATCACCTGTGGCACATACCCCCATACCAGCGGCAAATACCCCTCCATGGGTAATCATGACTTGACCAGCGCGTCATATTTGTCAAACCACTTTACTCTCTCATGCTAATTTTGGTTCACGCCAAGCTATGAGAGTGATCACGAGAGCACCAAAAAGTAAGCAGCTAGATAGATAGATAGATATAGATAGATAGATAAATAGATAGATAGATAGATAGATATAGATAGATAGATTAGATAGATAGATAGATAAATAGATAGATGCGCTGAAAGTCACCGAAGTTCGCTAAGAAATGCTTCGCATTCCGAACGATACAAGCTGCAAGCATTGCTATAAAATAGCCGGGCGCTCAATCATTTTACACCAACCCTTCTCCTCCCCTCCCTCAAGCCTGTATGTTAGGCTAGAAGAAAAGCAAAGGGTATACACAACAGACAAACCACGTTTTTTCAGGTCAGATTTTATTGCGAACAGCATCTAAACTGCATCTGCCCTTAATTCCTTCAAACCATCCTGCTTTCTTTGCTGGAAGGTCGTGTCCTCGCAGTGGGCCTACACTGAAGCAATAGGGTGAAAAGTCATACACGGCGCCGACCACATATACACATATACAGAGTACGTACAGATTTTCTCCACAAGCACTAAATAAAAATGGAGTTCATGATTTCAAAATCACCTCTGTGGCTGCTTATGAAACAAAAGGATGACAAAAATAACGACGCTGCACCAATCTCCCATTGAGCACGTTTTAGTTATGGGCCAACGACCAACTTGCTTAGTACTTATGTACTGCGCCATTCAGGACCGACAGACAGACAGAAGGACGGACAGACACGAACGGTAAATCTGTCGCATTCTCTGTTATTAAAGCGAAATTCCTTTTGCCATTATTGAGCGAGTTTCGGCATGGTTCCGCGTGTCATTGAAGGAAGGAACGAACACCCCATGGCAAGCTGCATACGATTCACTTCTGTAGCAACTGTGCCAGACTACAAGAGTCTACATCGAACGCGTTCGTCGGCTCGTCCTTCTTGGTCTACCTCTCTTAATTCCCCTCCTCAGCGACCGAGGTGAGAGTGCAGGAACGCGAACATCTGCCAGCAAAGGAAGGCGCGTAACGCGAGCGTCTGCTGGTCGTTTACGGGCCTGGCGTTTCCCGTGAGGAATGCGGTGACGGCTGCAGTGAACGCATGCAGGACCACACATTCGACTACTCGTATCATTCGATTGGTGAACTGCGCTTCGACAACGAGGGATACACAAGTATACTCATGTTAACTAGCCTTCGCTCGCATGACCCGGCGTAGCCGAACGAAGCCTCATCTACTACTGTGCAAGTTGTGTTTACTTCGCTCCAACTGCTTTCAGTCACATGACCGAGTCAGTTTTTTAACAAAATATGTGGCGGTATACTCAATCCAATACGAATACTCACCTCACAAACACGGAAAGAAGTAGTCGGCTCCAAGAAATCGCGCTTCACTTGTCACTTCAGCGTTTCCCTTGGTTAGAGCAAGTCGGGAAGCGGAACAGTCTCCAGATAGTTTTGCATTGCGGCACGCAGTACCCTGGCATTATCACTTCAAAGTTCTTGCAGTTGCGCTTAGCACTAGGATAATGTCGTAGCGGAAGCTAGGTCTAAGGTGTAGTGAAACGCAGCTCATACCGCAGTTTGCACAGCCGCTCCAACATGCAGCTGGTATACAGTGCGGCGGAGCAGGAACCCCTGGCCGCGAGAACCAACATGGCGCTTGTTGCCATGGAAACCGGGACTGGCAACGTTGTGTGTTAGTGGCCGGTGGCAAGTGGTGGGTCAAAGGCTGACACTACCCTAAAACACGGAGACGCGCGCACATGAAGGCTCCCTAGGCGTCAAAACGTTCGCGTGCGCGTACATTTCCCAGCGTCCGCCGAGCCCCGCCGCGGTGGTCTAGTGGCTAAGGTACTCGGCTGCTGACCCGCAGGTCGCGGGTTCAAATCCCGGCTGCGGCGGCTGCATTTCCGATGGAGGCGGAAATGGTGTAGGCCCGTGTGCTCAGATTTGGGCGCACGTTAAAGAACCCCAGGTGGTCGAAATTTCCGGAGCCCTCCACTACGGCGTCTCTCATAATCATATGGTGGTTTTGGGACGTTAAACCCCACATATCAATCAATCAGCGTCCGCCGACGCTGCGAGGGTTAGCGAAGCCGATCGCGATCAGAAATGGCGACGCCAACACCGACAAGGCGCAAACCAGGAAAGTCGAACGCAAGTGTCAGCAGTGGAAGACAAGTGACACCGACGAGGAGCGAGTCAAGAACACCGATCGCGTTTGAGAATACAGACGGCGCGCGGGTAACACCGACGAGACACGAGCCAAGGGAGCCGAGCGCAAGCGTCTTCAATGCGTCCCGCCTTCCGTGTCTTAGGCCGCTGTGGTAGCTCAGTGGTTAGAGCACCGAACGCGTTATTCCGTGTCTTTGCGTTTCAAACAAATGGTTACTCGAATAAACACTACACTGAGTTTTGCTTCAAAGCGTTCTTTCAGTACCCGCGTCGCTGCCCGTTTCAACCGGGTCAACACCATGCGCCCCGCTGCTCCCGATGCTTCGCATATCATCAGGGTTATCTTCTTATCTTCGGGGAGATGGAACATAGTTTTTTTCTATGGGACAACAAAACATTTACAGCATGAACGAAAATGAATTTGAGAAAATGCCACAAGATTTGCCGTGTATTTCAGCAAAAAAAAAGGTTTAGCGCTTCCTTCGACACTAAAGTTTTCTTTTTTTTCTTTTTTTTGAAACTTGCGTGGGGCGCTGGTGCAAATGGCAACCAACTGCCCCGCTGTCAAAAATTATGCACTCGAAATCTCTTGATGTCGATTCCGCACACCACGCTAAGCGTGGCGCGCGGCATTTACGCCGAGTGCCCTTTTGTCCGATCCTCATATGAAGATTGTGCCTCATAGGAAGCGAGCCCCAATGTAGTACCAGTAGAACGCTTCATTTCAGTTACAGTAAACTTATTCTGGCAAGATAATCTTCACTTAGAATTAAAAAAACAACGATTTAAAACTAGTACCAAGAGAACTCTTAACTAACAATAGAGTGACCATTTTATTCTGAGGATGGAGTTGAATTATTTATATTTTCCTACAGGTCTTTATTCGTCTTTCATGTTTCAACACCACTCAGGTTCTATTCATTGCTTCACACCGAGTTTGCACCCATGGTGCTAAAAGTTTCTCGGCTGGAACAGTTCACGCTGATCAAGGTGACGGAATGGAATGTTTACTTAAATGGATGTTTGCACAAATTGAAGTGAGTGACAAAAGCGTGAAGAATGCGACCAGTTCGTCCCACCTTTCAAGTACCGAAGAGTGGTGTCATCGCGAAAAAAAAAACGTTATCGTCCGAAGTGACTTAGATTTTGCCTTAGAAAGGGAACAGTTAGTCCCGACGGAAGCGTCGAAATAGCGCGACATCGTAAGAATAATGGGGCGATCTTCAAGGTGAAAGCCTCGGTTACCTCAACAAACAGGATAACTGATCGTCGGGGGTAACACAGGTGATGCGAAAAAATCACCATCACAGTATGACGTCCCAATGTCGCCACAGGTCAGAGAGTTCACAAAGCCGTCAGGACGTCACTATGACAATGCATAAAGTGACGTCACATGATGAAGTACTCACACATGATAACCTAAGGTGGGCCAGTCATGAAGGAAGCGCCCAATCAGGTGACGTACAGAAAGCTTGCAATGCCTGTAATTCTGGAGGCACAGCGAAATTGCGTGTGTACTGATCCTCCGAAATGTTGCATAGGCTCTAACATACACAGCCGAGGAAGAGAAAACAGGACTAGAGCTAACTTTCAACCAATTAAAACTTGTCCTGTTGTTTCTTCCTCGTTCGTGTGAGTTGGCGCCGCTATGCCACATATTGAAGCACATGACCAGCTATGGTCGAGAAAGCCACGTTGCCAATCTGCGTTTGTTCTTTTCCTGCCTTCCTCCGCAATACCACCAGAGAAGGTGGAGGCGGTTCAGTACCTCACCTGAAAAGACAAAACAGATCACTAATGGCGTCGTGCCGTCTAAGCTCGTCTCGTTAGTTTTGTACGTGTGTTGGACTGTTGGTTGTACTAGAGTTTAAAGGAGCACTATGTTGATTTTGAACTTCACGAGTGGACAAACGATTGTAAGTCATTCAAGGTTTATAGCATGCAAACCTTTACCCGAGAAACCTTACTGTCTTTTTTCTTTATCACTTCAGCATGGTTTGTGATCGTACCTATTCGCCAAGTACCAGATGCGTCTCGTAACGTCGAATGTCGGAATTAAATAAGCTGTAAATGAAAGCTGCACATGAGGCGTGTTGTAAGACCAGACGCGGTAACTGGAAATGAACTTAACGCCTGGGTTGTCTTGTCAGAAGTCACTTTTGAGTGCAGAAGTGGCATGGCGGAAATTAGGAAGGAAGCGAAAGTCACTTGACAAATCCAGAAAGTGGCATTTAAAAAGGAAGACGTTGCGCTACGTAACTACGTGTCCATGCGAGTATTTGCCCTATTCAAAACAATACCATCACCTATTATCAGGCATGGGGGCGTAGTCTGAGTTTAAAACAGGGACAGTTTACTGAAGATCATCGGGCGAAGCTGAAATAAACACTGATAGATGCGGGACAAGGAAAATTGGGGAGATGAGAGGTGCATTAGATGACCATGGACATGCGGGAATGAGACTGCGGGTCTATTGTTTACCGTTCGCCTACTAGCGTGTTAACATAACAGACTCATGATCAGAGAGACTGTGGTTGATCGTCTAGAATTACCTAGCGCAATAAAACCGTCAGGCCCACGCGTAACGCGCAGCACAGTCACAATTCGGAACATTTTTTAAAACACTATTATGGTAACTGCTACAAGCACACTATGTGGGTACCCGCTACACCATAAATCACCCTAAATTACGCGCAGCACGAAAGCATTCACTATGCCATCCTTGGTATGCTTCGGAGAAACGCGATACCCACAAGTTACTTGCAAAAAATATTCTGAAACTTTTTGATGCTGCGGCTCACGACGATGAAGAGTTATGCCTGAAGCTATTGTGATCAGGGAGTGGGGCTGGAGCATTCGACGACCAGCTAGCCATGCGATTCTGATAGTGTGACGCCTGGTTGTTTGTTCGCTGTTCTAAAACACTTTATTGCACACATTAACGAGATTTCTTTCCTGAATTCAACCCTGCTTAAAGTCGGTTTGGGATAGAGTTTGAGGCACCGGCATGGTTCTGTGGTAGAATGCTGGGCTGGCACGCAGAGGACTCAGGTTTGAATGTCATTGCGCCGTTGGTATTTTGTCTTCCTATTCTGCGCGATTGGTGTTACAGACGCCAGCAGCTGCGGACAACTGCGATGCACGCCGATCTTGTTGTGATCTCATAACAGCTTTCACTGTTAAAATTGGCAGAGCGGAATTACTGAGAGAAACACGATGCAGTTCAGCTCCTTATTGTGAATGAGTCACTAGCAAATCGGCTGCTTATAGGCTGGCTATCCTCCCTTCCGTTCTTTTGCTGCTATTTTTCTTCCTTTCCTTCTAGTACATGGTCGTGAAATCAAGTTCGGGCTCACTCGATTTTAATCCAGTTTCTTCTTGCGCGACGCTTGCATAGCTGCCCAAAGTGCCGTTTGTTTCGCATGTTGCTTATTTTTTCTCGTTGCATCTGGCTGATTATTGACTGATATGTGGGGTTTAACGTCTCAAAACCACCATATTATTATGAGAGACGCCGTAGTGGAGCGCTCCGGAAATTTCGACCACGTGGGGTTCTTAAATGTGCACCCAAATCTGAGCACACGGGCCTACAACATTTCCGCCTCCATCGGAAACGCAGCCGCCACAGCCGGGATTCATTCCCACAACCAGCGGGTCAGCAGCCGAGTACCTTAGCCGCTAGACCACCATGGGGGGGGGGGGGGAGGTCATCTGGCTGAATTTGAAAGATGATTTAGCTCAGTTTGTTTAAGCGCGTATTTTGCTGCTGTTGCCTTAAATTGTGATGAGTTCATGAATTGTACCAAATATAAACGAAGCAAGTGATGATGAACTGAATAATATATGGGAACTCCAAACGTTTCCGAGAAATATCGTCAACTGAGTATGGAAAATCAAGAAAATAAAATAGATAAGATGTCATCGAATTCGGAGTTTAATGTTCAAGCACTTAAAGGAACCAGATAAGTGATTTAGTTTCTTGATGAATGGTGCAGAAACCCACTAACAATGATGAAACTTTCATGCAAGGCAGTCAGGGAAGCTTGTTTTGGGCTGAATCTGTCATGCTGCAAACGAAAACATTGCAAGAAAATAAGAAAAAGACGCGAAGAAAAGGAATCATGAGGGTGTTTAAAAAAAGAGACATACGGACAAGACGAATTGATGACTGCAGTTCGAGACATAATGCTCAGTGATTATACTGGATTTTTATTTACACCTTTGGGATGATGTCAAAAGTTTTCAATTCGAATGGTTGGCAGGGCTTCGTCAAATAGTTTTTCTGCTGCTTTCATGCTTTCAGCCTAAGAGGCCATCTGAGCCATTTTTTAAAAATTCAGATAAATAAAGAGAATTACATTGAGAAGCCAGCGTTTAAAATGACTTTATTCAGGAACAATCAAAATAGCAATGTTGTTCCTGTTTTAATGTGGAGTTTGACGGACCACAGTTTCGTATGTGTCGCCCGTTTCAAAGTTACCGACGTTCGCGGCTGGCTTTGAGTAGACAACTATTCAGTGTGGTTGTTGGCATTAGCGTGGGACAGGTATGCGTATGTGGGCATTTGCGGCTTTATGCACACTGCTGGCGTTTTTTTTGTTTATTAGAAAGCTTGTTTTTTATTGAGCTAGTGTTTCGTGATGTTGTGTGAGTAGTAACGCAGAATCGTGACCGGGTTGTCAAAATCAGCTGTACTTACAGCATCTTTCTTGCGAGGTCTAGTCGAAAAAACAATGAAAAAGATAACTAGCAATAGCACTTTTGTAGCCCGAAGCCACCAGAAAACCAGTGCATAATTTTTCAGAGAGGAATATTAGTTGTAAAAAAATTTGGTAATTTGCCTAGTGATCGCAACTGGGACCAATGCCTAATATCATTTTCAGAACAGTAACTCTTCTACCACATAGCGGGATTACGCAGAACTCGTTTACAGTACGAAACAATGCTTCTGGGTCTGGTGTTCACAGACAGACAGACAGACAGACAGACAGACAGACAGACAGACAGACAGACAGACAGACAGACAGACAGACAGACAGACAGACAGACAGACAGACAGGACGGACAGACAGACGATGACGGACAGACAGACAGACAGACAGACAGACAGACAGACAGACAGACAGACAGACAGACAGACAGACAGACAGACAGACAGACAGACAGATAGATAGATAGATAGATAGATAGATAGACAGATAGATAGATAGATAGATAGATAGATATAAAGAAAGAGAAAAATTCACATCATTTTCCAAAGGAACCTTGACGGGGCGAGAAGGAGAAGCGTTGCGCACGGATGCCATAGGTGTTCCTTACTCGTGCCTCACCGGTGTTGCAGGCGCGACGCCACTATTTGCGAACGTGACCGGCTTCCCTAATCCTCGCAATGCTGGTGATGGTGGGATTAGGCCTAATCGCTTCGGCAGATGCTTGGGCGGGTGAAGGAGCATCGTCTTCCGGTGTCCTCTCCATCGCAAAGGGAGCCGAAAGAGTGTTACTATTCTGACTATAGTGTTCTCGGCGTGCGCTCGAGTGTTGCGAGCGGGGTAGAGGGCGAAGCGAGGGAGAGTTGGCATGTGTGTCTATGTTTCAACACGTACGTTAGGCACGCGTCATGTTTATAGCGCGCGAACCAACGAGTCGGCAGTGAAGCGAGCGGTGGTAGCGGTGGATGTAGCCGGCGAACGGACAAGTTGGCAGCTGTGAATGCTGTGCTGAGTGAGCGGCAGGCGAGGGAGAGGGTGATGTCAGCACACACTGCGAGGAGAGCGTGATATCAACGCGCAGCTGCGGAGTGACCTACTTGGCGCTGCTCCAACGCCTTCGGCGAGAGGAGCGGGTTGCGGCGCGTTTGTACGGACGCGTGGAAGGACAACCTTACACAGGCTAGTCAAAGAGCTGCGTCGCATCTAAAACTGCCACACTTTCGAATACCTTATATGATACATGGTGCCAGACTTTCACTCAAAGAGTTTTATAGAAACTTTAGGGAACGTATAAAGAGCAGAAACATCATAAGTGGTGCGACGCTTTAATGAGATGATGCTCCATGCAGCGCCTTAGATTATAACTTCACTAATGATCTCGAGAATTTTGGGGCACGCTCATGCATAAACCATGTGGTTCCTCCTCATTCGTTGAAACAAACAAACAAAACAAATGAAACACAGACATATATAAGAACAGCTGCTTGAACTTAAAACTCACTTCCTGCATGAGAGCGGTTACGTCGATGTAGGCGACGTGGTTCCTTTGGGGCTTTGCGCGAAGAATCTGTTGTTTTAGCTAAGTGTTGTTGTGTTTCCGCCACTAAGACAATGACATATCAACAGAAGCCAGGTCGAAGCGGTGTTAGACGCCAATTTCGTTTTACTCCAAGCCCGCTGATTTGTTCGATACCTCTTGCATTCATTGTGTAATGGTAAATTAAAGCAGTACATGGAGACAACAAAATACGAAACAGTGTTCGAAGTTTACGTTGTGACCGCATAATGTATACCCTTGTCGAGCTGTGTGCACTTCTGAATTAGTTATAAGTCCAAATAAAATTCAGCATCCCCATTGTAAAGACACACGGTAATGATCAAACAGCCAAATAGTGCTGGCATTTTCATTCAATGTTTCAAGAAATAATTTATATAAAATAAAGATTGGCCAGAGCTAGAGTTTATCGAGCGTTCATTACGTCTATTTTTTGCTCACTCATATTTTTTTTCCTATGTGTGCTTTTCGTCTTGACTTCCTTCGAAAACAAGATATCCGGTTTTTTGTTGGCTGGTTTTAGCTCCTGAATATCGAATCCGACATTTTGTTGTTTACTACTACTCAAAAAATCGATTTGCCACAATTTTAATGTTATGCTTTCAACATCCGCGTGTTCTGTTTCTATGATTGCAATGCTAATACATGTGGTAGTCAAGCTGCGAAAAGCCTTAGCGTCATGTTTATTATTATTATTATTATTATTGTGACTAACTGATGTGCGCGCGCAAATGTGTCAGGTCACCGGAAGGAGGGAGAGAACAAGCTGACAACTGCCACATGGAGGGGCAGAGCGCCTGCTTATACTCTTTCAAGAAAAGGGACGAAATAAACAGAAGAAAGATTACAACTAAATTACAAAAAATAAGGAATATTCACACTAGTGGTTCCAAGCACCATAGTGCGGAGCTTGGAATTTTTGTTCTCCCTTTGGTTTTTTTTTCGTTCCTCATATTTTTCTTTCTTTGTTGCCCTTCACAGCTTTTTCTCTGTTTTGCTCTTCATTTCTATTTATTTATGCGTTCTTCATTGTTTCCCTTTATTTCTCTCTCTTTCAATTTCTCGCTTGCTTCCACTTTCATTTTGTGATGCGTAGTTTGTGTTTTGTTTGCGCAGTCACAGTAGTAGCATCCTCGATCGCTTATTATTACCACCAGGGCACTCGCAGAACACGAGGAAAAAAACTCTTCCTCGGCACAAGTGGGTGCCCGATGTGCTGCAGTTGACTACACTTTATGGGGTTTCACCTGCGATGATGTCATTATCAAGGCAGCCGAGAAGAAGAAGAAGACCCGCATAAATATCATCATCAATGGTTTCAGAGCACAAGAAGAAGAAGACTTCTCTTTGGTGAGAGCGCTTGCTCATTACGTGACACCTGGCTACGCTGTATGTGCTGTCACCCGAATCGCGCCGAGCCAAGAGTACAGCATGCGATCAGAGCAAACGACAGCCTGGCGCCCTACAGTGTTTCACACTTGGAACGGTGTCTAACAGTTATAAAATGAGCAAAAACACACAAAAAAGTGTATGGGCGGGAGGGCTGTTTAGTGCTGCCCTTAAGTAAAAGCATAGGTCGATGCTCGGCCTGGCATAAGTTGCCAGATCGAGCAGCACAACCTCTCGGAAAGGGGCAATAAAGTTAACCACTTAAAAAAAAAGGAACTTAGGCAGACTTGACGTCCACAGGGGTGGTCGTTGTTGCGTGCGCGATACTTTCTTGGATTCATAGGGAAATGTTTGCGCAAACGTTATGCGAATGTGACGTAATGCCAACGACGGTAATGAGTGCATGGCCTGGTGCAGAGTGGAAACGTGATGTGGCACATATTTAGTGCGAATGACGCAGAAAGAAGTTAACTGTTGGCACAAACGTGTAAAAAAAAAAAAACAAAAGCAGGCCCATCATGCAAACGGCGATCGCGCCAAGTTATGCGCAATAACCATAAGCTTTCTACTCTGGTGCAGCTACCATTTACTCAAGAACGCAAGTTGCATGCTTCTGATATTTGCGGTTTTCGCATGCGTATCCGCTACCGTGCGTACGAGCCCGGATGCCATTATTGCGGCCTGTTTCAGCCAACTTGCGCCAAGTAATATTTCAGTTTCGCGCAATTTCATTGATATGTGGGGTTTAACGTCCCAAAACCACAATATGATTATGAGAGACGCCGTAGTGGAGGGCTCCGGAAATTTCGACCACATGGGGTTCTTTAACGTGCGCCCAAATCTGAGCACACGGGCCTACAACATTTCCGCCTCCATCAGAAATGCAGCCGCCGCAGCCGGGATGTTTCGCGCAATTTGAAGAAGCACTTAAAAATAAATAAAACGAGGACATTTTTTGTTAGCACAGATGGAATAATTAGGCGTTTCTGAACAAGCGCTACAACTTCTTTACCGAAGAATTTTAGTTACCTTTCTATTTTGACAGTTGATCAGGCATTATTTGTTGAATGCCCAGCTTGGCGGACTGTGTCTACTTTAGCAGAAGAAGTGTTTAAAAGGTTAATTAGGAAAAATTTGCTGATTACCCAGCTTGGCGGACTGGCATGTACCTTAGCGGAAAAGTGCTCAAAAGGGTGATTAACAATATTTCCTAGTTACCCAGCTTGTGGAGTGGCACAAAATATTATAGCGTGCAGCATATGACTCAGAACAACGCCAAGTCGACACGTACGCATAAACGCTTGTTTTTAATACTTCGTGCAAATTATCTGAAACGCACTGCATAGGGCAACGCGAAAAGAAAAAAAAATCACAAGGTCTTTTATGTTTTCGCCTAGGGCGACTTGAAAGTGAAAGCCACTTTATTTTTTTCTTCTCAATTGGCGTATTTAAGTCCCCCCCCCCCCCCCGAATGCTCTCTGCGCCTATAACGTCGGTTTGCCCGCCCTCCAAAATCGGAGGCATGCATGCTTTCTTCGCCTTACCCAGATTTGCGTTGCTTCTGTGATCGGTCCCCTCAAGCTATAACATCACGTGAAGAAGTCATGATGTGATGTCACCTCATGATGTCGTCATCAGTTATGGCAATGCATTGACGCGTGATAAATCATAAGATGACGTCATCACGCATGCTGCATCAGACATGTTGACGCCGCCGACGCGGGACGTCGACAATCAATTTCTGCATTTGATTAGACATTGACGGCTTTCGCCTTAACGCTCAGCATAGGGCAACATGACAAATGAGCGTCAACAGCGCGACAGATTCGACGGAATGAGAGCGACGTGGCAAGTGATTTCCATACAAATCAATTCTTTCTCTTTTGTATTACAGCCGTAAATGCTAAAACGAACTACGACGAGAGATCTATATAAAAAATACCATAATCACATTTACGCTGAACGAATACGCAAGTCTTGCCATTCGGCCGAACAGACTGCAGCCTTGAAGTGCTAGACTCATGTCTTTATTTTCTTGTTGAAACCTCAATTTTCGTGCGTGTAAAACAGATAATCGATTTGGGTGGGCTGTTGTTGTTCGCGTTAAGGTAGAGAGAAGTCAATTGATCAGAAATTATTGTAAAAGCTTATGATACGCATATTTTGAGTATTTAGAAGCAAAAGTGCTACCTAAAGTTAGCAGTTGGGAATGCTACCCATCATTGAAGCTGGAACGAGCACCACTTAGCCAACTCGTGAAAAAACCTACTGACATTTTTTATTAATTAGCGAGCAGCACAAAGGTTGGGTGGGTTGATGTGTGGTTGCACAAGACGAATGAAAAAAAAAAACGCCAGGCCTGTGGGGCAGGCGCAGCACAGTCACAGAGAAAGCTAGAAGAGCGGCCTTTCAGAGACGTTTTAAAACAATCATTGGGTAACTGCTGCAACCACACTTGGCGGGTACCCACTACGGCATTAATATTAATAATTTCTTGGTAGGGCAGCATTCTTTATGCTATTTATTGTCATTTTTCCGAGAAGCGTTGTATCCGCTAAACATTTGCAAAGAATTTGGTGCCAATTGTTTATGCAGTGGCTGATGACGATGAGGAATTTATGCCTGAAATGGGTATGCGCCACAGTCAATTGGTGATCAAGAAGAAGCTTTTGTAATAGGTTGGAGCACTGGACGGCCCACTTGTTACGCTATACGCAATTGTGTGACGACTGGATGTTCCTTCCCTGTTTTAAAACACTTTATAAGTCGTGTTAACGCGATTTCTTTCCCGACATCAAGCCTGCATAAGACAAGTTTGCGAACAAATCCCAGGCACCGGCGTGGCGTAGAGGTAGAATACTGGGCTGGCCCGAAGCGGAGCCTGATTGGAGCCCCACTGTGTCCTTGGTGTTAGTTTTTTTTCTTATTTCGCGATAGTAGTTACGCACACCGGCGGCGGTGGCGGCGGAAATCTACAGCAGCGCATGACCCAAGTTTAGATCTCATAACGGCTTTCACTGTAAAAACTCGCAGGATCTCTTATAGATTCACTTAAGACGGCTGGAAGGATATGAACTTTTGTTCTTAAGATTGTTACTATACCGCACCTATACCGCAATTGCCGGATGCCAAGAGGAGTGGGAGGCCTTTGTAGCGTTGGGCTCCTGCTCACCGTTTCAATGTACTGTGCATCACACAGATTTGTGCTTGTGAAAATCATAGTGTTGAACGAACTCTTCGCAGCGAGCTGTTCGTTGCACGTTATTTTTTGTATTTGTTTCAGTTGTTTACGTGATTTCCTCATTCGCTTATATATTCTAGAGCAACCTTTCAATTTCTCTGCCTGTTTGCTGCAGGAGATATGAAAGAAAAGGAGTGGCTGAATTGTTATATGCCTCAATACTCTATAGATCGTCTATGACTCGAATATAGAGCACAACAAATAAACACAAATCATATAGGCCACCGGGAAAGAAATAACAGAGACACTTATACCGAAGCCCACATCAGAGGTCGGCATATCAACTTATGGGTCCACTCCTTCAGATTCACTCAGACTCTGCTCCAACCATGAGCCTGAGTTTCAATGAGCAATGTTTTGGTCAGCTTGAGTCCGATTAAGTCCGCTTAAAGAAAGGTTAGAGTCTGAGTGTGAGTGTGAGTGTGTTGGTATGGGAAAAAGTTTGATGAGCCTGAATCCGACTGAGGCCTAAGTGCTAAATATATATCTCGCGTAACTGTGAATGAGCTTCAGTTTTTTGTGGCTAATGCACGTGACAAAAAGATTTTGATAAAGTCACACAGAATGCCCCCAATGTATTTAGGATGTTTGTAAAGAAGTCGGTGGTCTAATGCCATTAGTTCCGGTTTAAGACGGCGTCTCGGGTGTGTCATGAAGAGTTCAGACTAGAACGAGGTGGCATATAAGTTCGTCTACATATCCAGAGTCACATTCGGGAGTTTAAGTCCCGCTAAATATGAACTAAAAATGTTGCGTGAACGCAGTGCGTAGCCTTGACCGGTGGATAAGTATTTCCATACTTCGCTCAACGCAAGTATGACGTCAGCTCATGTGCTACTTTGGCGCCTTAAACATGGCTGACAACCACTTAAACAGCGGTTCAAGATCCAGTTTTAGAGTTATCACTTGTGAAACCCGTACTCTTTGTTATTTCATGCTCCCGTTTCATTTGGCCGCAAACGTATGCCAGTCCGCGGCTTGATGATGGTGAGGGTGGCTGGATAGTCTGAAGGACAAGTCGATACGACGGCGGCTAATGGAGTGACGCTGATGGTTTTCAACACTCGAGGAGTACGACACGCGTGAAATGGGACGCATTCAATAAGATGTACTGCGCACGCCATCTCTCCATACGCTAGCGCCACATGTCGGCATGGGGAATGCTCTTTTCGCGTCGTCATTTAGTGACACGTGGCGTAGGTTTCTTAATGAGAACGTCGGTGGACTTAAAGACATGAAATTTAAAAAAACCTTTTTTTTTATTCCGAGTGTCGACTTCAACATTGTATCCGTACTCCATATACAGGAAAAAAAAACGATAATGTCAGCGCTAGAAGGTTCTCCTTTAAACCAGCTGTCTTGGAAAGACTGAAGTAGGACACTGGTAGGCATACTAAAAATTTATTTGGCATCATATATATATATATATATATATATATATATATATATATATATATATATATATATATATATATATATATATATATATATATATATATATATATGGAAGTAGATGCGCTTTCACATAACTGTTTATTCTGCTGACGTATCGACGGGAGCCCCGTCTTCTTCAAGGCAGAATAATTAGGTCACTGTGAACAAGGCTCCCGTGTGGGGAGCCAAAACGTCTTTTTAAGTTTTGTGTATTTCACCTTGGTCGGCGTTTTTGTTTTTGTTATTTTGCAAAAGTAATAGTTATTTTAGTACGCGGTGGACAAGGGACAACTTGCCAAATAGCTTCGCAGTTAATTTGATTGATTGATTGATATGTGGGTTTAACGTCCCAAAACCACCATATGATTATGAGAGACGCCGTAGTGGAGGGCTCCGGAAATTTCGACCAGCTGGGGTTCTTTAACGTGCACCCAAATCTGAGCACACGGGCCTACAACATTTCCGCCTCCATCGGAAATGCAGCCGCCGCAGCCGGGAATCGAGCCCGCGACCTGCGGGTCAGCAGCCGAGTACCTTAGCCACTAGACCACCGCGGTGGGGCAGCTTCGCAGTTAAAGGAAAACATCCAAGAAGACAGGAAAATTCGAAGAATGCAGAAATTGAGGCCAGCAAAGAGAGAGAGGACGTGGTTTGTAAATTGAACATACTTTTTTTGTTCAGCTGAGACACTGCTGCTATTTTGTAGTAGCTGAAAACAATAGAGCAGAACATTCTTTTTCGTGTTGAACAGCGCTAAAGCAACGAGTCGTTATCGCGATCTCGATTCAGACGCTGGCTACGAAGACAGACAAAAGCTATTCCTCCTCAAGCTATTTTTTTTCGTTCGTTGTCTACCGAGCTGCCTCAGGCATCTCGGAGACGACGAGGCACTGCTCATCAATCATCTCTGGGTTAGGGTGTACGCTTGGAGCGAAACCACTTAGTTGAGCCACTACAAGATACAAATTCAAAACAAGTTACTTGTTATACAAGGCTTATCTCACCACCTAGACTTGCGTCGAGGTAGCGATATGGGTCCTGCCATATTGCTGTAATACACTTATCGGCATACTTTGTGTCTGATTGGCGTCTGTAACAAAAAAAAAAATTCAGAGTCCACCCCTTCCCTGGAAGACAGAAGCCGGTGGCTGTGGCACACGTTCGGCGGCCACAGCTTCACGTCGTATTGACGCCAATTCATTTTTTGGAGCGCGTTGGAACTCTTTTAATTCCCACAGTGTTTCCTATAGCAATCAGAAAAGGTAATTTCATATAACAGCATTACACTCAACGGCAACTTTTCTTGGCAGCACTGTGGAAGTTGCAGAACTGAGGCGCATGCCTGCTACCACTCGAGAAAAAGTTTACTGATAATTTTCTGATTTGACTTGTTGAATTTTTTTATCGTTACGAGACTCAAACAGTCGCGCAAAGTGGTAGGTGAAATACGGACTTTATCACTTTGAAAGGATGCCTTCTTTTTTTCATTTCTTAGATAGCACCGCATTTTCCGCACGCCCGTTTTCCGAAGTAAACATCGCGTCCATGCCGTAGTAGATCGCTGTGCGGCTGCAAACGTGCTGTTTAAATCTCCAAGAAAGACATTGTCGCAACGTGAAAAGCACAGGACACAGGGCTTCGTTTCGACGAGAACAGCAAGGCTATATTCACACACAGGTACAAAAAACGCAAGAGCAGACGCGCAACGTCGTCTTCCTCGAAAAACGCCAGAGACAGCCCCTCGTGATGCTGGCTTCTTCGTGATCTGTTATGCATACGGCTAATAATCATGACCATATCCTGGTGATATGACACTAAGTGTGCACCTAACCATCGAAATGATTCTCTTATTCACATTTTTCGTGCACATAATTTTGTAAACTCGTTAACAATGCGAGGGATCAAAACCGATATCAGCTGCAAGCGGCCACGTTTTTTTTTTCGTGAGGGCCTCCACTAGCTTAAGGGAATTTTATTTCCGGTTACATCTTACATAGCTTATGTGCACACAGAAAAATGGATAATGGTGATCAATGCGTATGTACTACGCAAGCTGTTATATACAGCGAAAAGAACTTATTTGCGCATGCAGTGATGTACAATGCAAAAATTGTACAATGAAGATAGGACTTTCATGACCATCGAGATGATTAAACTTAAATAAACAGTAGGCTATATAGACAAACAAGGGGGGGGGGTCATTCACAGTGAAGGGTGATGATTTCCGATCGTTTTGACGTCACAGATAAGATGCGTAGTCATGGAATACACCAGGTTTGCTTTCGCGACACCACTTGCACCGTCCCCCGTGGCTGCACCGGTTCTTAGTCGTGGTTTGACGATGCTAATTAGACATGAGAGTGCCACCGGGGGCACCGAATTGTAGTTTGCTTGCCCGCGTTATCAGGTCTTACAGCTTCTTTAAGTACCGAACCTCAAAACAAAGTGAAGCACGCATGGTGTCCACGGCAAAAGCGCAGGAAATGCGCTGTTCTAGCAGACAAAGTCAACCCGGCATCCTATGAGTGATAATATCACGTAGGTGGTGCCACAGTATGTCCTCGAGGCCAATAGTAACGGAGTGTGTGGAAGCACCGCGCCGTAAGCTTCACTCCAATGTCAAAATAGGTTTTTGCCGAGTATAGCACGATATCTACGTCACGACACAAAGGGACACAACGATTGGTGGGACGCGCCACCACCGAGTGTCACGCCACTTGTAATAGGAGCACAGGCAGGTGAGGGGCCCGTTGGGTGAGGGGCACCGAAGACTTGCTTTGCGCGTCGCGGTCGCGATCGGCCTGAACCTAGCTATACACAGGTTTGCTGTGAAACACCGCTTTAAACTTGTAAAGGAGGAGTTTTCGAAATATCTTAATGTGGCATCGCTACAGGCTGGGCAGTACGCTCTTCAGACTGCCGCATGGTGTCAGCGTGTACAACTGTGTAATATCATAGCTTATGTAAAAGAATTGGTTACTGGCTTTCGCATTAGTGATGGAAGTAATAGGTTTGAACCACCTAATGAGCTTGTTATTTTTATGTGTTTACTTCAAGCTTTTTATTCTGTCCTGTTTGCGAGAATGCCCCGCCACGGTGGTCTAGTGGCTTAGGTACTCGGCCCGCAGGTCGCGGGCTCAAATCTCGGCTGCGGCGGCTGCATTTCCGATGCAGGCGGAAATGTTGTAGGCCCGTGTGCTCAGATTTGGGTGCACGTTAAAGAACCCCAGGTGGTCGAAATTTCCGGAGCCCTCCACTACGGCGTCTCTCATAATCATATGGTGGTTTTGGGACGCTAAACCCCACAAATCAAGCAATCAATGTTTACGAGAATGATTTCTCTGAGCATGAACTAACACTTCATTTTTTCTTTTCGTGTAAGTATTAAGCGCTAACGTCTAGCAGGCTGCGTTTCTTGATATTCAGGCTTGAATGGGCACGCACCGATGATTTACCATGTAATACGCAGCACGTCTATACTTTCTATACATTCAGTTGAAGTACAGTGCCCGTCATTTCTTTTTGTGTGCTTGTGCCTAAAATTAGGCGCTGAGTATCTTACAAAAAGAAAAATTACCAACTACTCCCACAACGTGTTTTGTTGAAAGTAATAAGATCTCACTCGTTCTTTTGCTCTACTTTATTTCATTGGATTTGCCACTTGAGAAATATAAATAGGGAGACACAATGAGGACCTAAATAGTGAATTAACGGGAATACCAGGTACTCGATTGAAGAACTGTATATTATGTAACCTGCTTAATTATCCATCCTGTCTTTCTTTGCAGGTGAGTATAAGATGAACGTGTTCCCTTTGGTGGTGGTTTCACGGCGATGGTGCAGGTATGGTGACGAAAATATTTTTGCAGTATAACTTTATCTTCTGATTTCATGTCACAAGAATAAGAGAAATGTCTTGCAACAATAAACACACTGATGAAAGCTAATAGTAGCGCTTATCTGAATGTTTTATATAGCAGTATATGACGCAAGTAATACAGTGTGTCACTGAAAAGATTGATTGATATGTGGGGTTTAACTTCCTAGAACCACCACATGAATATGAGAGGCGACGTAGTGGAGGGTTGCAGAAATTTACGACCACCTGGGGTTCCTAAACGTGCACCCAAATCTGAGCACACGGGCCTACAGCATTTCCGCCTCCATCGTAAATGGAGCCGCCCCAGCCGGGATTCGATCCCACGATCTGCGGGTTAGCAATGGAGTACCTTAGCCACTAGACCACCGTGGCACGGCGTTTATGTCACAAAATTTAAAGAAATGTCTTGCGATATTAAACACACCGACGAAAGCTAATAGTAGCGCTTATATGAATGTTTTAAATAGCAGTATATGACGCAAATAATGCAGTGTGTTACTTTAAAGAAAGCAGCGAAGAAAATAAATGAGCACTAGTGGAATAGACTGGATGTTGAACGGACGTAGATCTTAACTACATAAGCGAGCTTCTTAATTTTCATTATTTTACATCCTTTCCTAAGTACGACTATGATCGGACAACTTGATGAGGTAGTTATACTTGCTTGTATTCTAAACCCCGGCGCTGGAATTGCTATCGAAAAACTATGCGCAGTGTGGAACCACTTATTTTCAATGAGATTTTCGCAATCGCTGGGAAAAGTGGTCGGAGCGATCGATACGTGATGCTGCGTAGTTCGGGGCCGCCTCACATCACGCGGCAGTAAACTCCGCACAATTTTTGTGGAAATAACAAACGTTCGTAGTAATCACGAGTATTATTTTTCTTTTTGTTTTCTGGCTCCTTCAAGCAGCGATGGCGTGTGACCAGTTTTGAATACGATGAAGCAACTGGCCGTTATGTGTTCAAACTGTAACAACCATTAAACAGAACAAATTTGCGAGTGCCACGAATAAATGAGGCAGAAGGGGCGTGGATACAGACAACAGCCACAGGTGCTGGCTCACTCAGTTGTTCCAATACCTTCGATGTAGCTAGACGCATGGGTCCGGGTGTCTTCTTCGTTTTCTACACTTCGTTTTGGTGCTGAAACCTGGGAATGAACCACTGACAGATCGTCTGTACTGCGCGATCATTAAAGAAATTCGCTCGCTTATATCACATGCCATTGGGATTATTCATACTTAGATAGCAGGACCAAAGTTGAGAAGTATAAGATTTACGAACGTGAAGGATATTTATTTTGAGCCAGGTGCACTGCGCACCCAAGGTGAGCGACCACCATATTTCACATAGCCGCGGACCATGACCATCGATCGAGTTTTTTTTCATAAGGCTGCGCTTATTATTCAAGTGCGGGTGTGATAGCTCGGCCTCTTAATGTTCTTCAGTTATTCGTTGATTTCTTACGCTGCAAGCCTTTAGTATGCATTCCCGTGCCATAAGGCATAGTTTGCATGAAAGATGGAACATCGCAGTACGCGGGGATGAGTAATCTTAGATAAATTGCAGTAGGCACAGATGTAAAGCATTGTAATCTTAGATAAATTGTTAGAAATTATGTCAAACTGGCAATCAAATGGAGGAATTAGAAAGCGGTAATCTGTGTAAAACATCACGTAAGTGCGAGCTGTAGGAGGCGTTATTGACGCCTTACTAAGACACAGCTAAATAATGAATGAAGCTATATAGAACAAATGTGGTGTTAGGAATTATCGAAAACAAGAACTGTACATAATGCTGTAGGGAGAATGAGAAAGAAAAAGTCACAGCATTTCCATGGAGTGAATGATGATGAGTGCAGCGAAACGGCCTTCCGTACGTTTGTGCATCCATCCGTCCGTTCATCCGTGCATCCGTTTATGTAGTCGTCCGTCCGTTCGTCAATCCATGCGTCTTTCCATTCGTCCATCCTGCCATAACTGAACTTCAGCATGCGAAAAATAAATCATGCCTAACGATGAAGCGAGTTATCAAAGACGATTCGCGGCTATATGCAGCAGAGACCCCCTCGGAGAATTGTGGCAAAAAGCGAGTATCGCTTTACAAATTATGTGACTTTTGAGGGCATTGAAGAACCTCACTATAGAAACACAAGGGGCCCCTGTGGAAGCCATGTGGTTTGCACTGCGACAAGGTAACCAGAATGTTCCAGTGTGTTTCTGCTGCATATAACCCGGAGTCGTTTTTGATAGGTAGCTTTTGTTTTTACAGTAGGTATGATGGAGTTTCATACGATAACACCTAGAGTGGAATGTGGCGCTAGTGCCTACGCGGGTTCCAGAGGCGCTTGTACCCGCATGGAAATTATGGGCAGTACAGGCTTCGGATCTGCTTCGGATGGATCACGTTCTTGAGATTCGCGATGATTCTTTTCCGAGTGTAAAACAAAGTAACATGAAGTTATAATAAATTGAAAGTGGCTTCATTTTTAGATGCGGAGCATCTTATACTCGCGCCTTGTAGTGCGCCGTCCGCGTCGTCCGCGCCGTCCACACCGCTTCTCGAACATTCGACAGCTGACGCGCGCGCATGCGCCGTCGCGCCGTCGCCCACTCTTCCACCATCTGTGCATCCCTTCCTCCTCTACACACCGCGCGCGCTTCACTCCTCCACCATCTGTGCACCCTTCCTCCTCTACACACCGCGTTCGACATCTACAATTCTCCTGATTCTCCAGTGGACGCGCATGTGGCGTCGCGCTTCGAGAACATTCAACAGCTGACAGTGCATGCGCCGTCGTGCTGTATATATACTCAAGGTCGGCGCTCGCTCGCTCAGTTGCCGCTCGTCGGTTGGTTTGTACGGCGCGTCGACGTCCAAGGTCGCGGTGAAATGAATTCCAACGAATCCACAAACACAATGATCGACGTCCCTTCGACCAGCGCCGCCCTTTCGCATACGTGTGTACGTGTTCACTCATTTAACACCCCCTCCTACAACCACGTTAACCAATTTAGCCATCGACCCAAGTAAGTCGCAATTTAACACCCCATTTCACAACCACGTTAACCAATTTAGCCATCGACCCAAGTAAGTCGCACTTTCACACCCCGTTAACCAATTATATGCTCCGCATCCTCCTCAGTGTTCCCCCGAGGGAAGCTGCGGGCAATTTTTTTTTGTACGCAAACTTTGTTGCAAGCAGTTCTTGTGACTAGGTGGTCGAAGTGAAATCTGGACAAATCTAACCACCAGGGTCGGCATTGCTCAGCCATTGCGTTCCAGATTTCGCATCAAGATGTAATGAATTATTTTTTACAACATTTCAAGACAAACGTTCTTGGTTCGCCCTGGAAAGTACGCAATATTTAGTTATGGAAATAACAGCAGAGTGTTAAGTGAGAAGCACTTAACGTTTTGTCTGCTGCAATGCCAGGTGCGTCTGTTCAAGTGGTCTGCCCCCAACGCACCTCTCGTTTTGTTGTGAAGTCGAGTCACAGAAGCGTGACGGTGCGTCTACTTCGCGTCACCGTCATTTTGCAGTTGATCTCAATGAGTTTTGGCAGAACGCACTAACAATAAACGAGAACACAATGTAATATCCTGCACTGGCATGGGACGCTACATCTCTGCTCTACGCAAAGAATGAAACTCAAACTGCAGAAAAAGATCCATAGACAGTTCACTGGCTAACACGATCCAATCTGAAGCTTGTACTTCCCATAATTTCCATGAAGGTACACGATCGCAGCGCCTGACTCCTCTCTAGGTATTATTTTATGAAACTCTATGGAGGGTATGGCTGTTTTCACCCATTCTGTTACGGCCGGCCACTGCTGTCGCCGATGAGAAATGCTGCTACGGGCACATGTTCCCGAATTTCAGTAATATGTGGGAATCGGTCAGCGTAGAAGACTCAAAGTGGTGAACCGGGACTTCTGAACTGATGCTGAACTTCGCCTCGTGACAACACGACTGCCGACCTCGAGGGGAGATACAAAGCCGGAAAAATGATGTTTACGCCAATTCGTGTACTGCCCATCGTTCTCATGCTGGCTGAAGAACCACGCGCGGGAGCTCTCACAGACACCCATGCCACATCTCTCCTTAGTGCACTTTTATGAAACTCTATTAACTACATTTTGCCTGAAATATAGTGTTATTTGATGGGACCATACTTTATTTTTCTTCGTGTTATCTAAATAGACTTACATAAGCTCATGCTAGCTGTTCGTAACTATTTCTTTGTAGTGCTCTAAACATAACCTATCATCTGCGAAAAGGAGTATCCGGTGCTATTCGGAACCACCAACATTTTTAAATAGTAACAAAAAAGGTCTCTAGTAGGCGGGGACTGATTTGAGCTGATAGGCGGAGCACGCTGTTAATTGTAAAAATGTGTAATGTTCAACTACCTGCTGGTTCCTTAAAAAAATTAACAAACTCTAGTTTATTATTTTTAACCTTTCACGGTAGCCTCTTGATACATATGCTCACTTTCTTAATGTTCACAACGCAAAACGTTTTTCTAACAATACACACACCACCCCCACTCCTTGATAAACATACGCACCCAGCAGTTCGATTTATAAGAAAAAACATAGACCTTACGCGGGAATAGCTCTTTCCAGGGGCACACACATCTTTTTGAGTGTGATGGTTTCAAAGTGACTGTGTTTTCTTACAAAAAAAAAATAGTTCATCAAAATGCAGAGCGTGTCGCGGCCTCTGGCTGTCGTATTTTTTCGCGGGCAGGTGTCGTTGAAAATCAAACCTACGAGAAAAGTCTGCCGTGTAGAATAGGCAAACCGGGTAGACAGCGGTACATAAAGAAAGACAATAAGAAAAATGAAGATTCAACAGAGACGTACGCACTCATTCGCACACACAAAGCAGAACAGCTGACATTTATTTTTACGAATGTTACACTAAAACAGTGGTTTGTATGAAACATACTTCAGCCCACGCGATGAGCAACATGTCACTTGAAGAAAAGTGTCTTGAAAAAGAGCGAACCGCATTCTTGTATGAAACAACATTGAAAACTAACGGCCTAGTGTTCACGTAATGTCAGTAAAGCGTTATATTATGTATTCTTTCATAGACAAGAGCCAGTTTGCATGTAAAGTTTGCCCTCCTACACTTTTAAAGTGTGCAAAGGAGTGCACATGACGAGTGCGAACACGAGACTCTATAACCACCTGCGACAAAGCCTTCTCATTCTGCGAGGCGAGTTCTTTTTGCTATTCCTGTGCACCATTAGCGCACAAACCAAGCTAATGGTAAGTTAAGCATTCGTTATGCCCAGAATTTCTTTACAATCAAATTGGTTGAAGTATTTTACATCACGCATGCACTTATAGGGGAAGAGAGTTCTATGTATAACCAGGAGTTAAACACCGGGCATGTGGGACACAATTTAAAGATATTTTTTAAAGAAATGCTAAGCGTGAGCAGCTGACTATCGAATATAGTGCGAGTGGGTCATTAAGTTTGGTTTATGAAAATGTATGACTTTATTCATAATAAACAGACAATTATTCACGTTGAAGTCACAAATTTATTGCTCTAAAATAAACTGTAATTCGTTCTAACACTTCCACTTCCTGGAAATCGGGTCTTTACATTGTCGAAATAAATTTACGTAAGTTTTGAGGCATTTGTAGATATAATAAATATATTAACGTCTGTGGTTTTACGCCCCAAAACCACGCTATGATGATGAGAGGCGCCGTTGTGGAGGGCTCCGGAAATGGTTACCATCTGGTTTTTCTTTACGTGCTCTGAAATGGCACAGTACACAGTCCTCTGCCACTTTACCTCTACCAAAATGCAATAGCCGCAGCCAGGATCGAACCAACGACCTTCAGGGTCAGCAGCCGGGCATCCTCGCTGGTGTTCCATTGAAACGGACCACCTTCAAAGACCGTCTATCAGAATGGCTGTATGAAAGGGACGAGGAAGATACCTGCTGGACTGACCGGGATGAGTCCTCCTCTCGAAGCATTGTTTCCCAGTGACACTCCAAGCTCAACGATACTAACCTCTGTATTCAGAAACGCTCCTCGACTCGAATTTCACCCTTCACTTGACAGAGTTGACTACTGCGCCGCTACTCGGCTGAAAATGATACTGCGCTACTCAAGAATCGCAGCAGATTATCGCTGATATGCAGTGACTTGCCGTGCCTAGAGACGGTGCTTCCATCGGCTTTCTCAAATGAAGGTGAAGCGTTGAGTGAAGGAACGTTCTAGAATATGGGGGTAAGAGTGAACCTGCTCAAGTCAACCGTGAAAAAAACTTGGTTTCTACAAATGTATGCAGAAACTATCATCATGATGAGCTGGTATGTGCCACAGAATTAGGGCTATTACCGCTAATGACGACTGGTGCATTGAAAACGATGGAGGCAAGAGGTGGGCGGCTAACACCAATTATTATTTCTAATCAAACGTGACCAGTAGTTAAGTAAAGCTTTAATAAACCATCAAGATTACCACAGTACTGAACAGCATGGTCGCACGTTTCAGCTTCGCTTAAGCATTTGTACCGAGTGCGTGGGTGGTGCGTACAACGAGAAAGCAATAAGGCACGCCAAAGGTTGACGGCGGTCGCAAGAAGACACTGCAGCGACGGAAGCCCTACGCCAACGGTGACGTGTACGTAAATCTATGGGAGGCGCGACCGCCGGGTTTCAGCGCGAGTTCCTGACACCATAATTCAGACATCGATGTTGCGTCTGAGATTGTCTGTGGTTTAACTCGAACGTATCTGCGCTGAGAAGAAACCTGAAAACGACCTTACATTACCTGGCTAAAGCCTAACAACACACTATAGAAGCAAGCAGATCAGACTTGTGCAGCTTGGCTGTTTGAAGCCTTGCGTCACTATACGTGCAAGCTTCGCCATAGTATTTTGTCGCGACATGCATTTCGCGTAAGGTAGCGTGCGTACTCACACAAAACCAACCTTCGAACGCGTCGTAGACAGGGAGGAAAGAGGATCGCGCCCATTGCGGCGTTGTCACGGCGCGCAAGTTTCTCAGCACCGAACGTTCGAAATTAATGAGCGCCTACAGAGACGTGGGCGACCTATCGAGAACCGCTTCCCGCGAGTTCTGTCAGGGATGCTCGCTGATCCTCTGATACATTAAGAATAATGGCACATGGAATCCTTTCGAACCAAGATCGGCCGAAAGCGCTCATCCGGTAGCCTCCTTTATCAAATATTAGGGTCACGCTTTTCACCGTTAGTTACGTACAGCGGTATGACTATGGGTGTACGGCTTTAGACAAGATTGTTGACTCTCTGTAAAAAAAAAAAAAATGTTTCGCGACTATGGGCGTCGTAGAACCTAAGGCTGCAGTAAATATGAACGCCGTTTCTCGAAATTTGAGAGATTTAGCAAAGATACATCTGTAGAAAATGCTTCGTTCCAATATGAGACGCTGTAAACATACCTAGTACGTTACCATAATAACATGGCCCAGTGGCAGGGAATGTCGCAAAGGCAAGAACATATACATTAAGAAACTGAGTTGTACACACGATGAATTTTAGTAAAAATGTTAGAAGCCCTCACGCTGTGACTAATAAACAAAATAAAGAAAGGAAAAAAGAAAACAAATGAATTTTGAGGCTTTTTTGAAAGGAAGAAGTTTCACCTGTTGGTCCTTTCCTTTTTGTTCATGTGGCACTTCGCTAAGTTAACCTGCTCTGTGCCACCCTCTAGATAAAAAACAAACAAACAAACTCTTTTTTTACTCGGCGCACTTGATATGAGCGGCACTGGTTACCACCAAAAGGCGTTTGCATGCACATAAGAATTAGACAAAAGTACTCAGCGAAGTGGACGTGAATGCGACTTCTGCCGTAGTTAAGCTGGTGGAGCATCGGACACTTAATTCTAAGGTCCTGGGTTTAGATTCCACTGAAGGAAAGAGTGCTTTTTCGCTTGGCTAGGAAAAGATAAAAAATTCGGGAGATCCCACGTGCCTGGGAATCGACGTTATGCGAAGCATGCGGAGGGAAGGTGACCGTGTTGAAATATTTTCCTATAGAGCAACACGTCATGAAGTTATGCTAAATATATGTACAAATGTTGCATGCACAGACATAAGTTGAAGAATCGCAACAGAATCGAAAGTTGGGCGAAAGTTGGGTTCCTTTCTGTTTATTCGTGCGCTTGAACTGACAGTTATACCATAAGTTGAAGAGTTGCAGGTGTTTATATAACCAGCTGTTTGCACTTACGCTACGATGCCAACTGGAGCATTTGTATCAGCAACACCAGGAGCTGATATGAAGCGCTGATGCTCGCGAGGATGCTGGCCCTGGACACTGCGACATAAATACACTTCAGCGCATGGCAACTAACCACAATTGACGTTAACCCGATGTGACGGCTGTATCAAAGGAGTACATATGTAATGTTTATAAAATTGAGTAGGCTGCACTGCAACCACTGTCTTTTAACGAAAATTACCGTCTAAATGAAAAGTAGTTCCGAGACCTGGCGTAACTTTGTGGTAAAATGCCTCATTGCCACTCAGAATGCTTGGGTTCGATTCCAGCGGGGACTCTGACATTTATTCTTTGCATTCGTTGGGTCGACGCTACCAATTTCGGGCATTTTTTAACGCTTGTACGTTAAAATTGCCCACATTTGTTCTCTTCGTTCCTGGGTAAATACTAAGTGTCAATAACCTGTGGCACATACCCGCATACCAGCGGCGCATACTCATTCGTAGGTGTTTGCCGCTGTTTGGCGGGAAGTGTTCGACGATGTGCGCGAAGGGATTGTGACGTTATTGATGTATTGACAAGCGCGTCATATTCAGCAACCATCTTACCTTCCCATGCTAATTTTGGTTCACGTCAAGAGGGTGACCACGAAAGCACCCTTTTGACTTAGGCGGCTAGATAGATAGATAGATAGATAGATAGATAGATAGATAGATAGATAGATAGATAGATAGATAGATAGATAGATACGTTCAAAGTCGCCGAAGTTTGCTAAGAAATGTTTCGCAATTAAATCCTCAGGCTACTTTAATGTGGGTCGACAAATAACCCATCCAAAATCCCCATGATTACTGCCGCACATCAATCCTTCTCTCGATTTGGCGCTGGTGCTTTGATTAGCACTGCACAGTTTTGCCGATAAAGCAAGAACGATAACTTCAGCGCAGCGAAGTTCGCGCTTCGGAAGCGTGGTGCTCAATAGACGGTACAGACCGAGCAAAGATCTTCAATTACCGCATGAACATCGGTGAGTGGACGCATCCTCATGGTTCAAACCATTGAACTTGTCAAGTGTGTCGGACGCGTGGATAGGGATAGTGATCACGACGTACTTATTAATGAGGTACTGTCTAAGTTTTGTAGAGCGCACTATCTTTTCGTGGTTGGCAAGCTGAATTGTAGATGAGTTGTCGAGGAGTTTTAGAAATTAGAATATCAGCTGACCCTTTCGAGGGTTCGATGAATTCTCGATTTCTGTACCTTGCGCTTTGGAGAGGCGATTTATCGAGGCCCACGGGTTTTTGCGAATATAGAATCGGTGATTTAGTTTTCAGTCGTTTGCTCGATTTTGTGTTCGATTCAGGGCAGTTGTCCGTTCTCAAAATGAAAATCTAACCACATTTGCAGCCAACAATTTTCATTACCCGCGGGCTATAAATATAAGGCGAAAAAAAATTGTGTTCACCAAAATTTCATTCTAAAACGACCATGGCTTCGTGTATGAATTTTTGTGCTTCTCTTTCAGTCGTTCAAACATTCCTTAGGCAAGACTATCTGAAGTAATTGTACACTTACTCTGTTTTATCATAAAAGCTTTCTTTTTTCCGACCTGTCACTTGGCTTTATTTTTTATATGCTTATTCAAGCCTAACTTATCTGAAATAAAATGTCTAATAATGTACATAATAAGTTTATTTTTGTTATAGCAACATTTATTCGCTGTCTTACTTAATGAAAGAAACGTGTGCACAATTACCTGCACTGCAGTTCTTTTACACAGACCTTTGTCATTATATTCGCTATTCCGTGAACACTTCGTTAAAATCCACAAACCTGAACCAGTGAATCTGAAATCAGACTGTGAACTGGAAATACAGAAGTGACGTTGAGATCAGCTTACGCAAAAGGTGGTATAATTTGATGTCTCCGGAAAATTTCGTCACGTGATTTCTCGGGTTTTGGGAAATTATAAAAGAACCACGAAGTGTGAAACATTTTAGCATATACGCAAATGATAAGACGATGTTTCAACCAATCAAGCAATTATTCAATCAGACAATCAATCTATCAATTAATCAATCAATCAACCATTGCACCGGTTGTAATGTGCACAACACTTCATGGCCGAAATATAAGACGTGGCATAAAAATATGATAGTAGGCGGACATACAAGCAAAATATTCTACTGAAAACGCATGTAAGCACCTGAAAACACTCGCGCATAAAAAGTACACTGAAGAACTGAAGATAAAACAGGTATGCTGAAAAATGCCCATAGCTAAAAAAAACATTCAGGAAAGGTTTGATAGCGAAAAAGTATGTGGAGCATTTTAATAACGCTGAAATACCGCTAAATGAGCGTAATCCTGCCATCTCTTTCTGAAAATGCAGAAGCAAGCCCGCGAACGAGCTTGCCGGTGTCACATAAGCGCAAGAAAGGCCATTTTGCTTCTTACTGTGATACATGTAACGATTCAAAATTTCGAAACTTGCTAAGCAGACGAGAGAGATGTTAGAATCGCATTTCACTCATGGATTTTTTTACGCGAAGTTAAGAAAACCTTGCAACACATGCTACGTATTCAAGGCAAAATCATACGGCCTGTTTCGACCACGAATTCTAAATTATGATATCACGCAGGCAAGATTAAGACGCGTCTTTCGAGCGTTGCACAAGAAGAAAAGTGAGGGAACTGTTTTATTACGCTCTCTTCGGATGAACTCGCGCATGCTGACATAAGCACGAGTCAACGCGGCGATTTGTCATATGATGCCTCTGTGCCTCCTTCCACCAGATTACCGCAAGATTAACGGTCACTGGCTGCGGGGACGATCGAAACATTCCAGCCAAGGTTAACGTTAGGTCAGTCGGGGAAACAACAAGGTGCTTTTGAAGCATGTTGGCGCCAGGCGCAATCCAAGATCCTTTTGTTCGCGGCGGTTAGTTGAGATTACTTCCTGTCATGCGCGGTTCGAGGGCGCGAGATTTAGGAAACCCATGACAGGCTTTGTGGGCGAGAACAGAATGAAAAAAAGACTGAAAATAAGGAACGCGCGTGGCAATGCTAAAAGGGCTTTCCTTGATTGTAAAAACGGTTACTACATTGAACTATCTCCGCAGTGTACCCAATTGTGTGCTACGAGAAAATACAAAGATCCTGCTAGCACTAACCAACAAGAACCCTTCTACATATGTATCTGCTACTTCGCTGTAAAGTATTAGCTCTTATTCGGTTGTTTCTCTAGGAAGCTATGCTTGATACTTCTGTAACTTACAAAAAGCTGTGTTGAATAGGTTGAACTAACATACGCCATGCAAACTGGACAAGACCCACTACTCCACACTGGTAGACTTAAAATCAAGAATAATACGCATGGATGGCGCACAAATAGTTTCTGGACCGACAAAAATAGTTGAGAAAGGCATTAATGAACTATTGGGATTAACGGAGTCATGAGCACTGCATGAGCACACTTCGCTGATTAATTGTTGCGGAAATGAATTATTTTTGTAAAAGTTTTTTGTATATTTTTACAAACCAGGAACGTGCGTGTAGCGACCGCTAAACACGTACATGGCAAAAGGGAGTAGATACAGCCCGGTGGCTGAATTACCCGTAACAATGCCATCTGGTAGCTGACCGAATGATATAGACGAGCACTTAAGCATAAAGATGTTCGTAGCTAAAAATTTTTTTCTAGAAAAATCTTCTTACGGGCTGCCAAAGATACTCTGCGACAGCCCACACAAATGTCTGCAATGCTAGATGGTGTTGCAGTTTGGGTAACTTCTTCTGACTGCACACTCTCTCGAGCTAAATTGCTGCATCTCCGTTTGTCAAAAGTCGAGCCTTCAGGCACGGCAACCTGGCACCGTCTTATGCGCATATAATTAGCGTATATCAGGTTATATAGTTGAAGAAGTACCTGTTGAACTTGTGCCACCCTTACAAGCAGGGAAGAATGCAGGATTGGACAGTTGTGTGTTTAGAGCGAAGAAAGATTCTAAGAGAGCACTCGTTGCGAAACAGTAATGCTGAAAACTTCAGTGCCAGAGGCAAAATTTATGGCTGGGACACATGCTCAATACAACCACGCACGAATGCACATTTGCAACTCGCTGTTACTTGTGCATGTCATTGTGAGCTGAAGGTTTTTCTTACGAAGTTTAAGGAGTATTAGTTTGATACATGGGACGAAATTGCATCAAGTCAGAATGCTGAAAATGATCAATGATCACCCTTGGTAACCTGACCTTTAGGCTGTCTACTTTTTTATGTAATATTCTGTAAACAAAAGTAAGGTTGAATTCATACACTGAGTAATCGCTGCAGCACCTACTTTTAACCAGGCAAAATAATGTTGCAATACACAAAGAATAAAAGAATGGTATCCAATTATGCTGTCCAGATTCTGGCTTCTTCTTTTTTTTTGAGACACTGCTACAGCGAGAAAAATCCAATTTCACGCCTCAATGATCAACTTCGTCTATGGGAAGTTCAACCGATAGAAATAATATTTGAGGAGCATCATGTACCTGCATTTGTTATCGCGCTCGTGAAAGGTCAAACCAATCAGGTGGTGAAATGTGACGAAGAAGACAGGTGTTCTCATCCATGTTTTCATTGCTTTTGAAGACACAATTTAAGCAAATCGTTAGTGCTCCCGTGTGAGGTTTCTTTACTTTGTGCGCCTGCAAGACTTGATGGAGCCAGCACCCACGCAGACTGCCATGGGCTGGGTTGTAGGGGCAGTAAAAACAAAAAAAAAGTTTTGTTGATCTTGACCTTGGCGGTCACATTTAGGGAGTGGAAAATGCTAGAGGTGTGTGTACTTGGACGTAGGTGCTCGTTAAAGAACAGCATACGCTCGAAATTTTGAAGCCCCACACTGCGGTGTCTCTCATAGTCATATTATATGGTTACGGCTCACAAAACCCCAAATATGACTATTACAGACAATCATGCTCGTTTTAATAGCAAAAAATTTAAAGCTGGCACTAAAAGATCCGTTAACGAAAACGCTAGCCGCGTCGTTTCCATAGCGACTGCTGCAGTGGAGCGACATCTGTGCTGAAAAGAGCCAAGCCATCGCCGCACCAAGCAGTAGCCGCCACCGAGCCATCGCCAGAGCTACTGCCCCATATATTATACCGTGGCTGAAGATGCGCAACCCCCCCCCCCCCCCCCGCCAAAAAAAAAAAAAATCAGAGTGGCAAGCTTTGCTTGCTTTTCAGATTCACTCGTCACCGTCTATTGGCTACCAGTTCTTCGGCTAAGCACGCTGGATCCAAACGCTGTCGGCATTGTGGTTCCCGGGCTGCAGCACGACGAGCCGAGGCTCAACCAGCATCTCCGTGCCAAGATTGGTGCAAAGTTGCGTGAACTTGCCCCATTTTAAAATATATTCTGTATATTTTGATATCGCAAACACGGGCAACAAATGTCTCCAGCATCGCCAGTGCACTTCTATATTCTTCGACGACTGCCTCAGCGCCCCGCCGTGGTGGTCTAGTGGCTAAGGTACTCGGCTGCTGACCCGCAGGGCGCGGGTTCGAATCCCGGCTGCGGCGGCTGCATTTCCGATGGAGGCGGAAATGTTGTAGGCCCGTGTGCTCAGATTTGGGGGCACGTTAAAGAACCCTAGGTGGTCTAAATTTCCGGAGCCCTCCGCTACGGCGTCTCTCATAATCATGTAGTGGTTTTGGGACGTTAAACCCCACATATCAATCATCAATGACTGCCTCAACAAGGAATGGATGCTTAGACATATTGGTTTTCTATAAACTTCTCTAAAAGGGTGTGCGAAGGACAGTCACATGTATCGTTGCCATTTTAGTGTCACTGTGTATACTTTTCGCGCAGTAGAACAAAAAAAAAAATCTTCGAAAGCTAGGAGGCGAAAAAGGAGCAGACTTCTATTTTTTGTTTCGCCTTGTGTTGGCTCCCCAGAAAACATTGTAGGAGGGATTTTACTGCACTTGGATACACAAGCTCACAAAGGTACTGTTGAACCTACCGCGCAGGAACCTGTAAGGTGTCTGACGAAAAATGATCACCGGTGTATGGGCTGAATACTTGAGTTCAATACTGTGTATGCCATTTTCACTGGTCCGAAAAAGAAAAAAAAATATGAAGTGACGCTGCAGCTTAGAAGTGTCGAAAAATTGTTGAACAAGAAACGTCGCCGGATCCGACGCTACCAAAAAAAAAACATTGAAATGTTGTTGTAGTGATATCCTTTGTGAAACAGTTTTCGATGGTTAACACAAGAATAATTTAATATTGAGTGTGATTCAATCCAATGTTTGAAATGCATTTGAACATTGTTTATTTGGATGCTCTGTGTAAGCATTACACGATGCTCTCAAAAGGCGTAAAACGTACCTTCTACCTTACGGGAATGAAGTGAAATAAAAGTTGAAACTATCGGATCAGCTACAAAATTATTTGCTGGCGACTGTGTCATATACAGAGAAATCGCGACTGAAACTGATGGCCACACTTCGCAAACTGAGCTAGATCAAATAATTTACCATTGTAAGAAATGGAACACGAACTTAAATGTTAAAATTTTGCAGTGGGAGCTTGTAAAAGAATAGATCCAAAATAAGACCACCAATATAACGCGTATCGCGTACTTATCAACATATACAGCGATTATAAGTATCTCCGTGTTCAATTCAGAATCGTTTACATGAAAGAAGCCCACTGACCCGGCAGTAGAAAAATCTAGTAGCATGTTTCACTTTATTCGCAAGAATTTTGAGCAGGTCACGTGAGAAATCAAGGAAACTTGATAGCTTTTGCAGGTCAGGACTATACTTGAATATAAGTGCGTAATATGGTATCCAGACCAAGATGAAAAGAATAGAAACGCTTCAAAACAGAACCAAGTGGCAAGGTTTGTTTTAAACAGTTGTAGCCCCTACTCCAGCGTTTCACGAATGAAGGCCACTTTGGAATGAGATCTGCACCACGTACGTAGACCAAAACTACGGCTTGAACTGTTTCACCAAATTCATTCTAATACTAAAATCGATCGCCACGGCTGTACCTTATTCAACCACCCTACACATCCAGTCACTGAGATGATAGTAAAAAAGATCTCTACGTTCAAACGCAAATCTAACAATTTTGTTTTACTAATTTTCTCGGAAAAGCAATAAGAGAAGGAACAGGTTAACTGACGACGTGCTAAATGTAACAAATAATGCTTTTTTTCTGTGCTGTAATAGCGCTCTTGCATTATGTATGTACTACGTGCAGTGAAAATGTATTTATTGATCCATACTCATCTGCTGATAATGTACGATAATGTTTGTATATGTGTTTACATAGCTTTGCTACGCGTTCCTTTGTACTGATTATGTTTGTTTCTCCCCCACACAGAATGCCTATATGGTGATGTAGTCAATCTCTAAATAAATAGCTAAACATAACACATTACAGATGTGGTGATTCTTTCAAAACTTGCCTATTTCTTTGGGCTGCAGTGCTGTTCTGAATTTGTCCGATGATACTGTGGCTTGTGGCGAAAAATTCAGGCATGATAAAGATTTAACAGCCCGCCCCATTTTTCTATGTGTCACAGCGAACAAGAAAAATGATAAGAAATAAAAAGATAAAGATAAAAACGTCGAAAAACAAGAGATCGCTGTTTGAGAAACTATGCAGGTAGAAAGAGTGCCGCATTTTGTGGGAAGCAAAGTTTTGCTTTCTGAAAAGGACGGAATTGCGTAAGTGACCTTTGATTGGGCGTGGTGCCATCCACGTCCGGGCGTGCATTCATCGCGTTTCTCGCTTTCACATTCCTAACCGTTATAACCTCGCCATCTAACCAGAACCCATTGTGGTTGCAAGCCCTGCATTTTTGTTTCTTCCGTTTATAAGTGTCCCCAGTCACGCGAGCAGTTATCAAATACCAGACAAGAGAATACATTCTTCGTGTTAGTGGTTTTGTTATTTCTACTCAACTAGGCTTCACCAGTTTGTTCGCACTTCTCTCTAACCGATCGGGTGGATTTTTTTGTTGATAAAAAAATCAGCAATGAATGTCACAATTTTTCGACGATGGATACACATTTGAACTCGGTTTTAGGAAAAAAGTGAAAATAAATTAAATTTGTAGATGAATAAATGTTTGCAATACTACGTTTGATAATGAGTGATTGATATGTGCGGTTTAACATCCGAAAGCACCATACGATTATGAAAGACGCCATAGTGGAGGGCTCCGGAAATTTCGACTACCTGAGGTTGTTTGACGTGCACCCAAATCTGAGCACATGAGCCTAACACATTTCCGCCTCCATCGGAAACGCAGCCGCCGTAGCCGGGATTTGATCTTGCGACCTGCGGGTCAGCAGCCGAGTACCTTAGCCACTAGACCACCGCGGCGGGGCAATAATACATATGGCGACTGCAAGAGTTCTCCCTTTAGCACAGCACTCATATAAGCTTGGTGTACGCTTTCGAGTCAGTTCACTGATTAGTCATTACTAATATTAGTTTATACAAGAGAAAAACCCAAAAGAAAAAAAAAATTTGAAGCACTTTAGTTGATGTGGGACTTATACCCGATGGCCATGGGCCAAATATTTTCGTTAATAAGAACGTTCGCCATCAATCCAGCAAATAAACACAGCGTTTAAATCGTTGTCTATGGATGATATGCTTGTCATCATGGGCGAATAAAAAAATGAAAGGAGCAGCATTACGCCACACGAGTGTAGCCAAGTAAACCCCACCATCTCGACCCATCACGTGACCTAAATGCCAGAGCGTGCAGTAGGTTGTAGTACTCTTGGTGGAGTTCCGTATTTGAACCTCCTGTGTGAGCCGGCCGGTAGGTGCCGAAAAAGCGCGTTTCTAATTAAAGCTACCGGGCGGCACACTCTGTAGTCTCGGCAAGTCTCGTTGCTTGCGTTATCCTGATCCCAACGGTCACATGTTGGGCCGACACTGCTGGCTTCAAAACGATTTGAATTGCAAGGTATGGCGGCATGACGTCATGGTCCCTCCTTTCTGTTTCTTTCTCTATGCTTGTTACACTCGAGAAACAGTATGCTGGTTGTGGGCACCATTTTTTCTACGACATTTAGTTGACAGAATGCGGGCGCTGAAATCATTTAGGCACACCAAGAAGTATAGAATCAGAATGACGTGCTCGCGAGTTGGTAGTTAAACATAATTTGCTGTGGGCACCACGACCCAGACTGAAGACTTTAAGGAGGGTAAACAAACAAGTTCTTGTTTGTGTACGTTCCTTTCAGTCCTTAGTCCGGGTTGGCTGCCCACGGCAAAATTATGGGAATGATAGGTCATACATGGGTTAGTCGAATTTTCCCGCATGCGGCTTCGAAGCACTTGTGAATTCGTTAATTGTTGCGTTTTTGTCTGTTTGTTTCATAATAAATAAGAGCTCGTTGTGATCCCCGTGGGCTGCTTTGATGGGTGAAGTTTGTGAAGTGGGACTGTTGAATTTTCGCTGTACTGCACTTCTTTACAAAACCACTGCTGGCCATGCTTAGCAGAAGGAAATAAACTGAGACATTCACGTACTACCAATCGTTTCCGCACAGGCCGAAGCGCGATGCATTGCAGCTTCCATAAACACTAGAGCATCACGTTTTTCTCCAATGCGCTATTATGACACGGTGGTGGCTGGCGCATTGCGAGCGTGGCGCCCTCAATGGCGGCGGAGTCGTTCAAGAATGGTCACGAAGCGTGAACCAGAATGGCGTCGCGTGAAAGCGGAGACATTGTCGTAAAGTGTAAAAAAAGAGAATAATAATAAAAGCAAAAGTGTGGGTTGGCGTGGAGGACGCGAGAATATCTTTTTGTATGGGTGCATCGATCCAAGTACCGTCATCACGCGATGCCAAGACTGCAGACCCATTAACGCGTCCCTCACTCATCTCCTCTCTTTGCAAACTGTCCTCGATCTATCGCAGAGACAATGGGCAAACACGAAAGGCGTCAGTCTTCACGCGAGCGCTCCTTTGAACGAGGCTCCCACGAGTGGGCCCTGTACAAAAGAATGGAGTTTGTAGATAGATAGATAGATAGATAGATAGATAGATAGATAGATAGATAGATAGATAGATAGATTGATAGAGATATAGATTGACAAATAGACAGATAGATAGATAGATAGATAGATAGATAGATAGATAGATAGATAGATAGATAGACAGATAGATAGATAGATTGACAAATAGACAGATAGATAGATAGATAGATAGATAGATAGATAGATAGATCCAAATAAGAAAATTGGCAAGAATAGAGGCAGAATGAGAGAAGAAAAGATGTGACTGAGGCAGCGAAAGTAAAAAAGAGGTTGAGAGAGGAAAACCAGGAACAAGCTGATTTATAGAAATAGTTTACCCAGTTACTGATAAAAAAACTTCAGAAAAAATCATTGTGGTGTACTTTTGCAATGTTTGGCTTGAAAAAGCAGAAAGCTCATTTTCAAATCGCGGAACAAGGCTAGATTGACTAATGAAAATAATAGCATGATTCTTCCCACTTACTGTAACATCGCCATTACTACAGAAAGTTAGCCCGACTGGTAGTTACAATAACATGGTCAACACAATCTTCACGCTCTTGTTGTACTAGAGAGCTTTCAAAAACATCATGCTATATTGAGGTTATCCTCTATAACAGTAGTCTGAAGCGCGTATACGTGCTAGTATAGCAGTACGAATTTCGAAGAAAGATACGACCTAAAATGACTGATATAAGACACACTTCTGAAATGGACCAACAGGCTTAGGTTGTGACCTAGACCACGACGATAATAAATGTAATCTTAGGTAGAATGCTCTTTTCCTAGAAAAATGTGAATATATGTGTCCTATTCTTAAACAAAACAAGACAAAAAGTTCACGGACGATTATGATGTTCCTGAGTGTGGATTCTGAGCAAAGCTTTGTGTTGAGCCAAGGTCAGCAGTGTTTGAAGTGTTGGCTTTCCCATAAGGTATTGTCTACGTAATTTTTTGTGGCGTAGGACAGTATCCCCTACGCCATTATTCGTTTTGACATGAACATCTGCTACACATCTCTGAGGTTATATCTGCACTTTGTGGACGCTGCACGTGTTTGATGTCGATGAATAATTACAGCTGAGCACTTTGCAGCAAGTGAGAAGCATTAAAACACACTCGCTGGGCATTTCGCATTATGTAATGACTGATTTTTTTAAATTTTTTCAACGAAATATTACATAGGTAAACGCGATTCCTTGCCCGGCTTGAAACTCGTATAGGGCCCTCTTGCAAAAGAGTTTCAAGAACCAGTGGAGTTTTGTGGTAGAATGCTCGACTGCTACACCGTGGGCACAGGTTCGAATCCCATTTAATGATTGGGATTTCTTGGTAATTTTTAGGGACGAAGCTCCTTATAGCGGCACCCGTTCGTCCCTCGTAGTCGTAGTAGTAGTCGTAGTGTGTAACCGGTCTCACATTTTGACTTCCAAGGTGGTGCCGGTGAGAGATTTCTTCTGTGCGTTGTTAAACAATAAGAAAATTCGCAGCGTGCGCGTTATATAAAAGCCGAAATCTCCTGTCTCTCATTCTCTTTTAGCAGCCATTGGCATGTACATTGAACACTATCTGATAAGAAAGGGTTGCTACGTTATACTCGCTGGGCTTAACCTTCTTGGTTTTAGAAAAGATTAGCGAGCGTTGGGCCGCAGTGCCATGAATACAGTGAACTAGTATATACCATGAACTCAAAGAGGTTAAAGGTGGGAAGTAGACACGAAGTGCAAGCCGTACGAAATGGTGCCTCTCGTTTAGTCCTTTGAATGTCCGCTGGATGGCGGTGCATGTGCGGAATATATGATGAAAAGATGCGAGATGGACGTACTTGGAGTGTTGAATGGATGGACGAACGGACACACAGACAGATGCATGGACGGACTCACAGATGGCTGCACAGATGGATGGACGCATGGACGGACGCAGGGGCGGATGCATGGACGAACGCAGGGATGGACGCACAGATGGACGTGTGGACGCACGAACAGACGCACGCACGGACGGGCGAATGGACGCACGGACCGTCACACAGACGGACGCATTGATTGATTTCTGGGGTTTAACGTCCCAAAACCACCATATGATTATGAGAGACGCCGTAGTGGAGGGCTCCGGAAATTTCGACCACCTGTGGTTCTTTAACGTGCACCCAAATCTGAGCACACCAGACGGACGCATGGACGGACCGAAGCAAGAACGAATGGACGGACGGATGCTTCGCCCCACTCTCCATCATTCACTCCGTGGATATGCTGCCATTTTTTTTATTGATTCGGTACAACTCCAACGGCGAAGGCGACATAGCGCAACGCAGGAACAAGCGGCAAAGAGCTATGCTTCAATAAAACTGCCCGCCTACCCTGATTTAACGAGAGCTCTCCCAAAGAGCGAAAAATGACGAGGTGACCGCTTGCTTCGAGCAAATATTCTTTCATAGAGACGTGACTGCGTTGTACGGACAAGACTTCGCTCTCAAACCTTCGCACCAAAGGTTGGAGATGAAGGGTTGGTGATTCGCATCTCAATAAAATTGAGAGAAGTTCACACTGCTTGCAAAAGAAGGACAATAAAAACAAGAAAAACGAACGAATCCATCACAGCCATGAAAAAGAAAGAAGATGTATTTGCTAGGACTTCGGGACAGGCATTGAGCTCAATCTTTAATGCAGCAGGCGAACTCTCAACACTTTTTTTATTCGGCACAGAGTGAAAAAAAATGAGATGGCATCATTTTTTTCTTCAAATAAATTAAACAGAAGAAACGCACTGCTGATATTGCTACGAGAAAGCTTTTTTATTGTTTGAAAATATTTCCTAAGTTTCAATAAAAGTGAAAAATTGATTGGTAAGGGTCGAGGCACCAGCAAGATGGCTCAATCGCATGGTTTGTCAGTGCTTGTCACATTGTATTGTAGAGAAACCACATATCAGTTTTCTCACTTCACCGTGTAGTTATCTAAAACCATAGTACAATTTTTTTGCCACATTTCACTCATCAGGAGTGTCTGTTGAGTGTCATGCGCTAACTTTATTTCAGTTGAACAGCATGTGATAACTTATACACATGCTACACATGTAAGTTAGCACATGCTAACAGCATGTTCCAACTTACAGCATAACTTTATTTCAGTTGAACAGCAGGCGACAATTATCAAATTTGTCTCGAAAGTAAAATGTCTCAAAGAAAGTGTTGTCACTGTTTGGCGGAATGTGTTCGACGACATACGCCATAGGATTGTGACATTATACATGTCATGACCAGCGAGTTGTATTCGTCAAATTATCCTACCCTACCATACTAATTTTAGGTGATCCCAAGCTAAGGAGATGATCACGAGAGCACCCAGACGTAGGTGTATAGATATACATGTCTAGATAGACGCCAAACGTGCGTGCAGTACGCAAAGAAATGCTTTGCATAAAGAAGTTTCTTATGTACTACAGTTTTTTTTTTCACTTTGAGACCACCGTTGATGAGAAGATAAGTACCAGGAGCAATTGAACCAACGAAACCTTTTAGTGCATGTATTTTTACTCGCTCAATGATAACGTATAAATTCTGTACTGCAATGTAGCTACGTGCCTATTTTGAGCCTCCTGAACCAAACGCATGTGCTTCCGACAAACAAAACTAAGGGTTTTTTTTTTCTGGGGCTCCAAGCTGGACTGATCAGCGCTGCAACTACTTTTGTAAGTACATCTTCCCAATATTATGCAGTGCGCGAGACTAGCCCCTCAGGTTGCAATATGCGCTATGCTTTGTCTTCCATAGTTACATATTTGCTGTCATATATTATCAAAGCATTGAATTTATTTTTAATACTTATCTCTTCATGTGTAACGACTTTTTCTTTCCGCAGGCCAATGACTGCCCTGATTTTTCCAAATAGTGTCTGATTCTGGTGTCACTGCTATTTCTGCTTCATGGTGGCGTGTTGTATTTTTACACAGGAAGGACGAAAGGAAAAAAGAAAAACTGATATAGAGTCTGGTTGATACAACAGCGTAGATAGCAAACGTTATACCAGTAAAAAAAATTCTATTATTCATTTGTATATCTTGTTATTGTTCAATGGAAGATTGCGTCCTATCAAAATAAATTTTGTGACATGAAAAAAGGCGTGTGCATTAGTGGGGACTTTCTTTCTTTCTTTCTTTTTTCTTTCTTCTTTCTTTCTTTCTTTCTTTCTTTCTTCTTTCTTTCTTCTTTCTTTCTTTCTTTCTTTCTTTCTTTCTTTCTTGTTGAACGATTTGGCTAACCTGACTTCAGCATTGTTCTTTAAAAAAAGTTAGCTTGAAAGAAACACTTTTTCAGCAGAGGTGATGGCTACATGTGTTCGGAATATTTAGTAGCACAAAATGAAACGAACTGCGGCGGCTGCATTTTCGATGGAGGCGGAAATGTTGTAGGCCCGTGTGCTCAGATTTGGGTGCACGTTAAAGAACCCCAGGTGGTCGAAATTTCCAGAGCCCTCCACTACGGTGTCTCTCATAACCATATGGTGGTTTTGGAACGTTAAACCCCACAAATCAATCAATCAAAATGAAACGAAGTAATAAACAAAAAAAAAATAAATGCTACCGCTTTCGATAAACTTGAATGAGCCCAAACTTCACTATTTTGCTTGAGCCATAAAGTGACAAGGTACTCACTCGACAGCTGGCAGTGCCATGCAAGGGAATGCCAATCCTGAACACTGTTAATGCAGATATATAGCTGGGATGGGGGGCGGGGGGGGGGGGCGTACGAACGACAGCACGTTTGCTAGTCATCGAGCGAAGAACGGGACGGCATAACTGAGTTGTGTGAGTAAGCGTAATTGGTATCATGCATCTTTGAAGCGAGCTTTAACAATATTCGAAGCTGTTTCTTTTTAACTAAAACTAATGTTGTACAACGCCACCTGATTGTGCAAGCGAAGAAATGCTGCTGCGCAGTTGAGTCACGTTTCAACTATACCATTATAACTTAGAAAATCCCTAAGGGCGGCATCTGATCGGCGTCTGCAACATGACATCTCCTAGAATCTCTACGGGACGTGAGCGACAATAGATAAGGATATTTAGAGAAAGACGTGAGCTACATAACCGATTTAGTCTACCGCAAACTATGTCCGCTGTTCCCTTCAACAAACGCTGGGTGTGTCCGATTGAAGATTGTTTATCGTTCCATCAGCTCGATGCAATTCGTTTTTCATTTCGTGATGCGGAACAACGCCGCACTACCATGCGTTATCATCTGGGTCACTGGGAAGCCCGCAAACGCCCCAGACTTACAAGCAGTCGACGTGCCGCGAGACGCAACAAAAATGCTCGTAGACTAATTGCGTGACCCGGGCGCCACTTCCGACGCCATCTTTCTCTCTTTCCCTCTATATTTTCTCACTCTTTCTGTCCGTCGTGTTCACGGAGGGTCAATACCTTTTGGTACGCTTCACGCGAGATTACCTGGCACCCCACGTCCTTCGTTATTGCGTGGAAGCGTGATAGCTGTCGCCAGTAGCACCTCGGTGTGGGAGAGCAACACGACAAGAACTCGGTTCCCGGGCCCGCGCTCCCCGCTCAGTAGCGGTAAATATTTAAACTACGCGACGCAGGCTGCAGAAAAAGCCCTGCTACAACTATCAAAAAGTGTTTAACAATCACCGGTGGGATCGGCTAATCGGCCCTGGCCTTTTTGCTGGGTTGCTTGCATGGAGGAAAAATAAAGGGAAAGACGGAAGCATTACGTCACTTGGCCAGCCGTTGCAAGCGGAGTCGTTTGGAAGCCAGCGGCGGCTATTCAACGCGTGACATTTACCGACAAGATCGCACAAGCAACGATACTTGCCGAGACTTCAGGGCGTGGCGCCCGGTAGCGTTCAATCTAAGAGTGCTGGTTCGGCGCAGACCGGCCGGCGCATGCGGGGGGTTTCGAAAACGGAACAACAGCGAGAGTATTTACCGCATGTTCTGATGTTTTGATCACGTGTTGGGTCGTTGCGAATGACTGCACTTGTATGACGCATAGCTGTCTCCTTTCTTTTTCTTCCTCTATGTCTGCCTAGTTTTGTTTGTTGGCTTTGCTTACGCAGCAAAGTGTAAATAGGTTATTTTACGATGAGGCAATCGTTGCCTCCGTTCCTTTTTGGCTGGAACTAAAATGAATATCACGAAGTCAGAAAGAGACCGAAGACAACATGCTGGAGACACTTATCAAGAAAAGGATAAAAAAGACAGTAATGAAAAAGAAAACATTTATGCAGCAAAGAATACAAAAAAAAAAGGAACAACGAACATATTTGTTACATTCAACTGTTGCACGCTTGTAAAGCGTGCATCGCCACATAACTGGTATGCTTGTGGCAGAGACTGCTTTCTTCAATATCACGCACAAACGCAGGATCTGTTGCAAGTTAGTCATTTTTTCCAGCGAAAGCTGTTATGGGATCACAACTCGGGTTTCATGCAGCGCTGCAGTTGTTCACCGCCACTGCCGACGCTGGTGTCCGTAACCACATCACGCGAAATTAGAAAAAAAAACAAACACCAATGACACAGTGGGGCTCGGACCAGGGGCCACCGGGTGCCAGCCCAATATCCTACCACTTAGTCACGCTAGTGCTCAAGACTTCTTTGCAAACTTGCTTTAGGCAGGCTTGCAGTCGTTAAAGCAATCGCATTATTACGACTTCTAAAGTGACTTAAAACAGTGAAAGAACAAGCAGTCCTCGCACAATGTGAATTAACAACGATTGGCATGTTCCACTAGGAAACACCGCCCCCTCACTGCTTTGCGCGTCTCCTGGTTTCTCTTCTGCGCAACGGCATGATGAACACCAGCGTTGACGCCACCGCCAGTGTAAGCGTTTGCGTCCGCTGCTTCGCATCTAAATAGAATTCCCTTCAGCGGGTGATGGTGCAATTTTCAATAACTTAGTTATTGAAAATACTTAGGACTTGCTTTAGCGAAAATGCAAGAGATGTTTAGAGTCATTTGCACTTTCCCTAAAGAAACGAGGACTTCTTTGTTGATAATCTACCTTGATTTGTCTTCGTTAGTTATTTGATCATGATGATTATTCTCTATAATTATGGCTGACACCAACTCGGAGGCATAGGGAAAAGATGAATAATTAAAAGCGATCTGAAATGAATTTTATATATAATAAACTATGAAGTGAGTAGAAAAAAATCAATGCTATCAATTTAAAGATTTGTGATCGAAACTACGCTGATTCAATTCAGATTTCTTTTTTACTTATTACCGTTTTCTTCTTCCCTGTTCTTTTCATTGGGTCCTCACTTCATCTTTCTTCTTCATATTTCCGAGTGAGTATTCACTGATAATAATAATATAATAATAATAATAATAATAATAATAATAATAATAATAATAATAATAATAATAATAATAATAATAATAATAATAATAATAATAATAATAATAATAATAATAATAATAATAATAATAATAATAATAATAAACGCTTTACCAGATGCTACTCTTAAAATTTTCTAAAATGTATGGGCCTACAATCTGAACAACTTGCGTGATCAAGTGTATATAAAGGTCGTTTATTCACAAACAAAGCGACTCTTTTGTACAATCTTTCTTCTTGGTTCGATCAGTTGATCGATCGTTATACACCATTTTCTTAAAAACCAACGTGGGCTCTGTCGAAACCAGTATTTGCGTCAGAAGCGAGCGCTCTGAATAGACGAGAAGATACCAGAGTGCACGTCGTTATAAATCGATTTCCGCTCTTTAATAGAGTGCACGTAATCTACGAAACGTTCGTTCGAGACATGCGCTAGGAATATGGAGAACTGCCTTATTTCGTTTCGGTTGTGCAATAGTGCTGTGAACTAGGGGAACGACAATCGATGTGGCTGCGATGTTAACAACGTTTCGAAAAAAATTGATCGTTTATGTTCATTTTTTAAAGGATGTGCTCTAGAAGAATCGCGGAATAATGCACCGAGTCCTCACGGACCACTTTGTGACACTGCAGGAGATATACTCAATAGGATCGATATGAAAGCCGTTCAAATACTCCAAGAATCGACGCAATGTAATAATAGTTTATTTAGCTGCAAGCAATCGCAAAGAAACCGAAGGTCGAGGCCGTGATTTGAACGTGTTTAAATAGCGAAGGCCGTCTTGAAAGGCTGAAAGCGTCAGTTTCGACGAAGTCCATTATATATTGTCTTAGCTTTCATCAATGCTACTTGTCGCAGAAAAACGCTGATTAAAGGAACACTTTGTTGAAACTTCGCCTGCCAGAGATCAAATCACGTCTCACCAAAGGCATGGGCACAGTACTTTTGGTGTGTCTTTTGCACACGAACATCACTTTACATTGAAAATGTGGAAATACAAAAAGAATAAAAAATTGTAGCTTACATAATGGGGCTCACGAATGGGTACTTTCAGAGCTGGTCGAATAAAAAACGTTTTGAATCAGAACGAAAGCTGTGGTTTGGATACTCATCTTCGCGATGGCTTGGTACGCATTCAGGCTTTGATCCCGAAAAACGATTAAAAAAATCCACAGTGATGACGTCATCTGCTGTACATAAATGCATTGTTCAGAAAACTACAAGAAGTTGGGTGTTCTATTTCTTGATGAACCTCTTTTCATACTCTTTCTTTCATGTCATCACCTTTCTTGAACGTCGTTTTCACTTCTTCAGCGTTTAGCTGGTCAAGATGTTTACTCCAACTGAACAGCAACAAAACTATGCCTTGAGCTTTGTATACATTTCGCAATGAACGCCCAACTTGAACAAAAAAAATAGCCTAGGTTCGATTCTTGACGCGCAAGGACCATCATTCAGTGCATCTCTATATTTTTGGCTCCACCCACTTAAGTATGTCTCGCCAGTAAACTTCATCTAATATACCTAAACGCATGCATTTCATCAGAATTTGTGGCAAATCAGCAGTCACCAGCTTCGAAGCAGTTGTTTCCTCTTCGTTCACGCTGACAACGGCAAAAAATAGGGGGTGGAAAAAAAGAGAGAGAACCATTTTTGTATTTCTCTCAGGGACAATTTTTTTCTGGACACCAAAGAGTTAAGCAAAATAAAAGAAAAAAGAAACCACGATTTACAAGGTGTAGCCCCGTGGCTGAAGGCAGCTGTGTTTTCGCTATACGGAACACGAATTCTTTCTCTCTAGTCAGCACAGTAAATGGAATGGAGGAAAATTTTTCACACACTCCGCAAACTTACAAATGTGTATCGAAAGGTGTTCCACGTGCTTTCGTGGGAGCTAGCTCAAAGCACTCCTATGCAGCGGCTGGAAAGGTTATCGACTCTCGCGTTCCATCTTCATTTTTCCTTTCTAACTAAAGTGTTTTTTTTACCAAATATGATTTCTTGATTCCTTGTTTTCTGTTACAATACATGTGCAAATATCCAGCTCGCCATGTTCGTTTATTCAACATGTTTGTTATTGTTTCTACAAGGAATAAACATTCTTCTGTTTTTGTCGATACAGCTTTTCGTACCATAGATATAGTCTTGTTCCCTGGGTTTACCGCGTTCGCACTGCGTCAATAAATTCATGAAGCTTGCATTTCTCGTTTCTTCACAATGCTATACATTTACGGCTTACCTGACATTCGACTTATTTCAAGTATTCACGTCCGTTTTCTTTTGATTCCTTACGTTCATTTCCCGGCTGCGGCGGCTGCATTTCCGATGGAGGCGGAAATGTTGTAGGCCCGTGTGCCCAGATTTGGGTGCACGTTAAAGAACCCCAGGAGCTCGAAATTCCCGGAGCCCTCCACTACGGCGTCTCTCATAATCATACGGTAGTTTTGGGACGTTAAACCCCACATATCAATCAATTCTTACGTTCATTTACTCTAGCATATACGCGACTTTTTGAGAATCTCCCAAACTGAACGCTTCCAAATGTGAAATAAATAGCACGATGCAAAATAATTATTCTCGTGCACAATCCTATACTTTTTCTCAAATATACAATTGTTCAAAAATTTTTAAACGATGGAGATGTAGAAAGTAACAGGTGATCTTAAAATATTCAAAAAAATAAGAAGATTCAGATGAAAACTCCCTCTTATCTACGAAGTGAATGATGATGAAGGAGCTTGCTCCAGGGGGTAAAATCTGTGAACCGTGAATTTTCTGTATATGTGCTCAATCATAGGGGAACCCCGTACCTCCACCAAATATGTTACGTGAGTAACGACACAATATATTGCAAAATAATTTACAAAATATATTTGCAAGAGCGGTTGCGTCACTGGCCAGTCTGGCTCCGAGCTCGAGCAGCAAGCGACATTTATCCTCTTCGTCGGGCGCACACACACATTGACAACATGCACAGCGGCAGCCTACGTGTAGCAATGTAAAGTCATCACGCGAGAGTTGTTGGGGTGTGATTGTATATACACGTTATATAGACAATGTCTAATATATAAATATGAATGTACTATTTAGAGATATTTACATACTGATGCAGTATATACATTTTTTACAAGAGCCTACTCACGGATAACATAAGTTCGGAGGAACGTTTCTTTTTTTAGTATAATTGCTTTGTGATTCGTAAAGTACAAAGCCAGAAGATCTTCAATTATAGGATGTAGTGAAAAATTCGAGAAGGGTCCTGATGGCGAGCTCGTGCTGCAGCTGTATTGCGAGCCCTCCACGCCACCACTTTGGCTTCTGCGATGTTCATAGTCGGTAGTGGTATCGACGCGCACTTAGTGATGACCGGCGAAAGAGAAAGAAAGCGTGTCAAGCGAGCGCTAAATGTAGGCGCGGCCACCTAGCGGTCTCTTACACAACTAAATCACGCGCCGAGAGTGGAGCGAGCGTCGTCTGAATGGCGGCGCGCCATCTAGTGAGTGCTGTTGAAATGAAGAGCACAGCTGCGCCTCTAGCAGGAGCAATGAGAACTAGCATACACAGCGGCACAACGACGAGAGACAACACCCGTTCAAAAGGAGCAAGCTCTTAAAACAAGATAAAAGCTGTTAACCTAAGCAAATAGGAAGGCCACAATTTATGATCTCATACACACTGCTCTGCCCCATCATCAGCAGACATTATTAAAATCGCCTTTTTTGTGAACCACACACATACACGAAGATGTATTTGCACACACATTCGCCAAAACGCGGTCATATAAACGTCTCTCTGAAAGTACTAGACACCCAACCAACCCTACCAAACGTTGCCTAGAAGTAGCCATCATCACTCAACTACCATCACTCAATTACATCGACCATTCTTTTATCAGCATTATCATGCTTTGTTATTACTTACTATGTATGAACTGTATTGGTCAGCCACGACGGTAGGCAAAGACAACACTGGTAAAAATTGTCAGTGTCCGTTAAGGCACACTTTGGCTATCTGTCCAAAAAAATGTGACCCGAACATTTCGGCTATTTATTTAACAAAAATTTATGGATTGTTGTACAAGCCTGAATGCTGCCAGAATCGTGTACAAAGATATTGCGTTCTCTGACATGCAGTACGCGTTTAGTCATTTTTTTTCGTTTATTTAACAACAAAATTACGAACAATTTCATTTCAAATCTTGACATGTACATACGAGCAGCAAGGCGGTACTTCTCCTTAGAGCTTCCTTTTCTCTGTTCTGAATTTTTCCTCGGGATCGCCACGAAACTGCTTGCTAAACATGGCTCGCCGGCACCGAAAACTAAGGTAGGCGTATGCAACACGGGTACCTGCCCTTGACAGGCAAAAAAAAGAGAGAGAGCCCTGCCATCGGGATAGGCTCTCACCGGCACACGCGCTTCTGGTGCGGCTTCGGTCGATGCCAACGTCTGTGCCTGATTTCTGCGAGAACACTTCCGTGCTGCAGTTCCAGTTATTACCCGATTCGCCGTTCAGCTGCGTTAGTTTTGTGTTAACTCTGGAGTTTATGGTTTCTTTTGAAGGGACACTAAGGCGAAGCAACGTCTTCCCTTAGATTGACATACTGCCCTCTGAAAACTCTAATGTCATATATTTCACTGTCGTAAGTTTACTATTGGCAGGGAAAATCAACGTTAAAGTTTGACATTTGAATTTCACGCCAAACTCTCCGTGCTTCACGTCAGTATAATTTTCAGATTGTATTTGTTTGGATTTTTGAGACATTGGCTCGACAACAATTTCTGAAATTCGTATGCTAGATTTGCACCTACAGATGACAACATAGTACATTGTTATCACATAGAAGCTACGCAGGGCCCAGTAGAGGCGTTTAAAATCAATGACGTCACCGTGCTTCGAGTGCGATTCTCACAGTGGCGTCTCCAACCGCATTATATTTTCGCGCGTTTTTTAGGTCACCGAGCATCGAGTCGCGGTAAGAATAGTGCTTTCGGCATTGTGAAATTGCATATTACTAATACGCGAATTTTTTTGCTCTTTAGAGCCGATTTAAAGCTTTCTTTTTTTCTCGGTTTTAGCATTTTCCTAATGATCACCATGTAACTCGTAAACGTTTCTTTCGCTGCACTTTTACGTTATCCTAATCTATCTTTTTGACGTTATAAATACTTTGGTCTTTTACGTATGGACCTACATCCTTTGGTACCTGGTTCCTGTATATATACTTGTACTGCTTCGTAAAATAATCATTTGTGCGAAGTTCTTCGTGTCAATGTGCAACCTCAATGACTTGCCCTCGGTGTGCGCTATACGTGTTGAGATTGAATACAAAACATGCCGAAGCTCACTCTACTCCACTGTGTAGCTTGCACGTTTTCCTTTTGCGTTTTTGCTGCCGTGGTTGGTCTAGGTCTTTAGAATGAATAGATAGATAGATAGATAGATAGATAGATAGATAGATAGATAGATAGATAGATAGATAGATAGATAGATGGATACATAGATAGATAGATAGGTAGGTAGATAGATAGATAGATAGATAGATAGATAGATAGATAGATAGATAGATAGATAGACTTCTTGGTACTTGGCATCAGTGTTTGTGGGCTGCCATTATTATCAAAAACTTGCATCGTCTTAGCCCAGCAGTTTAGAAAATTATAGAAGAGGTGCGATATAGTACAGGTATGAGGCAGGACTTGGTGCCTTCCTTAGAAAACTGGGAGAAGGTAGGGCACAGGCTACAACAACTGCCCCCCCCCCCCAACCACATTTGTGCGCACGCCTACGAGATCGACTTTGAACACAGCTATCACATTATCGGCAAGTACCTTGTGAGAGATTTCAAGAATGTTGCGAACAAGTCTTCCGAAGATTTAATCTTCCTAAAGCAACTCTATCCCTTTTGAATTCGAGCAGTCAGCGCTTCATTTCAATAATGGAGTACCCGCATCTGGTAATACCGGCCTTGTTGGAACACTATTCGCTTTCGTGGAATTTGTCTAAATCAACATTTCGGTTCCTGGAATTTCACAGACGCTTTGGGGCTCTTAGAAACACTAGTACACCTCTGCATTGAGCTTTACGAATTCTGTTGGACCCCATCCGCTGAGTGAAGCTTCATTTTCTCCCGGAGCAGGCTAAAAGACAACTCAGAATCGGGTCACTCACTGAATTTCAATGCTTGCTCTTCGTTCAGGTTGAAGATTGTGTCTTCGCAGCGTAGGTTGCGAAAGTGGTGCGATTTAACAAAGCTGTGTTTTATTGAAATGCACGGAGAAGATGGAGCGAAGTTAAAAAATGACAAGCAAATGCATGAACTCATTTTTTTTACAGAATAGGACGGCGCCTTGCGGTAAATTTTTTTGTATTTGAACACACTGCAGGCTTTTCGCGGCTCATGCAGTAGTGGAGACAAGAAAATACACACTGAGCATCCTAAGAAAATACATAACGGAATAACAAGAAAGAAGATACGATGTCAACAGTTCATAATTCAAATTGGAGACTCTGTATCATGTTCATAATTGATTGAATGGTGTTACAGCACACAATATTGTTATATAGTCTATTCCAGTGGTGGATAGCTGACGGAAAAAGAGAATGTTTATGAGCGTTAACACGACTGAAAGGTTGGTGGATAGTTGTAGAATGGTTCAGTCGCGATGAGTGTTTAGGTGGGTCTAACAGGTAATGAGATCGTGATATGCGGAATTGACCATGATATAATTGGCGAAGAAATTTTAGTCGCGAGATAATTCTGCGTTGCGAAAGAGGTTTTAAGTTTGCCCTTGTGAGCAAGCCTGCAGAACTGGATTGCCTCGAGAAGTCTGAATATACAAATTAAACTGCCAATTTTTGTATTCTTTCTACTTTATTAATGAGTTAAGTTTGATGTGGACTACAGAGGAGGTTGGCGTACTCTAAATATGACATAATTAGTGTTTTGTATGCATTAAGTTTAAGGTATGGTGGTGCAGTGCGCAATTTTCCTCTCAGGAAAGATAGCTTACTCTCCACTTTACGACATATGGAGAAAACATGTGGTTCCCTGTTAAGGTTCGATGCGTGAGTAAGGCCTAAGTATTTTACTTGATCGCTTTTGTCAATAGTTTGTGTTTCCTATAGTATATGCAAAGTTAAGGTGGTCGGTATTATTTATGAATGAAATGAAATGAATTTTGGTTGTGTTTAATTTCATGTCCCAAGTATTGCACCAGGAATAGATCCTTTGCAATGAATTGTTAAGTTTAACTTGATCGTCTGAATTGTGTATGACTGTGTACACGACACAGTCGTCTGCGAATAGTCGCATTCGAACAGGGTTACTAACAGAAAATTGAATGGCGTTAATAAACAATAAAACTATAAGTGGAGCAAGAACTGATCCCTGAGGTACTCCAGAGTAAACATCAAGCGGTTGCGATAGATGGTTGTAGATGGTCCTATTCTGTTTTCGTTTGGTTAAAGAACTGTTAATCCACGCTACTATTTTATCAACAATACCAAAGGCCGATAGTTTTGTTATTGAAACCTTGTGTGGAACAACGTCAAACACCTTAAAGAAGTTTAAAAAAGCGCCATCTAATTGACTGTTCTGGTTGTTTACGTTGGCTATGTCATGAGTTATTTCAGCTAATTGGGTTGTAGTTGGGAAACCTGATCTCAAGCCGTGTTGATGTTTGTAAAGGAGCTCATTTGTTTCTAGGGAAGTTAGTATGGCCTTGAAATTATATGTTCGAACATTTTGCAGCACGAGCTCGTAACTGACACTGGGCGGTAGTTGCTTATTTCTAGCTTTGAGCCTTATTTGTGTATAGGGAATACTGTAGCGTTGCACCAGTTGTCTGGTAATTCCGAAGTGTGTAGAGATAACGTGTATACTTTAAAGATATATTTAGATGTCTATTGCGCATGTTGATATAAAAATGAGCTATAATTTCATCGGGACTAGTGGATTTTTTCAGATGAAGCATGAGTAGCAGAGCAAGAAGGCCTTCTTCACTTACAATTATTTCTTCAATGCATGTTTTCACAACATAAAAGGGTAGTACCGCGTTAGTGGCATGTTTCGTAAAAACTGATTGGAAAAACTTGTTCATATCATTAGCGATTTGCTCTGGTTTCCTGATAACTTGTTCTCAATACTTAATTTGCGAGATTGAATCTCGTTCATCTGACAAGTATCGCCAGAATTTCTGGGGACTGTGGTCATAAATTAAGGTAGCGTAGTGTTAAAAAAAATGAGCTTTTGCTTCGAACATTTTGTGTTTGAAGGCTTCGTTAAGATTGAATGCGTTGCTCGTGTTGCCCTTTTTCCGCCGCCGTTTCATTTTATTTTCAGTTAAATAATTTCAGGGGTTATCCAAGGGTATTCCCGGTTGATGTGTTTCTTTTTATTCGGAATGAAGGCATGTTCGCAATAGTTGACAATGTTTTTAAAACGTGTCCAGATTTTTTTACATATGTTAGCTCGGCGAATCCATAAAACTGTGTTTCTAGGAAACGTAGTACAGCAGAATCATTAGCGCGGTTGTAGTCTTTAAAGTAAGTAGATAGTGGCTCTTTTGTATTTCCGCGTGTAAGTAATGAGACAAGTTAAAGCAATCACTTTGTGTTTCGAAACACCATTCTCGATGGACACACAAGAATCTTTTAATGTGCTACTTACAAACGCTTGGCCATGTAAAGACGATGGCGTTGAAGTGATCCGAGTGTGATCAGTCACTAGTTGATTCAGTGAAAAAGCGAAAGCCACATCAAGAAGAAATTTTGAACTCGTGACGTCACGACCATCATGTGAATTACTGCTCCAATTTATTCCGGGAATGTTAGAGTCCCCGCCAGGAAATATTTTTGACTCGGAGCTTGTATGCTTTAAAAATCATCGTGAATCATGTCGATTCTGCGCCATGATGTAAAAAAAAATCTATATAGCGGAGCTCTTTAAACTTCTCTTTATGCCACGCTGCGACAACAGAAAAAAAGATCACAGCATATCCGCACAGTGAATGATGATTAGTGGGGCGAAGCGTCCGTCAGCCCGTCCGTGCTTCCGTCCATCCACGTGACCATCCGTGCGTTCATCCATGTGTCCGTCCGCCCGTTCGTGCGTCCATCTAGTGAACACTACAAGTACCGCCGTCTCTCATCTTCTGAAGCACATATCTGCTCCACGAGTCCATCCGTATGCTAGTCTATCTGTCCGTCCTTCCATGCATCCGTCCCTGCGTCGTCCATCTAGTGAACACTCCAAGTACCACCACCTCCCATCTCGCATCCCGGGGGCTACGTAGGACAACAGTGGAGGATGGACAGACCCACGCCTTAAGCAGCTTCACCCCTAAAAACCTAATCATCATAAACTCATACACTTTCTCTTCGCACTCTTCCTATTCTGCCTTTCTCTCGAAACACGTGCTCCTATCTGTTCGGCTTTGAATATTGGGTGGCTTAGAGAACGAGGAAGAACTAGAAAGATATATAGAGAAATAAACGCACAAACAGAAGAAACGAATGGAAATAAAATGACACAGTAGTAGACATAAAAAAAGCCTGGAGCACGCTTGAGCTCCGCCTTCACGAGTAGAACGCGACTGAGTCATCAGGTCCATTTGGTACGTCATTTTCTAAATCGGTATCCCCGCATCTATTCTCGGAAAGGAGCATCTGTACGCATAACCACATAGTTTCCTAAATATACACTAGAAGGAGCTTATGCGCTAGTCTCTATAAGCGCTGCAACGCACGGCGCTTCAGCGAGCAAGTTTATGGTGGGTGTTACACAGATGTGTCAAATTTTCGTACTTTCGGCTGCACATGGCTTCGCGTAACTTGAATTTGCTTCGTCACGAAACGACAACGAGCAAATATTCAAAAGTTGCATCTCACTGTTTTAACCTTTTAGGCTTACCATTACAAATCAACTCACGAAGTTTATAACCATCTCATTCGAAACAAAACAAACACACAGCAATAATCGAAGCCTCAAGCGCATTCTAGGCCCGCAGGGACGAATTCTCGGTGAATACGTGTACTACCCATCATTTGCATGGTCGCCCAACGATTTCAGTGCCAGAGTACGCTCCAGTTAACTTTGGGAAACTATATGTACATAACACTAGCAATTTGAAACTATCTGACAATACCTGCTGGAAGTACAGTTGCTAGCTGCCCACAACATCATCATTCTCCTTGTTTCAAATCAGTGAAGGACCCACTACAGCTTTGTAAGGCAACACGCGAACCAGTGCAACTGCTCACTTTGTCGAGGCTTTTGCTAACGGGGGTGATTATTAAGTATACGTAAGTGCGCTTCGTAATGAGTGGACTTTTAATGCACCCACTCGCTGGGCAATTTGCTCGTTTTGACGCTCTATGGTGCAGTTATACGCTACTGACACGCAATATTGCATGCCTCTAAGATACTCTTTTCAGTGCATGATATTGAAAATCACAGCATATCCACGGAGTGAATGATGATTGGTGGGGCGCAGCGTTCGTCAGTCTGTCTGTCCATTCGTTCTTGCGTCCGCCTATCTGTGTGATCCTTGGTGCGTCCGTCGTTTGTTCATTCGTCTGTCTGTCCGTCCATCTCTTTTTGCGGCCATCCCTCTGTCTGTCCATCAGTCCGTGCGCCCCTCTGCCTGTCCGTCCGTGCTAGTGTCAGTCCGTTCGTCCGTCCATATGTCTAGAGAAAACACCAAGCACAGCCATCTCACATCTTTTCATCATGTATTCATCATATACAAGTGCCCCCATCCAGCAGACATTGTAAGGACCGCTATTTCGGGCATGTGCCACTGGTGGTTACGTACTACGAGGGATGCACAAGCCACGCCATAAGGAGCTTCGCCCTTAATATAGTGTTTTTTTCCCGAAGAAATTTCGAATATTGGCGTGACTCTGAGGCAAAACACACTCTTGCTACGCAAAAAGCCCGCGTGCAATGCTCAGTTGAAGCTAAAATCCTCATTATCTATTGTATTTGCATTTCTATCGAACTTTCGGTCATGGAAAACATTGATTTTTTTTGTGCTTACAACCAACGAAACGGACACCAACGTTGACACCAGTATGAGGGAGTTTTCGAACAGCGTACGCTATGTTAGCGGGCACGTCCGTCGCCCCCTATTTCCCTTACTTAACGGGATCTCGTAAGCGGTTATCGCACGCCGCTTGCGCAGTGGCGCGAAACGCTTACGCAAAGCTTCGCATACTCTACTCGAAAACTCCCTATTACTGCGAAACACGTAAAACGATACCGGGAAGAGAAAGAAAACTGTCAAGTGGCTGTTTTGGCGCTTCCGTACGCGAGACTAGTACGTAACTGTGCGAGCATTTTCAAGTCTGGTAAACATCTTGCAAGGTCTCACGCAACGTCTTGCGGGCGAGAGAGCCAACATAGCACGGTACAACGTAGATCTCGCACAAATTCACTGGAGAATGTCCCAGTGACGACGCTACACCTTGACACCATCTCGACTCCACAGAATGCCGCAAAGTGTGACGTCATGGTGTTATGCCGCATGATTAAATCACCACACGACATTGTTGCTTGCACAGAGGTAGGTGGAACAACACCACGTGACGCGCAGAACGCTTTTGGTAGAGCGTGTGTGTGTGAGGGGGGAGGGGTGTTCGTTGGAAATTGAAATTTCAGGAATGAAATTTGTCGGCAGTGTTTCTTAAGGTGTCCGATACGTGCCGGTATTTCAGCATGATGAAGGCTTTTAGGTGAAAGTCTTGGTGGCCTCATCAAACGCGAAAGAAGTGACAGGCGTCGTGTTGGCGTTTACACGAGTGCTGCAGAACATCGCCATCATGACATCTCGTCCCCTCATGTCGTCTTCATGGCGTTGTAAGTTACCAATATTTTTTGACGTCGTCACACGACAGTCTTTTAGTCGAAGGCGAGCTGGCCTCAAAGGCACTGCAAGATCACCTGAGGCGTTATGAGCTTCTAATGTTCCCAATCTCGGAGGCAGCGAAGAATTATGTTGGGTATTGAAGGCTTTCAGGAGGGTGTGTATTGGGAGAGGGGCCGAGATAGATACACCTGACTTAGAAATAGCAAAGTAGCCAGACAGTTTTACATCTCGAGTGCTCTTTTAGGCTAATACGAAAGGAATCGTTCCCGCTTTTGCATTGAAATTTATTGGAGCGCGATTCCTTCGGTGCGTCTGCGAGCGTTACCTAACAATCAACGACAAGGAACAGGCTTGCGCTCGAACTAAAAAAAAACGAAAAAAAGCCATGCGAGTTCGTTGTTCAACAACGCAGGCAGTCAGGCAATGCAGCATTTTTCTCTTTGTTCCTCACGAATAGGAACGTGACTTTTTCCGGTGCCGACGGCTTCCCGATGTCGCAGTGATTTAGGTTGTTATCTCGTGAGACAGGCAGTCGGAGAATTTGCAGATGTCCGTAACGTTTCTCCTAACTTCGCTTTTAGTCATACATGAAAAGGCTAGAAAAGAGTACCACAACAGAAAGATGGAATACAAGACAAGCCGCTACCGGCAACGAACAGTTTTGTTCACAAAAACTCATGCTAATGAAGCACTCAACACTGACAGCCGTAGTCCTTACGACCAGAAAACTATACCGCAAAGACGAATACGACATTCGGATAGGAAAATCTTATCGTCTGAAGAGATGAGATGTCATTCCGCGTTGCGACATACTAGGTTATTGCTTGGGCGTAAACACATCACCGTCGCTATTCCTATATAGCGACTGAATAATTGCACTGGTAAGCATGTAGGCGAAGGTGCGATTCCCGGCATAGAGGTAGGAGGTAGCATTGTGCCGTAAGAAAGAAAGAAAGAAAGAAAGAAAGAAGAAAGAAAGAAAGAAAGAAGAAGAAAGAAAGAAGAAAGAAAGAAAGAAGAAAAGAAAGAGCGGTGTTTCAGGCATGCAAGTGCAAAGCTTCACTACAAACAATTTTCTCGAAAGGCAAAGGCTATTTATTGTCGGTGCTCGACCGCTTGTGTAAAGAAAAAACAAATAACTATGATAAACTTAATTCTGATCACGAGTTATGGTAGCAAAATAGAGTTCTTGACACCGACGTTGTTTTATAGGTATTTCTTTTATCACTCTACCATGAAAACTTCTCCGTACTGAGTACCGCGAGAAAAGACGCCTTTTCTCAGAACGATACCTTTGTTTTGTCTGAAATTGCATTCTTCTAGTGATATGCCATACATTTTTATTGCCTATCTCGAACTCCGTGAGGAAACAACAGCGGCAGCAACAACAACAGCAACAGCAACATGATTAAAGGACGTGAAAGATAACCGCTCATCGAACTTATCCGCTTCTATGCCGTTTATTGTGATAACGTGGTCTGTCACACAACATGTCTTCAGGCATGTCTGTACTACTTCAATCATATAGCCTACATTATGCATTCTTTTTTTCAACAGAAAATGGTGGTGGTGCTACTTTCAGCAGCACCTTGCAGCCGTGTTTACAAGCGCACGTGCCTTTAGACTACATCTCTAGTTTTTCCATGTTCTTTTGTGAACATTTACATTGATTTGTACTACTCATTCGTTATTTCGTTATATGGGAACTTTCGTGATATGGTATTCTCCGCTATATGAGAACGCTCCCGGGCTTAGGAGTCAAACATACAAATGAAATTAAAAGCCGTGAAAGATAAAGACGTGACCTTGGAAAGCAGTGGTAGCTCGAACTTATTTTTTTTGCACGTGTGTGTGAGGTATTGCGCAGCGCACTTTCCTTCGTACAGGCTCAAAGTTAACATAATGTAAAAAAATAGCAGAGAAAAAAAAAACGCATGCTGCAGTGTGTCGCAGCTTGTTACGAAGAATTGCACGGCGTGCGAAAACGTGACTTATCCCGGCTTCTACGACCACGTATTCAAGTTTAGATGTATTACCTCCAGCATGGCCTAAGAACTGTTGGGCGTGTGCCCGTTCTACGCTGCCTGCAACGTCGCAGATAGGGTGTTGTCACTTTCACGAAGGAGATAACATGAACTATAACCAGTGAACGCAACTAAAGCACGCATCCTGTTCCATATTAAAAATGAAATAAAACAACGCTTTGGGCAGAACTAAGTGATGACAACAGACGAGTATTCCATGGGACAGTCAAATCTTCTACCACGAAGCCACGCCTGCGCTTTAGATCACAACGCAAAAAGACGGTACGCATTCAAGCCCGGCACAGAGCCACGTTTAGAGACACAAGCCTGGCACAAGCGTACCATTTCCCCAAGAGCCATGGCATATGAACTGCGTAACGAGATATTCATAGAAAACTTACAACTTATTACAAAGGTGTGATCTCTAATTTACCATTGTTATCATCATTCCACACAACATCAAGAAAGTGTGCAGCTACTCGCACAAGTTTCAATTTTCTGGTAACAGTGGTGGTGGTGGTGATGATGATGATGATGATGATGATGAGGAGGAGGAGGAGGAGGAGAATACCAATCCCGATGGCTTCCACGGGTGCCTCATGACCACATGGTGGTGTCTGGGCACCAAAGTCTCCAAAACGGTGGCCATTTGGTCCACCACTTTCGCTTCAGCTATTCCAGGGCATGCAATCTGTAGATGGCGATGGAAGGACAGCAAGCCGCGATACGCAGGCGGTAAATGAGAGGACTGCAAACCACAGTTGATATGACCATCAGGCATTAGAACACGTAGGAATGCACCAACGTGGTAACGTGCGAGTGTCTGCACATGCGTACCATGGTTATTTAAAAGGCGCCATAAACTGCGGAAGGACAAGATGGAAGCTGTTACAGCCACGACAGCGAACGCGAAGCCTTACCGGATGCGCTAACGTGGAACTAACTACAGACTGATAGCAGATGTAAGCCATGACGGCCACATCAGGGAACGCGAAAGCTTATCGGTTGTGCGGTGTTTAGAAAAAGAAAAACTTGTTCACGATTTAGAGTACGAAGTACTCATAGCGTAAAACCGCCCTCTGTGCAATATCAAAAGGTAGCACCTTCTGTTTAGAAAAGCTATTAACGCTTTAGAGTACTTGGTACTCTGCTATGGGAGAGCTAAAACCCGTCCCCAGGGTCTGCGCCAGGCATATATATTTAAAAAAAAGTGTTTAACGATTTCGAATACTGCTTACTCAACTATGGGAGAGCAGAGCGCCGTCCCTGTGTAAAGACAAAACTCTACACAAGAACATGGCAGATCCTACGCAGAGTGGGAATCGATGATATGCGAAGCATCAATGAGAAATGTTGATATGTCACTTTAAAATCAGCACAACGTTATGAGGTAGAGGTAAATGATGGCGTACGTGACTTCTGTATCACGATTATCAAGTTTGGATGTGTCGTTTACCTTTGTCATCTATTCGCGTCACGTGATACCAAATTTAGTATATGTGGAACTAGCAAAACGGCCGCGAGCACGCTATCAGCGTGGTATGTTGTCATGTTCTCACATGACACGCGTGTCAGGATTATCATGTTTGCACCAGTCATTTATTTATTAATCCACTGACGTCACGTAACATTAAATTTGGTATATGTTGAGCTATCAAAATGGCCGCGAGCACATCATGAAGGGCCAAATATACTCCAATGTGGGGTTGACGCGAGCGCACGCTGAGCACAGCGACGCTACGTTAGCAAAACGCGAGCACTCTATATTCTGACGCCAGGCGCGACCGGCGCGATCAGCGTCCGTCGGCGCGGCCCGACGGCGACCGGCGTGACATGTGACATGCTGCGTTTCGCGCCGATGCGTTAACCAGACAACACTGCGTCTCCCTCTTTTCGTGACGGAGGCATGCCGGACGCGCTGAAACGCGCATGCGTCAAAGCAACGCAGCACGTCACGCGACTGCGAGTCTAGAGCAGGACCGGCACCTGGCGTGGCAACGCCGGCGTTACGCGACGATATGAACGCCGGTGAGCACGCACACCGCGTCACGTGGAAACGTATTGGCACCTTGACTGTGGCATGTAGCCATGTTCTCACACGACACGCATCTCATGATTATCATGTTTGCACCAGTGACATCCCTTCGTCACCCATTGACGGCACGTAATACCAAATGTGGCAAATGTGAAACTAGCGAAACGGCCGCGAGCGCATCATGAACGTAGCATGTACTCATGTCGTTACATGACCCGCATCTCGTGTTTATCATGTTTGCACGAGTATCATACTTTCGTCATCCATTCACGCCCTGTAACACCAAATTTGGAGTAAGTGAAGCTAGCAAGATAGCCACGAGCGCATCATGAGCGTACCATGTAGTCATATTGTTACATGACACGCGTTTCATGTTTATCATGTCTGCACCAGTATGAGACCTTCGCCAATCATTAATGTCCCGTAATACCAAATTCGGTATAAGTGAAGCGAGCGAAATGGCCGCCCACGCATCATGAGCGTGGCATGTAGTCATGTTGTTACATGACACGGATCTCATGGTTATCATGTTTGCACCAGTCACATACCTTCGTCATCCATTCACGCACTCTAATGACCAATTCGGTATATGTGACGCTAGCGAAATGGCCGCGAGCGCATCATGACCGTGGCATGTAGTCATGTTGCTACATGACACGCATATCAAGATTTGCATGTTAGGGCCTCTGGCTCATTTTTGCCATGCAATTATGTCCATACCATACCAGTTTTGCAACATGCCATGTGAAAGAAACTAGCGGAAGAGCTGCAGAACCATAAAATGTAAATCATGACATTCATGTCATGATTTTTATGTTATGACTAGTCATATATGTTCTTCAGATGACTATGTTATGCCATACCAAGTTTGGTATTGATACTATTATCGAAACGGCCAGGAGAGCTAAATGTCGTAGGTGGCTAGATAGATAGATTAGATAGATAGAAAGATAGATAGATAGATAGATAGATAGATACGTTCAAAGTCACCAAAGTTCGCTAAAAAATGCTTCGCACTGAAGAAGTTATGTGTTTAAAAAAAGTGGGTAACGATTCAGAATACTCGGGTACTCTACTATAGGAGAGCATACAGCCGTCCCGTGGGAATCACTGAGTAAAACCTTAGTGGGCTGGGGGGGGGGTTAGAAAAAGGGGGTAACGATTTAGAGCACAGGGTACTCTACTAGGGGAGAGCTTAAAGCCGTCCCACATGCCTGAATACACAGGCACGGTTCAGTGTGCACCGACATGCCTGAATACACAGGCATGGTTCAGTGTGCACCGACCATGCCTGAATACACAGGCATGGTTCAGTGTGCTGAAAGCTGCAGCGGCGTCGGTGCGGTGTCACGGAGACACCGATGCGTGGGCTTCGCTTCGATCTATACTGTGAATATTTAATTACTGACCGACCACGAGTGTGGCTCTGACAAGAGTATTAAAATGACACTCATATAGGTGCTCCGGTGAGGTACGTATTTATATACGCCCTTTTCCAGCATACGGTGCTCATTCAATCTCGAGCTTGTCGCTGATCGGCCACTTCTTATTTATCACACTGATCTTTTATCTAAGTGATTTATCATTTTACGTTGCAACATTCGATAGTTTTTTGGATAGGAGCGTGGGATCGCATTTCTAACTGCAGCAATTGAAGTGCTGCTCTGCTGAACACATGCATGAAGGTCGAGCTTTCGGCATGGCGGAAGGAAACAGCAGGGATCACGGCGCAATGCAAAAGAAAGAAAGAAGGAAAGAAAAAGGAAAAAGAAAGGAAGTAGAGAGAGAGAAAACATAAAGAAAGGAAGAAAGAAGGAAGAAAGAAATAGGGCAAGAAACGATGAAAAACGAAAGCAAGCAAAAAAGAAGACAGAAAAAGAAAGAAAGAAAGAAAGAAAAAAGGGAAGAAAGAAAGAAGAAAAGAAAGAAAGAAAGAGAGAAAGAAAGAGATACTGAAAGGAAGAAAGGAAAGCAGCACGTTAGATTCGCGTACTTGAGGCTCCATTCCGCCCCCCCCCCTTCAACCCTCGCATTACCCAAAAGGGCTACTGCTAAATTTTCTTTAGCGTAGTTGAATCAAACTTCTGGCTAATGGAGTGGATAATCGCCTCTGTATTCGGCATTTCATATTCATTACTTCTTTCGCAAATTTTTTTGGTCGGCACGGCTTTGAACTCTTTCATACCATGATTCTCAGCACCACATCGTTCTTTCGCAAGCCTTGATGACTCTCCAGATTTCAATGGTTGTCAAAACCAACGGTCATCCAGTAGTGATGGTGTCATAATGGCCGGTGCCAGCTGTGCCGCGTACAATCGATTTGAACTGCGCGTAAGACGTTGTCGTCAAGTGGCCCACATCGTTATGCTGCTGGACATATCAAATAGCATGCTAGGATCTGGAGGTCTCACGTTCCTGGAGGTCTCACCTTCCATTCCGTGCTTCAACGAACAATTCTGAATACAAGACTGCGTAGGTATATCGGCCTCGAGGACATACCGTGGCGCCACCTACGTGATGACGTCACTCATAGGATTCCGGATTCTGTTGCCTGCTAGAACACCACATTTCCTGCGGGTTTTTGCTGTGGACACCGTACGTGCTTCCCATTGTTTTGAAGCTCAGTGCTTGAAGAAGCGGTAAGACCTGATAATACGGGCAAACAAACTACGAATCAGTGTGCCCGGTGGCACTCTCGTGTATAATTTGCATCGTAAAATTGCGACTAAGAACTGGTGCAGCCACGGGGGACGTCGTAAGTGGTGTCGCGAACGCAAAGCCACCGTATTCCACAACTACTACTCCATCTGGGACGTCGAAATGATCACAGCGCCGGTTTCTCTTAGTGGAGGCCCTCGCCGCCAATACCTGATGCCACGGTTGACCTTAGTCATATTACAGAAGGTGCAATAGAAGACTGTTACGTTGTCCGCCGCGGTAATTTGTACAGAGATGATTTATACAAAAGATATATACAAAGACTTATACAAAGATTTATACAAAGAAAATAAACAAAGATGCAGCTGAAATTCGATCCTCATTTCGCGTCCGAGTAAGGATTGAAGCCAGGCCATTTGCTTAGCAAACAGGTCTTCCACCTGTTCTCTGCGAGTGTCCTTGCTTCAGCGTGCCAAGAAAAGAACTGTCGAAAGCTTCAGATAGAATAGACAATCACCAATTGTCGGAAGAAAGGGTATTAGGACACTGGCCGAGACCGTCCTCTGCACGCAAGGCATTGAGAGCGTTGTTGCGCTTTCTGCGGGCAAGTGGTCTTAGAGACAGACTGTAAACAGCGTCGTGGATCGTCTGATGACCTTCTCTCTCCTTTTTTTTTACAACGTCTGTTTTCTCTCATCCTTTATTCCCCTTACCCCGTTCCCCAGTACAGGGTAGCCAGCCGGTCTGAGAACTGGCTAACCTCCCTGTCCTTCCTCATTTATTCCTCCTCCTCCTCTTACACCAAACAGCCACACCTGTGCTTTGAGAGAGAGAGACTCTTTATTAGAAAAAAAGAGGGAACAGAGATTTTTACGGGCTAATTAAGTAAAAGTAACTTTCATTCTTTACAAACACACGTGTCCTGCTTACAGACTTCACCACATAACACATAACATCGCAGGAATATTGCGTGGTACAAGCGTGCATGGCCATGGGGCGTCAGACCATGTGATTGTCATTACGACTGTGCGGTTTAAAGCCGGCTACTCATTACAAAACACGCATTATTTCCCTTATTTCCTTGAGACCACGTAGCGGGTGCATGAAAAGTTTCGAACCGATTTGACGTGCACAATTGTCGTGGTGTAAAGCATGCTACTCACCCAGAATGCAGCGATATGCGAAAGCCTCACTGACACAAGGCCTTTTCACCTCTATCGGATACATTCACCCAATTTTTTCGTCACGCAAATTGATTCGAAGAGATGTCCTGTGATACACTTTTAAGACTCCAAAACGAGCCCTTTACTACCTGTGTGTCATTTCAATTTATAATATAATACCCAGCCGCATCGACATGTAGGGTGTAACGTCCCAAAACCGCCATATGATTATGAGAGACGCCGTAGTAGAGGGCTCCGGAAATTTCGACCACCTGGGGTTCTTTAACGTGCGCCCAAATCTGAGCACACGGGCCTATAAAACATTTCTGCCTGCATCGGAAACGTAGCCGCTGCAGCCGGGATTCGATCCCGCGACCTGCGGGTCATCAGCTGAGTACCTTAGGCACTAGACCAGCGCGGTGGAGCAATACCAGCCGCAGGCGATCAAAATGTTGATAGTATGGTTTTGGTTCGTTGTTTAGTTTATACGGTTTATAGTCCAAGGCGATTCAGGACATAAGAGACGCGTTTTTAGATTTATTCCGTTTATTTCAATGTCTAGGTTTTTTTCTTTTCGCTGAAATAGCGAAATCACACAGTGAGACGGGACTTTGGCATTTTCGTATCCGTCGAAAGCCGACCGCCGCGACCGGCATCGAACTCGCGATTTTCTGGTTGGGAGCCGAGAGCAGTAACCTTCATGCTATCGCGGCCACATCGTCTTGTGTCTTGTGTAACTAAATTAACGTAAATTAAGTAACTTAATTACATCTTAGGTTGAGTCCAAATGTGCCCAATTGAGGAGTCTGTGACATAGTGAGTCCGAATACCAGAACATATGTCATGAATAAGTCCTAGTGAGCTCCGTATTTTTTGCAGACTTATGCTGGAAACTATGTGGTCTACATTGGAACAACTAGGAAAGAATAAATTAGAAGTATGGTGCGGTAATTCAAGTTTCTAACGAGAAACTAACTATTCATTCGCGATGAGGTTATTTCGTCCCTTCGAAGTTACGTCACCATTGAAGCCATCTGCACAAATCACGTAGCGAATAAACCACACTTCTCTACATTGGTCGAGCGCGTCGCTGTGGACGCTGTTGGCGTTCGCATATGCTACCTTGTGCTAGGTAAAAGCTTCTGTTAGTACTCATGCTATGACACAATCACATAGACATGCGGTGTTGTTACACTCGGTATCATTATGTCATCGGTATCTCCATATCACTGACATCAAACCCAGCTAAAGCGGCTAACTCGGCGATTTTAACGAGAATGTTTGCGACTGCAAAACCTTTTTTTCCATCCTCGCGGGAATAGGTCCGAGCTTGGTTTCCGATCCTGTTGTTTCTAAATTCTCCTCCGAGATATGTCTCTCCTAGTTTTGCTAATATGGAACCCACGCTATCTCAGTAAGTTTAGCCCACCTGGTTTAGCTTGACTTACCTCGTTCTACGACACAAGCTATAAAGCAGGTGTCTAACAGCTTTTGTTGCCACTTGAGCCAAATTCTGGGGTTATTACTATCTACAATTAAATACGGTGGTAACTTATAGGCTTTAATTCCAACGCACAGACAAATTTGGCAGTAAAAAATAAAGCGGCTTACGTTGATGTATATTTTGACTTGTGCGATCCACTCCGTGGGGATTCTTTGCCTTATTCACGAAGTGCCGTTGCACTATAACTGAAATATATATATATATATATATATATATATATATATATATATATATATATATATATATATATATATATATATATATATATATATATATATATATATATATATATATATATATATATATAGCTTAAAGAGCCGCTTATCTTCCATTGAGGTTCTTCTTGATGGTGATGGTTGACTGTTGTTTGCACGAGTCAAGAGAGCTTCGAATTTCGACTTACCACCTCACTTTAAAGCCATACGTTTCAGTCTAACAGGAAAAAAAGAGACGTTCTTCCAAGCGCAGTATACCTAGAACTACGCACAACTTACTGAAATCGGAATCCACGCGTCGGAATCACCGCCAGTAGCCGACATTGAAATTTTCTTCCTTCTATTATAGCGACTCCGTAGTGGCTCAAGAAACCTATATCAAACTACCTCCTTGTACTCCTTCGGCGCGAAATCAAGAGATGTGTCTATTGTGGCAGGAAAGCTGAGTGGTCAGCCTAAATCTATTGCAAGGCCTGGTTAGGTTAGGTTAGGTTAGCTTAGGTTAGGTTAGGTACAGAAAAGAGGAAGGAGTGAAAACGTAAGAGAAATTAAGGCGATGTTGATGAGTAGGTTGGCGATGACATTCGAGACCAAGATCAAGGCGTTCAAGATCAATCTATATAGTCTCTTGTCGGGTTCTGCCGCGCCTGTAACTTCATTAAGCGCTTTCACCTATGGCACAAGTTATGAACGGGAGCTAGGTTCCTTTGCTCTTCACTACGCCTCAGCTACCAAGTCCCACAGTGGAACAGTGGCTACTGCGCTCGGCTGCTGAACCAAAGGTAGCGGGTTCGGCACCGGCCACGGCGGTCACATTTAGGTGAAAGCAAAATAATAGAGGTCCGTGTACTACGCGAGGTCCGTGTAATGCACGTTAAAGAACATCACACTGTAAAATTTCCAAAACCCTGCACTACAACGTCTCTGACAATCACATCTTTCTTTTTTGGACGTAAAACACCAGAAACAACAACAACAACAACAACAACAACAACAACAACAACAACATATTATTATTATTATTATTATTATTATTATTATTATTATTATTATTATTATTATTATTATTATTATTATTATTATTATTATTATTATTATTAGAATTTTGCGTTTCAAGACCACAATATGATTATGAGAGACGCCGAACTGCAGGGCCCGGGAAATTTTCTACCATGTGGGAGATCGGGGTGGCGCGGTGTTTCCTCTGCGTCTTCTGTGGACCAAATAATGTTGTAATAATAATAATAATAATAATAATAATAATAATAATAATAATCATCTGTTGATCTTCAACGTGTAATGACATCGCATAGTACACGGGCCCCTATACCACTTCGCCCCCATCGAAATGCAACCACCACGGCTGGTATTGAACCAGCCGTGGCGACCTAGACGAGCACCATAGCCACTGATGCTCCGTGGCGGTGCCGCAGTGTCGAATGCTCATCGCGAGTTTCCACTACTTACTTCGCAGGCATCGACACACTATCGAGTTTTCCTTCCCCCTTGCATGAAATCGTCGTCGCAACGCGTTGAAAACCTAAAGCTGTTCGCGTCCACTTCACCCGCCTCCGTGCTGCCGGCGTACGTTTATTGACATTCGCACGGACGAGCACACTTTCAGAGTATAACAGGAAGAGCTCCATTGTTTTATGTCACGGCTACACGCGAAAGACCCACTCCGTTATGCCAAGTCGATATCGGCTACGCGTGTTGGTGCTTCTCTCCCACGAAACACTTGTTCGCTTAGGCCAGGATTTTTTTTTGAACCCTCGGTTTGTTTCAATGTTATATCCCGAAGTACTTCTCGTTCGATTCGCAATGAATAAAGAAAATGTCGATGTTAAAATGCTAGTTCTAAAAGATTAACTTTCTTGCTGCAAGGAGGCAGTGGTGTCATCCGCTTGGGGATGGGGCAGTGAGTGAAAGTTGCGCTGTTATATTTAAGGACTAGTAATTGTAACTTGTTCCCAAAATGATTTACTATTACTGGTAATAATAATGCTTGGTGTATTAAGTTTCATAACTTCGTCTGTATTGACAGATTGCAAATAAATTGGATTTGATTACATTCGATAATTACGACATGATCAGGGCGGGTGCCTTAGTGAAGATCCCCATAAGTTTGCACTACCTGGTGTTCTTTACCCACCCAACCCCCCCTCGGCATCGACAGAACATGGCTGCTATCCCTTCGCATTCCCCGAAGAGCTTCCGCTGTTATTGCCGTGTTATGTCACACTCACTAGTTTCAGCAGCTTTGGCATTTTTTTAGGAGCGAAGCTCCTTAAGTCATGGATCTGTTCATCCAATGTACGCATGTAGTAGTACGCAGCCACCTGTGACACATACCCGCTCTAGAGCGGGCATGTGCCACAGGGGATGCGAGATGGGAGATGGCGGTACTTGAAGTGTTCACTAGATGGACGCACGGACCGACAGACAGACACACTAGCAGATGGACGCACTGACAAATAGACGCGCGGACGTACGGACTGATGGGCGCATGAACGGATAGACAGACAGATGAATGGGCGGACTCATGGACACATGGACTGATGGGCAGATGGACGGACGCATGGATGGACGCGCGGATGGTCACACAAGGATGGAAGCAAGAACGAACGAATGGACGGAAGCACGGATGGGCTAACGGACGCTTTGCCCCACTCATCATCATTCACTCCATGAATATGCTGTGATTTTTTTTTTGTGATTGTTGCCCTTTTTGGGATTACGAGTGATACACACACACATGACCACGTTTAAGAAAAAAAAAGAACAGTTAGAGTTCGTGCTCAAAAAAGGTATCAGAGAAAAGTATCATGCCAGTCGCAACACAAAGAGTTATCTTTTCTTTTTTTTGTCGGCTTCCGCCTTTGGAGAACTGAACCACTAATTTTATACCTGAGGCAAAAAAAGGTAGATATAAAGTGGGTCTTGATTTACATTAAATTACGCGTCGCACATGCAATACGAAAATAAAAAAAACACTGGGAAATTCTGGAGTGTCGATTGCTTGCGAACACGGCGATGGGATTACGAGTCTGGCCGAAACGGTGAACTCCGGCTCCAAGCCTCCATCTGTTTCTAAATTTACTGCTTAGTTATACTTCTAATAATCGCTTACGGCCATTTTTGTAAAGTAGAAAGTGGCTAAACCACTTTGTGGAAATATGTCTGTCCGGGAGGGCATCGGGAACAAACAAATTCTGGTGTTATCGTCAGCAGGGGCAACACGTCATCGCACAAACGCGTCGTCGTGCAGGAATGATCCAGGAGCAGCTGGTAGCAAATCTGGCCCCAGATTTCTTCCTTTTGGGGCCACTATACTTATACTCTGGGATACAGCGCCACAGGAATATTTTCTTTACCACTGAGAAACGAATTGTCCATTGCTTATAATTGAGAAATCGATATATCATTTTCTGTAGCACAAGAGAATGTTACCCCTTGAACTTTGACGAAGTAATCGATCTACTGCTCACAAATGTTCTGCACTGGGTGTGAGTCATGGTTATTTGGCAACAACAACAACGCTTCCATGGTGCTGAGGCATTAATTACCAAATCTCATAGATAACATGCATGTAAGTGCATAAAGATTATGTGTACTAATTCTATCCATGATCTGACAACATTGTATGATTTGGACTATGTTCAAGCTGTATGCGCCTCACACTGTAAATATACCGATTGTGCTTCTGATATTATCGCCCCGCCGCGGTGGTCTACAGGCCAAGGTACTCGTCTGCTCACCCGAAAGTCGCGGGATGGAATCTCGGCTGCGGTGGCTGCATTTCCGATGGAGGCGGAAATGCTGTAGGCCCGTGTGCTCAAATTTGGGTGCACGTTTAAAGCACCCCGGGTGGTCGAAATTTCCGGAGCCCTCCACTACGGCGTCTCTCATAATCATATCGTGGTTTCAGGACGCTACACCCCACATACCAATCAACCAGTGCCTCTGATTTTATCTCTTTTGATGTAATACGTTTGATCTTCTTCTGATCGGCGTGTAATTTGTAAGCTACCGTGATGTTGGTATAGCCGGCTCCAACGTAGTTTGAACTTCCCATATTATTCCATTTATAAGTAAAAAAAAAACAACGAAGATGATAACAGACACCAATCTACAGCAGTGGGTAATGGTCATTGAGTAGAAAAAGTATAGTGGTCTAGTGCGCCCGCAGAGCCAGCGGCCGTAGCTGGGGCCGTTTCCGCGGGGGCCATGTCCAACCGGGCACAGTGATCCAGGATGCTGGAAACTCTGTCCATCTGCCTCGTCGCGGGCGGCATATACGTGCTACTGCTTCTCCTCATTGTCGAAGGATGGCTCCTCGTGTGGCACTATTTCCTCTGTCGGATCGACCTGGTGCAAGAACTGCTGGAAGACGAGCTTCTCGCGAGACAGTCTGGCGCTTGCGACGCGACCAAATGCGTCCGTCACCAGCGTCAACACGAGTCGCCACCTGTTCGACGAGACGGACCGAGTCGACGTGACTTCCTGGTTTGTCGAGCCCAGCCATCGGCGCGTTCGCCTCTTTCGAGCAAGTAAAGCGTGATGACAAATATTTTAAATTCTTAGATCCCACGGCCGCACAAGTCGCACGGTATGCTGCGTCACCTGCTGATTCCTAAAGTGCTGCAGGTCTTATTCGTAGAACCAACCCATCGGCGAGTTCGCATCTTTCCAGGAAGGAAAGCATGAAGATCAAAATATTTTTTCCAGTACTCACATCGTACTCGTATGCTAACGACATAACGGACTGCGTCACCTCGTCATTTAAATGACTGTAAACGAACAGCTGTACCATGCTCTACCAATCGACAACTGACCCAGGGTGTTGGTGACTTGAGGTCATCATGACAGCACAACCATCGTTCCTCAAATAGACCAGGTGACACCTGCGACATCGTGTGTGCTATCTGTGCATATCCAGCACCTATGCGAGGGTGTTGCTGATTATGCAACATCACGACACTCCAGACATCGTACCTCAGTTTTTTTTTTCTCAGCAAAGACCGAGATTGGTCGCGAAAATTAAATCGCATTTTTCAGTGCACCTTTTTACAAGTGCTGTATTTTTCCCGGTGGAACAATAATGCGCTCGGCTTCGGCATTTCCATGACGTCCACTCTGAGAGAGAGTCTAAGGCCTTGCGGATCCCTGAAAACGCCCTGTTTGTGAGTGCCAGCGTGTAAATAACACGAAGTTAATTGCTTTCATTGCTGCTGTGTGATGGCTTCATTCTGGACAGGCTGCTATTGCCTTTTTGTAAGAATTTTCAGTGGTCATCTCTATAGCTGTGTTTAAGCAGACATGTAAATAACTTTCTTGTTTGGATAATATGTATTCGCAGAGACAGGAATATCATTTGAACGTGTTGCATGCGGTTAGTTTCTTTGGCCTGAGGGCAGTGAGAAATCGGCGGCGTGCAGTCGGAAGATACCGAAACGTCTTTGCACGCGTAAAAGTGGCCTGATATTTATTTTCCTGGTGTTGGCCTCCCGCGATTCGTTGTACTCTCTGACCGAGTTTTCGAGCTACCCGCGCCGGCGGCTCTCGTGAGATTGGTGTCCGGTGGCCCAATTAAAATTACACCTCTGAAAGTTACTCCCCTGAATTACTCTCCCAAGTTACTCCCTTGCACACTTAAAGCTTCAGTGTACAGAGCGCCACCCTGTGCTGCTAACACCGTTCGCCAAAACAGGGAGATCAGTGTCCTGCGTGATATTGCTTATTGTATTTGCGCACAAAAAAACACTTTATAATATAATATGAGCACTTTGTTGAATAAAAAAATCCCGTCATATCTACGGAACAAATGATGAGTGGGGCAAAACGTCCGTCGAGCCGTCTGTGCTTCCGTCCGTGCGTCCGTATATCCGTACGTGCGCCCAATCGTGCGTCCGTCCATGCATCTATCCATCCACGCATCCATCTAGTGTACACTTGAAGTACCACCATCTTGCTTCTATATAACATCTATTCATCATGTACAAGTACCACCATCCAGCGGCCAATGAGAGTATGCACATTTCTGCTGTCAGCACTTTGTCCCCACCGAGAGCGTGATAACGACGCCATGCTACGTTTTTCGTAGAATGTGGACATGCGGACATGTGCCCCAGGGCAGGTATGTGCCACAGGTTACGCACTACGACAACGGGGGACACATAAGCCACGCCATAAGGAGCTTCGCCCCTGAAAGTATCTGTTGAGCTTATGACAGTGTCCACCAAATAATGCAAGTTGTCCGTCCTTTATACTAGTCGGTGGTTTCAACGTAGGCATTATGGAATCAGGACCTATCACTTCACCCACTCGTCAATGATCACTTCGTGGAGGTGCACTGATTTTTCACAGCGCTCTAATATTAAAATTACTGACAACTGTTCATGCCATTTCTTGGTTGATATGAACTGTTAACTACCTTTAGTGAATTACAATTAACTACAGTTTATCTTGACCCAATGTGACCGATGTATCCTTACGTACTCTCTATAACTATTAGGGACCCTTAAGCTTCACCTTTAGGAGTTGAACGGAATAGCGACATCCTGTTCCTAGGGCGTACTTAAAATATGTACTTGGTGCATGAAACCTTTCGAATTTCCTATACACCCACAACGTGACCTTAAGGGAATAGGCGCAGAAGGGTGTGGCCTTTTATAGTGGGGTTCCGGCTTTCAATTACGAAGCCTTTATAATAATCACATATTATGACGCCGGTTGGAAATGGATGCATGTGCCATGCATTATTACTGGAACATTGCATGTTGCATTGTGAAGCATGTATATAAGACGCGTGTGTTTTGAAGCGTGAAAGTTACTTTAACTGCGATTGAAAGCAGAGAAAGTTTTTTTCACTATTTTCACAAACAGAGGCGTGGCAGTGTGGTTGAACATCTGCTTGCATCGGAAATGACTCAGGTTTTATTCGCACTTTAGCCCAAACAACCCTGGTTCGGTTCACACTCTGCGCCAGGATATTTTACAATTTATATACTTTATTTCCGTAGTTCTCAATTTTTTGGTCATGCATAAGATAATGATTTTCACTCACAACTGCCGACGCCGACATCGACGTCGGAATTTCTTCGAAATGAGCTCCTTAACGCTATCGCGTTAAAATTGCGTCGCCAGCACTGAATCTCCAATTGACGCTTCACAAACATTAGGGTCTATTTGAAAAGCAGTTGCGAGACCTGGAGTGGCTCTGCGGTAAAAATGTAGGTTGCAAGGCAGAATTCTGTGGTTTGATTCCTCCACGGATCTTGACATTTTTTTTCTTCAGATTCAAAGGGTCAAGGCAGTCGATGTTAACTTGTTCATAACGTTGACGCGTTGAAATCGCCCATGTTTGTTCTCGCCGTTCCTGGGTGGATATGGAGTGTCCGTTACCTGTGGCACATGCCCGCATACCAGTGGAACATACCCGCCCATGGGTTTGGGCCGCTGCCTGGCTTAAAGTGTTTGGCGACGTACGCGACGGGATCGTGGCATTATTCATGTCAAGACCAGCGAGTCGTATTCGTCAAGCCATCTTACCCGTCCATACTAATCTTGGCTTACCTCAAATTAAGGCGGTGATCACGAGAGCACCTGGACGTAGGCGGCTAGATAGATAGATAGATAGATAGATAGATAGATAGATAGATAGATAGATAGATAGATAGATAGATAGATATATAGATAGATAGATAGATAGATAGATAGATAATAGATAGATATAGATAGATAGATAGATAGATAAATAAATAGATAGATAAATAAATAGATAGACAGACAGACAGACAGACAGACAGACAGACAGACAGACAGACAGACAGACAGACAGACAGACAGACAGACAGATAGATAGATAGATAGATAGATAGATAGATAGATAGATAGATAGATAGATAGATAGATAGATAGATAGATAGATAGATAGATAGATTGATAGATAGATAGATAGACGCCAGAAATGCTTGCAGTACACAAAGAAATGCTTCGCGTTTAATGACGGCGTAGATGAGTAAGCATACGCGGAAGCAGGGTTTATTGTCAGGGACGAGGGGAGCTCCATTTCTATTAGGTCCGTGTATGAGGCAGATTTTCGCTGCCTTCACCCCCCCCCCCCCTTTATGTGAATTGAAAGAGTGCTCCCCCTTCCTTCCCCCCCGTACCGCGAGCCCGTCTATGTGAGTAAATGCATGCAATGCCTTACGAACATGTAATTGGTAGAGATGTGTGAACGGAAAACCTTTAAAACCGAATACTGTATAATAGCGGCAAAAACAAATCAAATAAGAATACGAATTTATACTATTTGAATATTGTTTCTGGACAGTACGGCAATCATTTTTTAAGCCGCCCAATGAATGGTTATGTTAACTTCTTGGAAACATCCAAAGAATTTTGTCACAAATTTTTCAAAGTTTTGAAACAAATTTTCACTATCTTTGATAAGGAAACATTGCGGTTGCTCTCATCATAATTAATATATACCATTTCGTAAAATGAAGCAAGCCCATATGCAGTAGCGACTGTACCCTCAAAAATATTTTGTAGCTGGAGGTTGAAATACAGGAGTGGCTGCAGAGTTCAAGTCGACACTTTGACAATAGGTTTTCAATAGTACTGACACATATAAAAATACTCAATCAACAATATTCACAAGTAAACATAGTGAATGTCATTATGAATATAGTAGATGGATAGCTTTGTAGCTTCGGCGGAAGTAGAGTTTAAGCAGAGGACGTCTTCATTCTTATTCAATATATCACATATATTCCCGTAAACATTAGGTTACAAGCATCTTGGTAATTATATGATCAAAACTAGAAACGTATGCCCTCTCCACTCGAACGTTTCGTTCTATTTGGGGTTTCTTTATTCGGTATTGTGTATTTAAAGCACAATCATATAATAATGCGTATTTCTATGGTGCCAAATTTTATATCAGTAGGGATTTGGAGGCTATCCGATTCTTCGTTACAAAGATTCGAATATTCGCATGCCACAAGTAATGGGTACTTCGCTAATTGAGAAAACAATGAATAGTAGCGCAGTGAACAATTCGCAACTGTTTCTGCTGTTGACATCCGAGAATAATTGAAAACTGTTAAATGCTCCTTTGTGGTCGACGCGGTTGAGGCATCGAACGAGAATCGAAGCCCGGCAAGCCGAAGCCAATGGTGTCACCATATTCATTTTTTAAAGGCAAATGCCAAGCGTCCTCCAAGTTATTGTACCAGCAACCTGCAGTCTCCAAAAGCAAAAATCGTCTTTCGTTGCGAGGACAAAACACGCCAGGATGAAATTATTGTTCCCACGGTGTGCCACTTGACAGATTGCCTGTTGTCGGCTAGTACGCAATGACAGTCGGCAATCAATTAGGCGTCGTCCTGAAATGGAGTGGATATCGATTTGGCTATAGCTCCCAATGGTATCGTCCGGTAGACAGCCCTTGACAAATGGCTCATCTCGCGCCAACATAGGAATGACACTGAGAACCTCTATTTTTCTTATGGTAGAGATTTCAAGCTCTTTGTTATGCCGTACCGTGCCAATAGCACGTATTCTGTCCATTCTCTTCATCCACTTCTTCCTCTTCTGCTCCGCTCGCACAAAACGTGCGTTGATTTGTCCGACGTGGCATCCAATAACTCTGATGGGCAGGAGAATGAGTACTTTGAGGGAAAGAAAGGGAATAAAAGAAAAGAGAAATAGAGAGTTAGAATGAAAGGGAAGAATAAGAAGGACCTGAAACAGAGATACAAACCTGGCGAAAAAAGTTTCTTGGTGATGCAAGATTTGCATTCGCGTACCAGCGATCCGGGATTGACCGTCAGCTATCCAGGTGCGTGAGAAGAGCAAAACATTGTGCAGTATAACATCGCGAAAGAGTGGAAACAGAAGGTAAGGGTGAGGAGGAGGAAGAGGAGAAGAGTGAAGGATAGAGAGGAAGAGTAAAAAATAAAAAGAAAGAAAGGAAGGACCAGAAAGAGAGAAATGAGGATTCAAGGAAAGGCAATAGAAAGGAGGAGACACAAAGAAAGGGAAGAAAGACAGAGAGATGGAAAGAGAGAATCAAAGAATAGAGGAAAAGAATAATCGAGAGAGAGAAGGAGGCAGAGAGAAACAGCAAGCGATAAATAGAGGAGAGAGAAAGACAAGAGACGAAAAGAAAAATAGAGATCCAGAAAAAGAGTGAAAGGAATAGAAACAGAGACAAATATATTCCCAGCATATCCACGGAGTGAATGATGATGAGTGGGGCGAAGCGTCCATCCATCCGTCCGTCCATCCTCCTGTCTGTCTGTCCGTCCGTCCACCCATCCATCCGTCTGTCAAGTATACGAAAACGACTAACGCCCTCTAGTGAAATTATTTTCAAGGAAATATGCGCACAATGCCATCTATTGAGCAATTCATAAACTATAGGTGGCTGCATTCTACTGCTCTTATTATTATTACTAATACTACTATTACTACTCCTGCTACTACAAGAGTCGAAGGAATGAGCCACAACCCAAGGAGCTTTGCCCCTAAGAAGGAAGAGAGGGGTGCAAGCATTGACATATATAGTCTTGTATAGCAAGTGGGTGAAAGAGGAAGAAAGGAGAGTGTTAGAGCCTGGCAAAGCAAGGACCATCTTTGGGCTCACTAGCTCTGCCATGACCGAGTCTTAAAATACTTCGAGCAAGCTTCACTAATTTTCTCCCGGCCACTTTTGTTTCTCGCCATGCATGTTCATTTCTTATTTTTCCTTCATCATTCGGAATCGCAACATTTTGCAAAAAAAAACGTACGCGAATGCAACATAAACCGTATTTATATCACCGAGCTCTCGGAATAGGGTGTACAAGTTGCCATTTTTATTTAAAAGCAAGTATCAGGCTGTAGTATGTACACATAAAAATATGAATAAAGTGCTCATGCCAGCCGAGTGGAAGGCCACGCGCGAAACACCCGTACTTGCCCAGAATTAATGAAAAAAGAACAAAAGAAATACGCAAGGGAGCAGAATCAAACGTAAATATTTCAACAGTAACGTTACTAACCCCAGCGCTGCCGAGTTCGTTCTTAGTTAAAGTACGTAACCATCTTCACTTATTTGCCGGCTTAACAAAAAAGAAGTACTTTTGCGTACCTGCCGGGTACCACCACCAGCTATCTTTCCTTCAGGAATGTAGGTGTTACGAAATGTCTGTCCAGCCTTCACAGCATTGTTATTTCAAGTGTGGAATACAATGGTAATGAAAGTGAGCCGCCTCAACTCCACATTCTAAGAGAAAACTAGATAGAAACAACGTTACTTGGCGGTTAACCCGAATGGTCAAAGTTAAACTGTGCCGGTAGTTAGACGACCTCCTCGGGTGAAGAAAATGAAAATTAGGGGCACCCATTTGGCCAATTGCTCAGATAAAAAGTGTGAGAGAAGCGAAAAATAGAGAAACAAATTCAAAGCTCAAAACGAGAACCTACTTCACGGCTGACATTTTGGAACGAGCGTATGACGACCCAGTTTTGAAAGTGTTGCTTCGCCAAAAAGGGTATATATATATATATATATATATATATATATATATATATATATATATATATGCGTACTTGGCGGTTGTCCTAATTTTATTTCCAACGGTTTCCGCAGATATTGATTTTGGCCTAGCTCATATGGTAAATGTTTGTTAATCATTGCTGGTAATTGGCAATCAGTGACAATATAATGTTTGGTAGTCGTTGCTCATTAGGTATTCGATTGGTTTCTCTTCATTACAATATTTTCGTTTTTCAGGTCACTTTTGTTTTGAGGATATTTCCGACCACATTCTTTTTTTTGTTTCGTTCGTCCTCGCACTGAAACAACGTTCCAACCAAAAAAAAAAATACTCTCGCTTTAAAGGCCACGAAGCCACGCACGATGTTCACGTGCAGTTAAGTGGGTGCCCTGTATGTTATGGAAAAAAGGTTTCTGTGCAATCTAAACGGTACGCCGTAAGACTTAGCCACTCAATTTCGGAGGACTTAGCCACTCAATTTCCCACAGCGCTGGACCTTGGAAAATGCAAGTGCCAAGCGTTTGTCAAAACAAAAGCACCCCTGAGGAACGTTTTGGCGAGACTGTAAACTTTCAAAGCGTTAGTTCACATCACAAGAAAGAAAAGAAGAAGAAAAAAAGAAGGGGAAAAAAGAGAGGAAGACACCAGACAGAAAAAGAAGGATGACCCAGATTTGTAGGAAAACAAACATAACTCAGAGAAATGAAAGCGGGCTTCTTAGAATGGTGCATAAGTGTAAGATGGATATATACTTAGGAAGACGAACCCCGTACAGTTACATTGAAGAAAGAAGTGTCACAGCCTTGTCTACCCAACACGTAAGATATATATATATATATATATATATATATATATATATATATATATATATATATATATATATATACGTGGAAACGTCAGTGAGTGCCATCTGTTGCCATTGGGTGAGCATGAAAGACTCATTTTTGCCTGTTTGGCGTGTCACGTAGTACGTGATATCTTACAACGAGATAGCAACGGATCAATAATCCCTCCGATATCAACTCAAGCTTTCAAGTCTACAATAACGACAGTGTCACTATAAATGAAGCAATGTGTAAATCTAGGGGCTCGATCTCTTCATTAGACACAGTATTAATGAGAACTAACCGACAATAATGCCAGAGACAGTAGAGGGAATGCGATTAGAAGTAATTGTAATGTAAGCATGAGAAAAAAAAACAATCCCTTACAGTTATTAGAGCCCAGAAGCCCGTTCGTTTTCGTTAATACTGTGTCTAACACAGAGAACGAGTTCTTAAATTTGCACTTTCGTTTTTATGTGTGTATGCGTTGAGAATAGGTCTCAAAAGTGACACGTGTTTACAAACACGAGAGGAAGGCCGAGAAAGATATAGAAAGCAGCATATAAATGCCCGGGGGTTAACCAGCCGCACATCCAGTTTGGTACCGTGCATCGAATAAAGAAATGATTGGTACGAAAGGATTGCACGCCCGAAACAGAAAGCTATACTGTGCATGCTGGTTTGACAGTTCTCAGAGCAGCCACGTTCATTCATTGTCTAGAGATGTTTGTGTTCTCGGTTTTCAGTCATCTTTCCAGCTTTGAGCTTTATTCGAAAGTATGTGGGCGAAACTGGGTCAGTTCCTATTTTTTACGTTTCTTTTTCTGAAAATATGACGAACTTTCACAGTTACGTTCACTTTAATGTCCCCATCTGCCCCATATAGGGTATGGCGGTCAGGGATTTGCATATATTTTCAGGATAATACGCGGTAAATTATTATGCAAGTACATCTTTTGTTTTTTTTTACTTTTTATATCCGAAACTTCTGAAACCATGGTCTCCCTTCTCGACGCTTCATTTACTGCGTCGACGGATTCCGACCAGCGATTTGCATAACTCCCATCACAAGAACTTCATACAATTTTGCGAATTTTTCATGCAGGAACAAAAGGGAATCGCGTGCCGCATTAAACGTTATTAAATGCGCTGCTGCCCATCGTGCTCCTTGGCACGAAGTGCCGAGCAGAAGCTTCCAAATTTTAGCTTTGTCATCAAGAAGCTCTACGAAGAAGCAATCAGGCTCACAACTTTTGTGCAGGCCACCGCAAACTGCGGATCGCCCCGTCCAATCTGTTAACATAAGAACAAAGCTTCAGAGGAGCGGTGACACAGCGAACTAAATTCAACCAAGGTGCAAATTCCAAACACTACACGCGACTCATAGTTCTCGCATAGATAGATAGATAGATAGATGGATTGATAGATAGATAGATAGATAGATAGGTAGATAGATAGATATAGATAGATAGATATAGATAGATATAGATAGATAGATAGATAGATAGACAGACAGACAGACAGACAGACAGATAGATAGATAGATAGATAGATAGATAGATAGACAGATAGATAGATAGATAGATATAGATAGATAGATAGATATAGATAGATAGATAGATAGATAGATATAGAAAAATAGATAGATAGATATAGATAGATAGATATGGATAGATGGATAGATAGATAGATAGATAGATAGATATGGATATAGATAGATAGATAGATAGATAGATAGATAGATAGATAGATAGATAGATAGATAGATAGATAGTGCTAGAACTTTCCCAGCGAGCTACTCTGCTCGCGGGCAGCCGAATAGTCTGTTGCCTATAAAATATGGCCCAAGTCAGATGCTTCTTCGTGCACCACTCTCTCCCTTTATCCCGCTTTTATTTTTTGTGACCTGCAATTCGCTGTGAGCAGTACTTAGACTCCCCCTTTGCTCGAGTGGAGCGTGGGAATTGAGGTTAAACCATAATCAATTTGGGTTCCCAGCACCATATTGGCTGCGTGCGTGTGCGCATGTGCGTGGAGGTACGTGCGCGCGCGTGTGTGTGTGACCAATATCGGCCATGCGTATGAGTATATTGAGGACCACCAGACGATCAACGACATAAAAGTGTCCCTTCCCCCATCCCCCCTCCTTGCATGGTTCCGAGATGTTCTGAAAATGAAGGCAAATAGGAGGAAAAGAGCGGCATGGAGGTTAACCAGTCTGCAGGCGACCGGTTTGTTACCCTGTGAATGGAAGGGGAATGGGGGTAATGAAAGATAGAGAGGAGAGAGAGGGAAGAGAGATAAACACAGCACATTAAGTGGAACACGCGAGTTTTGCGGGTGGCGGTGGGTCTACTGCACTCATTACCCTGCACACTGCTGGCGAAAAAAACAAAACAAAAAGAACTATGTACTCGGGCACCATTCTTTTTTCTATCCGGTTGTGGTAGTTGGAAGGCATCGCAGAACAAGTTGAAGACCCGCAGTGCTGCGGCCTCGCGCTTGCCGGCGTTTCGTGGACGTGTTTAATATGCTAAGCCCATCTGTGGACAGAACGCAGTTCCCTCTGGCGGCCTTCTTTGCTTCGCCTTCGGACGCACATAACGATACCGTGCGGCATAACCCTGAACGACGAGAACTGGTCTGGCAAACGTCATACGCGCGGAGTCTGTGGTTGCTAGCACCCATAAGCGAGCAAGATGGAATGTTCCCGTGAGAGCTCTTGTAGCCACATTGAATAACTCTTGTAACCGGCAGCGGAAAAGCGGATAAAGCGGAAGCGTCCGTTCGAGTTGAGCGATGTTAGGCTCCGCTACTGCTTAACGCGAGCAATATTGCGTGCGCTTGCGTGCGTGTGTGCTCACACAGGTTTATTAATTAGGTTAACAAGCTGCTGTCGCATTCGGAAGGTGACCGTAGCGTTATGGGTTTCCACGCAATAACTCGTGTAACCGTTGTTCAAAGAGAGTCATGGTGCGAAAAGAATGGCGTCTCTCAATGTTAATTGACAAAACAAAAAGAAGCGTTGCTAATCTAGTTCGTAATCTTGGTAGGCTTCTGTTTTTTTTGTTTCTTTTTAGAAATTTGACACTTTGCGAACGTTCTAACACTTCGCGTTAAAAGGCAGCCAATTGGCAGTAACAGCACCAGAATGGTTACCAAGCGATGGCAAACGCAGTCGGGAACGGCAGAGGGTTAGATGGGGAGACGAAACTAGGAAGTTCGCAGGGATAAAATGTAATCCACTCGAACAGAAAAGATTCGACTGGAGATAGTTGGCAGATGCCTTAGTCCTGCGTTGGACTAAAAGAGGCTGGAAATAATAATAATAATAATAATAATAATAATAATAATAATAATAATAATAATAAAATAATAATAATAAAAATAATAATAATAATGATAAAATTATGTATGTTGGCCAGATACAGGAAAATAACCCACCTGTGACTCGTTCAGGTTCATTGAGAGTCATATCGAATATACACTACCCCACTACCCCACTCCCACACCTTGGCTCCGTCACATCGAGTCGGAATGTGAGAAAGTAATATTTTGGTTAATCTTCGTATGTCTCGATCTGGTAGAGAAAAGATTTTCGTAAGTCGAATCCGATTAGCCTGATTGAGCGAAATTTCGGTGAGTCAAAGTCAGGGTGAGCTCTGAGTAAGAGTGAGCCCTAAGCGCAAGATGTATTTTTCGAGCTAGTCTGCTTAGATTTTGGTGGATCAGTCGCGAGTCGTGAGATTTAACTAACGTATATGACACATACCGGTCATAGACGTTCTGCGGATTGTACTTTACTAGGTTTTTAGTTTTTTGTGTTTTTGTAATTATTCTCTATATTCCTTCCAACTTTACTTTCATACTGTTATTGTTCATGCTCTTAGTTACTATGTACATACTCAACCCCTATATATTGTATTTATACTTTGAAGCTAATATAAATAAATAAATGAATGAATAAATAAATAAATAAATAAGTAAAATGATGCCATAACCGTAATAAGGAATTTCGGACATGCAAGAGGTGACCACTATCATCATCGCATGTTAAAAGAGAAACAGAGATATGTTTATTGCGAAAGAAAGGCCATGAGGGTATAGTTAAAAAAAGCTTTGTTGTGCTAATCCGTAGTCGAGGCTTTTCAATTTAGAAACCATACCTGCTCGCACACTCACCTTAACTATCTCGCAGTGTCACTAGAGCACGTGCAAGTGATCTGCGAGCGGATGCGGTATAGGCGCACCCATTGTTTGCGCAACCGCAAAAAGTGAGACGAAACAGCGAACATAGAGAAGTTGCTTGAGCGTTTTAAGAAGGTCCGCAGGATAGAATCCCCACTGGACACGGGACGCGGACGCGGTGGACAGACTCCCTTTTCACGCGCCTCGCACACATCACCATCGTTTCAGAAGCCGAGCTTTCATTCTGAGTCTCTATTCTTTATATTTTACGCGGCCTCTATTTGCCTGGGAAGGCGCCTTGCGCGAAGCTGATGCACGATTCAGTGGCCACCCTTCTCCCCGGGCCTCGCTTGCATAAATAATGATGAGAACAGAGCCGGGCGAACCGGCTGCATCGCGTGTTTCTTTCTGTACGGCAAGGTGGTTTTGGCTTAGATTGGTTATTGGCTCTTCGAGGTGCCCATTAAACCGTATCGTTGCTTTGTTTTTACTTTTCGCGTGGTTTCAGAGATCGGACGTATATTGGATTTTAGCTCGAGGATAAGATAGAACCGCGGAAAATGATTTGTTTCGGGTTATTTCAATTCTAGATCGCTTGTAGGCGATAAGGCAAAGTCAAGAAAGACATAAAGAGAAAATAGCGAGCTTTAGCATTTCATAGGTCGAGTCGGTAGTGACCTGGCGTACGGATGCAACGTACACAGTACTAAAACCTACCGAGGTGAAATGTTAGAATGGATAGAAAAACATTTCTACATCCTAATAACACATTTTAGCTTGATGTTGACCAAGTTGAAACTCAAAAGAGCAACTTAAGCAGCTCGCCTTTTATTTCTGGCCGACACGACAATGGGCTCTTAGTGATTCTTTAGAACAATTGGATTCGCAGCTTTCAGGTAACGTGGTGACGAAATATTCCTCCGGCCTGAAATGAAGAATAAAAAGAAGGGAAAGCAATTGTGAGAGCTAGAACCGTCATCAATCCAAGAAAATCACATGCGTACGCCTGCAGTAAAATACGAAATCTGAAGACGGATAATTGAAAATCCTTCCGATAAACGACGAGGGTCTTCATAGGTTTAACGTTTGTACGCGTTCTTCCCTGGGGATCGAATCAGCGGCTGACAAGTTCCAAGAGTGCTCCTTGTGAGGAGGTTAATAAGATTGCGTAGCGGTGTCGAATATACTTGGTAACTCGGGACCGAATAGCACTTAAATAAGATACTGTCCGGAAATTAACAAGGTGAACGATGACTTCTTAAACCTAAGGGTGCTTCTAAAAATGCTCTCCAGTGGCTGCCTTACTTCGCTCGCCGTTATTACCACATGCTCAGGCGACGTGATCCGGGTATGTTTGGTAAGCCGCTCTGCTATCACAGTTTAAAGATTACTGCGATGGCTCACGCACGAAAACTAATAAATTATGAACAGAGTGGGTGTATGTAGCAAATAATAATAAGTATAACGGAAGGTGAAATTAGAGTAAGAAATGGATAGATAGATAGATAGATAGATAGATAGATAGATAGATAGATAGATAGATAGATAGATAGATAGATAGATAGATAGATAAATAAATAGATAGATAGATAGATAGATAGATAGATATATAGATAGATAGATAGATAGATAGATAGATAGATAGATAGATAGATAGATAGATAGATTATTGTTATTGGCACTTATTCGTCACTTGAAGCACACGGGTGTTAACTATTGAGTTCTAGTTTCACGTTAGGTAATATCGTAACCAGCGGAAATATATTTTCTAAACACAGTTCTCTCCAATATCAATGCAGCTAAAGTCTCTGACATGACATATTTCTACACGCACAGTCCGTTATATTGTATACCCAAGCTGATTGATTGATTGATTGATATGTGGGGTTTAACGTCCCAAAACCACTATATGATTATGAGAGACGCCGTAGTGGAGGGCTCCGGAAATTTAGACCACCTGGGGTTCTTTAACGTGCACCCAAATCTGAGCACACGGGCCTACAACATTTCCGCCTCCATCGGAAATGCAGCCGCCGCAGCCGGGATTCGAACCCGCGCCCTGCGGGTCAGCAGCCGAGTACCTTAGCCACTAGACCACCGCGGCGGGGCTGTATACCCAAGCTCGGAATGATTAGTTCTTAATTATAAACCAGGCCTGATTAGCGTTTTATGGGTCTAGGCACAACGACACATTAATAATAGCCGGGGTTTCACGTCCCGAAACAACCATATGCCTGTTAGGGACGCCATAGCGTTGTGCTCCCGAAATTTTGACCACCTGGCGCTGGTATGGGGTGGAACAAACCTACCATGAAATCAAATGAAATGTAATCAAGTGTTTTTGTTCTACAGAAAGAAATGACAAAAAAACCGTGGTTGAAACAGCTTGACTAGTTCGCACCCCCATAAAAAAAGCACGAAAATTGAATGAGAAGTCACAGTGGTAGTAGTCGAGTGGCAAACATGGCAATGTGTAGAGGCATAGCCAGCCCTTTTTATATTTTTTTTTGTTTTGGGGAGGGAGAAGGCATTTGAGTAATAGTTTATGTATGTTCGTACATGCGTTTGTATGTGTACGTGTATAAATGCTCAAGCAAAATGAAAAAAAAAATATCGAGGGGATTTGAACCAACACACCCCTTCAGCTATGGCCCTGGCAATATGACACTCTAAGGCAGTGACACTTCGTGGAAGTACACGTTGAAACTGTGATTAATAAACAAATGTGAGCCGGAGATTGAAAACGAAATCAGTACACTGCGTACAAAACGTCAACATGCTAATGTTTTTGTCATTCATATGCGAATAATCCTTCAGATTATATGCTTCCGAAGCTTTACTGTTTGAGCTAACCAATGCTTTGCCATTTAAGCTGTGGAGGCATAGCGGCTACTGTGGAGCACCGCAAAAGATATTTCAAGGTATTTATCAATGAACCGGCTACAAATGCTTGTTAAAATTCTTGTACGAACCGTCCAACGCGCATGGCGAGCCAGACAAGACGGCGCAAGTTGCGGCATAACAAACGATGATTACGCGTGAATACAGGAAAGCCCTAAAGGAGCACTGTACGCTAAAGAAGGACTTTTGCAAGAAACGTTTCAGATTTAGATCCATAGGCTGTGTCATTGGCTAGTTTCAGAATTACGCGTTACCTCTACACGAAAAAGCACAAAAGTTGAAAGGCTGAACTGCTTCTCCCTTCGTCAACCTTCAAAGAGTCGAACGGTTGGTCAATTTTATTTTGAATTCGCTTCGTTTGTTAATATGCGAAGTTTACCCATCCGAAACCAACGATATGGTTAGGGGGCACGCCATACTCGCGGGCTCTGGATCCTGTGACCATCTGGTGTTCTTTAACGTGCACCGACATCGCAAAGTGAACGGGAATTCAAGTATTTCACCTCCGTCGAAGTATGGCTGCCGCGACTATAATAAAGCCCTTTGGGTGCATGAGCATATGAGCACGGTAACCACTGTTTCACGGAAGCAAACTGTTTAGATTGTTAAGCAAAATGATGTTGCCTGTCCACTGAAGTGGATCAGTAATCGAGGTGCTAGGCTACTGACCCTAAAGTCGCGGCTTCTATCCTGTCGTCTGTTTGTTTCCCTTCTTGACTGTATAGCATCTTTTCTTCACGCTCAAACTGAGCTGAGCTAAAGCAATACCATTTTATTATGCACCAATTCGCCCAGTCAGTGGTACTTTTCGATCCTTGCCACGGAGGTCGCTTTCGCCTGGAGGCTTAACGGACTAGGGCCGAGTACTGTGTGATGTCAATGGACGTGAAAGAACGTGAGATGGTCGAAATTTGCGGAGCCCTCCACTACGGCGTCGCTCATAATCACATCGTGCTTTTGGGACGTTACACACCAGATATTATTAAAATGGTGTTGCCGGTGCTGTCGTGAAGGCGCTATTTTCAAACTATTTTCTTGTGTATGCCCACGTTTGTTTTCAATTATTGGTTTCTGTTCTTGTTTTATTGTTACTGATGCATTTTTTTCTTCATTCTTTGAAGTGGCTTTCGTTATTTATTAAGTAATGCATGTTTTACAAAGTGCTACTTTTGATCCACCCTTTAACGGCCGAAAGGCCTACAGTATGAGTAAATAAAATAAACTCTCGTATTTATGATTTCAGTAAAGAACATATGAAAAAAAAGAAAGCAATACTATTGTCGTCAAAGTTATTCAAGAGTTCTGCCGCATTATGACACGTGTTTATTATTCAAATCACGGGTTTCGCATGCAAAGTTTACCAAACTTACTTTGTTATTATTATAGGGAGCTGTTCGCTAATCAAGTAGCTGCTTGCTAGAAAAGAAATGAGGCAACGACAAAAAAGTAAATAAAGAACACACTCTGGGCACACATTGTGTGAAATTCGCCCTCCGCATTATCTCGAGTGAGAACAACGCTTCATATCCATATATACGAGATGGCAAGCGTTGAAGATTTCCTCCCCTTGTGTGAACAAGTCCGTTCTAGGAAGTCACGGTGCTCGTGTTTCTGCTGCTTTTTCGCCAAATAGGTATGCAAATTTCTTTCAAAGAAATAGAGGGGTGTGGTCACGGGGGCTAGAACTACGCCTGAGGCAACGGGTTCCCACTTGAAGTAGCACTTTTTTTCGACCGGTGATTTTTACTGTGCTATGCCACTCCAAAAGAAATTTGCATCTGACTAGATCTCCTGTTTTGATCTTCAACTATACCCCAAGAATAAAGGAAACAAGGAAAGTAGGAAGACACACAAATACACACTCTATTTCAGTCTATCTATGTCACACAAGCACAGACACAAACACATATACACACACTAAAGAGGCAACGGAAATGTATCATTTGTATACGTTAGACGCGATAATGTGGTAGTTTTCATGTCTCACTGCGCAAATATTGTCACGCGGGTGACGGTATTCAAAAGAATAAAATGCGTTTCCAAAATACCCACAGACAAACAGAATTAGGTGCTGCAAAGATGGCGAAACAGCAAAAACACGAGCGACTGTGCATTCGTCGTCTTAATCGCCTTTCTTGGGCATGCATATTCCTTACGGCTTATAACAATATAGAGTCGAAGTTCTAGCGAACGCATTAGAAGCTTCCTGTACTCTCTATGCTACATACCCATGAAAACTTGCATTTCTATTTTCCAAGAAGAGCGCTTCTTGCTCAGTACTGCTTACCCGATTTAGATGCATGCATATACTACAGACTTATGACTTTATTCCGAATATCGGCATTAGTGAACGAGCCGTGCAAGAAATGGCGCTTGCAAAGGTATATCGTCAGGCAGAATTGTTGTTTGACGGGGATTCTCGATGCCAACCAGCGGCTGACAAATAATCCTGAATCAATTTTTTCCGTAACATTTCGTGACACCGAAGGTCAACTTAGGGAGGAAACTTGCGCGCATGTGAAAACTGTTCCAAAGAGCTCAAAAAAAAAAAAAAGAACGGCCGCAAACTTCAAGAAGTCAGATGTTTCCTTTATGCATTTGCCTAAACCGAATCGAAGGTGAAATTTATCTTTTTCAAGCGAGCCGGTTGTGATCATCCTCTCTCCCACTGCCCCCCTTCTGCCCCACCAAAAGTTTTTCACGATGATCAGCATGTTTAGACATTGCCTCAGAGATCATTGGCAATGCAATATTTCTAGCCTCGCGTGGTTTCGCAGGTCCTCTGGGGTCGGCTGGCCTTCAACCTAGTGAGGATGTTCTTCGATGACGTCACATACGTTTGTGACCTGTGACGTCATATGATGACGTCACGTAACGATGATTTTTTTCTGCCTGACTAGCGGTGATGTTGCCAACGCTCGAGGTCACGTCTCGTGTTGGATGAGCAATCTATGGTTTTCAACTTAAACGAAGCCTTTACGGATGCAAAATGTTTTGTTCTTAGGAGTTAGAGCGATGCCACTACTGTTAATAGGAGCAGCAATTAGCGGTTGCGAGTGCTAGGCGGCATTTATCTATCCGTAACCGACATTTGTCAACGGTACACCAACACTGAAATGTGCTTTCTTTTACCAAGGGTTGTGTTTACTTGAGCACGTTCGAAGTTTTCTGATCTCGTTCTCTCTCGTTTCGTTTCAGGTGTCTCTCACCACACAAAGGTCTGCGAGAACATGGAAGAAGACGCCGTCTTCAATGACGTAAGCACCCTACGTCAGTAGTTTTATGCATGCGCTCGTTGTCGAACAGCATCAACCTAATGATTTTCCCTGTCGCCACAACGTAGCTAAATGTTTTCATACACGCCTCTCAAGTACAACACGCCCCGCCATCGCTTCACAAAGTGGTCAAATTATATGAAAGGCGCTGCAGGTAGTAGCAAGCGCTTCGGAGATCCTGAGCTACCCAAGCAACGAATGTGACGTGAAAAAAAAAGTACAAAAATTCGCTGTGAGAAATCCCACAGAAAAGCCCTCTGTACGGGCTGACATAATCATGGTTTTCGTGGGAATTGCGAGACCTCTTCGCAAAGCTAGTTAAAAGGAAGTACGTTCAAAGTAGTTTGGCGTGTGGTGCACATTTCTGCAGTTTCATAAGCTTCGTTTACATGTCAAATTCCCTTTTTTACACATTCTCTGCACTGGGCATATGGGCGTGTCTTGAATACGTCTTTTCAAAATGTTCTTCATCGCCATTCTGTCTAAGGAATTGTATTGCCTTTTAGTTTTCCTGCAACCTTATTGGAGGGAGGCTCACGGAATGGTTCTTTGCTCTCCCATAGTAGAGTACCTTGCACACTAAATCATTGACAACTTTTTTCTAAACACACAGGATCAAAAAACAGTTGTGGGGGGTGCCTATGGGATGACTTTTTGCTCTCCCATAGTAGAGTACCAGGTACTCTAAATTATTAACAACTTTTTCCAAACACACGGAAAATGTTATTTCTTATTGTTCTTAGTTTCCCGATGCGGGGCGGCTTTCTGCACTCCCATAGTAGAATTGCAGTACCAAGTACTCCAAATCGTTATTAACGTTTTCTAAAGAAATCTTTTTTTTGCTATATAAGACAGTGAAAATGTGAATGCATCCTTGAAGACCAACTTGCAACGCATAATTTATGTTCGTACACAATAAAGATTATTTTGTTGCGAATGCATTTCTTAGTCGGGCTATGTCAGGCATCCGGCTATGTCCGCGGTGGTGTCTGCGTGCCGGCAGGTGTCATCTCTCTGCTCTCTCTCGTCCCTCTCCCCTAGCAACAGCTGCGGGCGTGCGCGCTTATTCTCGCCCCTAGCAACCAGAGCAAGTGATGCGAGCGAGCGTAGGAGAGGGTAGGTGCAGTGCTTCGCCGTTTCTTCTCTCTCGTTCACTCTCTCTCCTCCATTCGCTCCACTTTACCGACCACTCACGCCTCCCTCTCGACCGTTCGCTGGCTGGGCGCCTCTCCAGAACATCCGGAAATGTGTGCTCGAGACGCCGCTGTGAAATGACAACGAAGACCCGAGAACGCTGTTTGTTTTGTTCATTTCATAGTAGTTTTTAACCGTACATGCTAGTTAATAGAGCTCGAAACGCATGCCTCGTTTTTCGCAAAAAACAAAAAAAAAAAACGCCAAGTGTGGCAAACGGCGCTATGGCGGCACAGTGTGAGAAAAAAAAAGAAAACATCATTTTTCTAACGCTGGGTTCTCACGTGCGAAACATCGTTATGGAAGCAGTGCAATGAATTCGCATGTCCTCACAATTCCCTTTGGGGGGGGGGGGGGCATTTTGCAATGCCTCTCTATAAGCAACCAGCCGATTTCTCTCAAGATAGGATTTCATTTCGACTTTTAACCTATTTGAGTACATTGCCATTCCTTCTTATCTCGGAAATAAACTTGCAGCAGCCAACGCGCACACCTGCGTTCAAAAAATGCAATTCGATATTTCAATGAGTACATAATGATGAACAACTGGAACAAAATTCGATCATTACATTTTTCATATTCCGTCACTCGAGAAATACCAAGTTTCTAAACTTTCAGGCACGTGGATGTACCTAAATATGGGCTCAACCTACTCCGGACAAATTCTGAGCCGCGAGTGAATGTTGCAGGTGTAGGAAAGAGAGCTCAGGTGGCCTTTCGGATGCGAAAATGGAAAGCTTTGTTGTCTATTCTAAATAAACAAAAAGTGCGATTCGAGGCGTGGTTAGCTTGTTACTACTTACTTGGCCGACTTAAGGCGCACTCCTCCGGACTTTCAAGTTTCGAGTACAGATTCTGCACGCGCCAAATCTTAAGACGATTCGGCATTGTGAGAAGCGCTAGCCGAGAATTCATTAACGTGTCCTCGGTAATGCACGTGCATTCGTAATTCTAATCAAGCATTCCGTTCTACGGACGCTGCCCTTTTTTCGAAAGAACGGTCTAATGAGGTAAGGCTTTCGGGGTGGACGTTACACATTTCTAGTCTTCTTCTTACTGAGGTGGTGCAGTGCAGTTCGAGATAAAGAGCTTATTATTTGGTTGGAGATGCAAAATTTGCTACTGGTGATTTAAAAATCACGAGATAAGTGTCGCGATGTCGAATAACTGCTTAGGAATCACTGTGAGTAAACACGAAGACAAAAAGGTATGTGGGGTTTAAGGTTCCAAAACCATCGTGCGATTATGAGAGATGCTGTAATGCAGTGCTCCAGACATTTCGACCACCTTGTCTTCTTTAACGTGCATTAAAATTTGAGCACACGATCCTACAGCATTTTGTCTTCAGCGAGAATGCAGCCGCCGCAGCCGGGATTCGATACCGCGACCTGCAGGTCAGCAGCCGAGTTCCATAGCCACTAGGCCACCGCGGCGAGGCGTAAAGCGAGAGTGTTTGCTACAAAACATGGTGACCAGTATGAGGTAATTGTGTTTGCAAGAAATTCGGTGTTCATTTACGAAGCAAGAAAAAAAATGGAGGGAATTAATATTGGCTGGTTAGCCACTTCGCATAATGGTTGGCTACCCTAGGCTGGAAAAAGAAGTAAGGGTATAAACTGTTATATAAAAGACACGTTACAAAAAGAAAACAGGAACAAAAAAAGACCGGAAAATGAAAGGGAACACTTCTTAACACTTCTTTGATCCTGTTTCCTAAAGGTAATTTTTTGATGAGTGGAAATATAGCACTATATTTTGTGATACCTTGCGGGAGCAGTACTACAGACACGCGGCTGCACTTTCAAAGTCTTAAAAAAATTAATTTGTGGCCACCTCGTTGATGCGTGTTTGGTAAAACGGTGACGCAGGTTAAGTAATATTGGGTTTCGCATGCTAATACTGGGGTGATGTCATGACAGAGGTTACCATGGTTTGATTACCCATCACTGCGGCCGCATCTAAATGAAATCTAATTACCGCACTCGTTAAATGATTTCAGATAATCAAGAGAAGGAAACCATAAAAATTCGGTTTTTTCTAGTTAGGCACAGAGTTGATGAAAACTAACAGACAATCAAGCCAAGAGGAATATAGGTGACGTAATTTTTAGTAGTGTGACGGTGATACAAATGCGAAAAATGAAGTGCCCGTTGGCCTACGTATTTCAGCCACTTTAATTCCTTCGCATTTATATCATAATCTTAACAAATGTCACTCCCTGTGCTTTCATAGTCGTGATTGTCAGTTAGTTACCCTTCAAGTGCACTATATTATTTAGAAGCCACCCCTTCTGCAGTTCTCATAGCGCTCATAACTTTACGATTGTCTTGCTATGCTTCAGTTGCACAAAGTATTTCTTTTCTCTCTGCAGTTTTTTTTACGTTTCTTATTTGCTCCGGCGCACTTCCCGCTTTTTCTTGGGCAACCAAGGAGAAGACATGGTACAGCACCTCCTCGTAGGCAACAAGTTCCCTTTCCCGTGGGTATCAACATGCACACTAGCTTTTTTTTTCAATTTCTTTCTTTGATGGATGAGTAGCGAGGAATGAGAGAAACATGAATGCGGCTGACATGGACGTGTCAATTTCGCTACCTTTACTCGAACTGTTCAAGTGGAGCGGCTGCGGTGGCCGGTGTCCACTTCGCCAGGAGTGTGAGCTCCTTCTATCCAGTCGCGCCTCGAGCTATAGCATGATGTGCCCGAGAGACGCTGAGGGGTACGTGGCTAGTGAAATGACGATGATCATATATGAAGGTGATGACGCCACAAATGAATGAGGGTGATGTTGTGAACTACAGCAATAGAACCATGAACGACGAGAACGTAATCATGAGCATATCAATGTCTGTAACGCTCGAGGTGACTGCAGTCATCAAGCACCTAGCCATGAAGACAACGATGATGACTGGTCTAAACTCTTGCGCAAGTCAAGGACCATCTAGCTGTAAAAAAATGAGAAAGTGAAGGCATTTCGATATACATTGAAGAAACCATCTCAAACTATAAGACTACACCAACATGTTTCTTCAAAGTGCAAAGGACTTTCGGGGCCTGGCTCGTTATCCATCTGTGCATTTCATATGTCGTAGTCACGCTCAAAATACGGCGCTCAACACAGGCCATAACAAGGTCACCAATGCTCAAAGTCGGATGTAAATGAGGGAGCCATGAATAAAATAACATAACTAACGAAAGTAACCAACATATAATCACGATAATAAATTTAAACTTGCCAAAAACTATTGGACGAGATGTGGCTAATTTCTTCGCCGCGCGCTAGAGGGGGCCACCGCCTCGCAGAGCGTACAATTTTTCCTCTCACCGGCTCTCCACGACGATACACGTGAAGGGTGAAAAAACTTGGCGGAACCCGCTGAAGATGACGCGCGCCTCACCCGCCGTAAGAAGCAGGGAGTTGATGAAGTGTCACAAAATGTAACGCATATATCACCAACCGAGCTGGCGAATCTTCCTAACCATGTTCCACTGGTATCTGGGAAACTCTACTTGCGCATACCTCGAACACTGGCATCATCGATGGTTAGGTAAATGGTTAAGTGGGAACTCTAGGAACAGCGATCGCTGGGTGTCCGCGCTATGCACTTCCTCAGGAGGGAGGCGAGACTCTCAAATCAGGCCTTGGGAAGCCGACTGGCAAACTTGGACCAGGCCCGGTGAGCCGCTATGGCCAGTAGAGTTCCGTTCAAAGCGCCCCACTCACTTTAGTTACAAATAAAAAAAATATTAATAAATATTTATTATCTCTCACTCAGGTTTTATTGTAGTACAGCTGCGTTTCTGTTTTCTTGTTTATTTGCAGCTATCATTTTCAAAGTTCTAACTGGTTCAAACGATTCACTGGTGCAGGACTTCGAGTGGCCGGTGGGAAGGCCTGTGGAGAAGTACGAAGTCCTGGAAGTTCAGGTGCTCCAGCACAACAGGTATTTCGCAAACAAGTGAGTATGCGGAATCTTTGTCCACACTCTACGTTGCACACTGGGGTAATATAACCAATCCTAACCTGATCTAAATTAACTCCGTGACATGCCGTATGACATGCTAATTTTTTGGAGCTCTCCACTACGGCATTATTCATAATTACACGGTTGTTTTAAGACGTTGAGCTCCAGAATTTATTATTTTTCGCCGTTCCTATTCCTTGTCATGTTTCACTGCGACCTTGCTATAGGATTCCTTTTCAGCGTAAGTGGACTTGAATTAAACATTGACAGAGGTGAGAAGGTTGAAGGCTGCTTCTTTCAAAGAAGAAGTTATACAAAACAGTACCGGATAAAGCCAGCGAGAAACGTACGACTTTACGAGTGTACGCATACTCTTGCGACTAAAAAATTCACTTCAACCGCTTTGTAAAGGCGGCCGTGCTTTTTGATGGCTCGGGTATAGACAATGATAAATTTGAGCCTCCCATATGTTACTGAGCAATCCAGATGGTTATATTCTGGGCCCCACGATGTACATTAGAAAACTAGGGACAGTTAGGAACAGGTGGTGCGCAGACTGACAAAACATGGAGATGATGGCGTAACCCTCAAGCTCACTCTCACTTCACTTGCCCAGCATTTGCCTATAGACCATTTTAGAAATCGGTTTGAGTGACGCCTTATTGAGCTCTTAACAATCGTGCGTGTTTTTTTATATTTACCAACTGAACGAACGCTGTTGTAGTAGACGCCTAAGTATGAAAACGATCGGATCGTATTTACTGACCTCATTGGTTCTCTGGTTGTGTAGAAAAGACTACAAAACATAGGATTAACAGACCAAGATGATGGCGCCCAGATGCCATACAGAGAGTATTCTATATTGTACATGGCTGGTTGTGTTTTGTTCTCTTTCTTTCCTCAACCCTTTGCTATGCTATACAAGACTATGCAATGCAATCTACCCTTCTCCTCATATGCCTTACTTACCTACTCGTTATATAAAGGTAAGGGGAACTAGACACGAAGCACTGGCTGTAAGAGAGTGCTCACGTGCCACTCCTCTAGTCCGGCCTTGCCACCTCTCGTTTAGTCCTTGGAATGTCCTCTCGATGGCGATACTTTCATATGACGAAAATATGATTAATAGATGCAAGATGGTGGTACTTAGAGTGTTCATTAGATGAATGGACGGATGGACATACGCACGGACGGAGTGACAGACAGATGCGCGAAGGTCAAATGGATGGTTGAACGGACGTGCGGACAGACGCACGGACTGGTTGACGCAGGAATGGACGCACGGATGAACAGATGCACGCGCGGACGCACGAACGGACGCATGGATGGACGTACGAACAGACGGAAGCAAGAACGACCGGATGGACGAAAGCGCGGAACGGACTGACAGTTGCTTCGCCCCACTCATCACCATGCACTTCGTGTATGTGTTGTCATTTTTTTCTAATTATTATTTGGAGTGTTCAATACGTGACTGAAGGGAGCGCAAAACTGTGTGCTTAGAAAAAGATCACGGCATATCTACGGAGTGATTGATGATGAGTGGAGTGAAGTGTCCATCCGTCCGTGTGTTCATACGTCCATGCTTCCGTCCGTCCATCCACTCCTACCACACTAGAGCACGCGTCGGACGGACGGACGCTTCGCCCCACTCATCATCATTCACTCCGCGGATATGCTGGCTATGCAGAACGAAAGGACGACCGACCAGGTTATGCTATAAGCAGCTTCGTCCCAAAAAGTGTTCAACTATTTAGAGTACATCATACTCAACTACGGGAGAGCATGAAGCCGTCCCTGTCAAATATACGCTCGAACATTCTGGCGTGTTTAGATAAAGTGATTAACAATCCAGAATACTTGACACTGTGCTACGAGCGAGCGTAAAGCCATCCTGTGGGCTGATGTGTGTTTAAAAAAGTGTTTAACGATTTGGAGTACTTAGTGCTTTACTGTGGGACATCTAAAGCCATTCCTATAGATCTTGTGTTTAAAAAAGTAGTTCACGATTTAGGAATGAAAGGAAGGAAAATAGGAGAAAAAGAACGGCAGGGAGGTTAACCAGCCTATAGGCAGCCGGTTTGCTACCCTGCGCATGGGAGAGGGATGGGGGAGATGAAAGATAGAGAGCAGAGAGGGAAGAGAGATAAACACAGCAGGTTCGGCAGCACACGCACGCACACTCAGTCATAGTCCAGTCTTGTCTTTCGCGGTATGTGACATTGCTGTTACAGCCACTTTTTCAAGTCCGTGTCGCGTAGGGATTTCAACAGAGCTTTTGTCGCCTTCTGTTGCAAAGTCTTCACTCAGGAACTTGACAGAATAGTGTCCCCAGACATTTGGCTGTTGTCGATGCGCGAAAGAACGGACGCCAGTGACTGTCTCTGGATGTCATACAACGGACAGTCGCACAGGATGTGGTGTAGCGTCTCTTCGCAATGACAGGCATCGTAGAGAGCGTTGTCGGCCAGTCCTATGACAAAGAAATAAGATTTTGTAAATGGCACTCCTAGCCATAAGCGATGAAGAAGGTTGGCTTCTCTTCGGTCGAGCCCAGTGGGCATGCGGAGAGCCATCAAAGAGGACAGGTGGTGTTGACGATTCGTCTTGTTGCTTGGTGGGAACCATAGTGAAAACGTGATTTCACGCGCTAGTCGTCGAAAATTACTGCTGCATCGGTCCGCGATAGTGGTATGGCTTCTTCTTGCGTGCCCACGCGGAAGTATCGGCATGTTCGTTCCTTATGACACCGCAATGACTTGGCAGCCAATGAAACGTCACATGATGCTCTTTCTCGTGTGAAGTGTGGAGAAGGCATAGAATTTCGAAAACAAGCTGTTCGTACGGCCCGCGACGCAGTGCTGAGAGCACAGATTGTAGGGCAGCTTTTGAGTCACTGAAAATCGACAATTGTTGCGATGGTTCCCGATTGACCACACAAAGTGCAGCGCGCAAACCAGCTAGTTCTGCTGCTGTAGATGTCCGTGGAGTGGTCAGTCCAAAAGCTGATGGGCAACACCTCTTGCTGGGACAACTACTGCACCTGACGAACACTGGTGGTTCATCGAGCCATCGTTATATATATGTACACTGTCTGAATATTTCTCGTGCAAAAAAAGACAGTTGTTTCAGCACGGGTGATGAAAGCTCAGATTACCTCCGGATCCCTGGCACACTAAGATGCACTGTGGGTCGAATAAGACACCAAGGGGGTATAGATGGTTTAGATACAGGAGTGAAGCCCGAGGGAAGTTTCTCGTTGTACTTCACAATCATTTTAGCGAACGATGCTTGGCGCCTCTTTGAAGGCAACAGTGCAAGTTGATGACAGGGAGCACGTGCTAAGTGTCTGATGTGTGTTCTTTGGACTTCTACAACAATGTGAGTTTGTATCGGATAGTCACCAGCAATTGCAATTGTTGCCTCTGTTGACGTATATCTGGGCAGACCAAGGCACAATTTCAGTGCTTGGGCTTGTACTGCCTGTAGAACACGAACACTGGTCTTGCAGGTATTGCTAAGCACGGACAAGATATATCTCAGTAAACCAAGAAACAGCGCTCTGGAGAGTTCCATCATTGCGTCTACTGACATCCCCCACGTCTTTCCTGCCAGGAACTTGAACAATTTGGAAATAGCGGTCAGGCGCTTCTTCATATAGGCCACATGCAGACCAACAGAGAGGTCCCTATCAATAATGATGCCCAGAAACGGGTGGGTTCTGGCGTAAGAAATCGGTCACCTGCAGATTGAGATGACAAAAGGGGTCATTGCTTTGCGAGTGAAGTCCACCAGCGCGCATTTTTCTGGTGATAGGCTGAGACCTTGTTTTTAAAAGTAGTTGGCAACCATTGTTCCTGCTCTTTGAAGCCGGGGACATCTGAGGACGTGTGACTGCTGAAGTCCAGACAAAGATGTAGTCTACATACAGTGGGTACTTAGTACTCTACTATGGGAGAGCAAAAAGCCACCCCATGGGTCTCACATTTGGTTAGGCCTGAGAGCGTCGCAACCGATAGCTCTTTGATTAACAAAATCTGTTGACGATATAGAGTACTTGTACTCTACTACGAGAGAGCAAAAGCCATCCCGTTCTGAAAATCTGACGCTCCAAAGAGGCGACGGATCTGCAGCATAGAGCCCAATCAACGACCCCGGAAGAAGAGTGCTTCGAAAACCGCTAGCTTTAAGGGAACGCCCAGTTAGCTATTTCAAAGAACTACCGCAACGGGTTTAGTTACCTTTCTTTTAATTGAATCACCCGACATTTTAGTCTTTATCCAAATGCTATTTTCCTAAAACTTTTCGAATTGTTTTTGTTGGAAGCACAAATCATTTAACCAAACCGTTTATGCAAATAATGTAAGAATGTGAATAATGTAAATAATGCAATACCAAAGATGGTACTGCGAAGCCCCGCTCACAGCCGTTTCACCGTGGCCAAGTAGACACGTGTACTTCGAAGGAAAATACTGGACTGCGTCGTTTTAGGAGCGAAGATCTTTCAGACATTGCCTTGTAGGCAATCGCGTCCGTCACGCCACACCACGGCCGGGCTAGAGGAGCGGCACGTGCACAGTCGTGCGCGCGTGCAGCCCCTCTAGCCCGGCTGAGGTGTGGAGTGACGGACGCAATTGCCTACAAGGCAATGTCTGAAAGAGCTCTAGCCAGGCCGTGGCCTCAACAAAATTGAAATCGAACACCTGCACAGAAATTATCTAGAACATCCGTGTAAAAAATTGGCCCGAATATACATGTGACACTGTAAATGTCGTCGAAAGACGATAGTCTTGCGACTGGAGAAAATGAAGAAAACGTTTATTTGACGTTCTGCGCAAGAAAATTGGTGAATGGTATTCTGCAGGCGCTGCGTTAGAGTGCCTCGAGCGTGTGGCGGAGGCGAACGAGCACATTTAGGCACGTTAGACGCAAGTGCCATCTGGCAGTTATCTTCGAAAACGAAGGCGTGCAGCCCGAGGAAAAATATGCGCGCCAGTATCGGAGGTGATAAGGTGTAGAACGCAAAGCGACGGGCAGTTTCCACCACCGTGACGTCGTAGCAAAGCGTTGGAAACACCTTATTGAGCATCGCGTTGCACTGTCAGCGCAGCGCGATTAAACTCTACATTCCCTAGAGTTACTCCTGTGCGCTTCTTCTAGTATAAAGGCAGACATAGAAAACATCGAAGCGTTGTTGTGGCGCCTCAGATATGCGCAATACTTGCTTCTTAATTGACAATCGCACAACTTTGAACGCCTAAACCTTGAGCAATATTGGTGGGCGCTGCGAATGGCTTTGGCCGTTTGGTGCCGTTTGAGGTATCGTTAGGGCGGACAAACAGACAAATGTACAGATAGACAGGCAGACAGACCAAAATTTTTCCGTCGAAGGTTCCCAAAAAGACTGTCGTCTTTAAAAACCGACTTCGTATGTACATCAATGAAGTATATGAAAGCGCAATACATGATCACCTTTGCTCTCCGTCCACGCATCTGTCTGTTCGTCCAGCGTCCGCCCGCCCGTTAATGCGAGTCCATTCGCCCGTCCTTCATAATAGTCGGCGACTTCAACGTGGCTATTACGGACTTTAGGGCTAGCTTCGCTTTCGCGCGATCGTTCACTTCGTGGAGTTGCGTAAATATTTAATGCGCCGCATTTTCCCACTGTCACACGGCTGGTCCATAACGTATAAAGCGAAAGATGCTCACGCCCGTATGTCCGTCCGTTCATCCGTCTGCCTGTCCGTGCCCAGGCGTGGATGGTGCCAGGTCACAGACGGTGCGTGCCAAAGGACGCCGGTTGCGTCGGTCGCACCTTCCTTTGGATACAAGGCTCACACTTTTCTAGCGTAACATTGCTGTGCCCACTCAAGCAGAGAGAGAGAGAGAGGAGAGAGAGGACCAACTTTATTTACGAGAGGATGTATTGAGTTGCTCGGAGGATTTCAAGCTAAAAGGTTGTGCCACCCACGACCTCCGCCACCAGCATTGCTCTCGACTACTGGTTCGCCCTCCACGATCTCCTGACACCGTGCAGGTCTCGCAGTGTGGGGCCCCGTCCTCGGATTTCTTTGAGTGACTCCCAACTTTTCTAGCACCTTCTATTTCCGTGGTTTGCCTGTCTTGTTTCTTTATATTATTACGACGTGTATGTGCCGGATTGATAAGAGGGAATAGAAGTGTGGACTTAAGAAGAAGAAGATCTCTCGGCAGTTTTATCCGGTGCGGCCTCGCCATCCCAGCTTCCGTTCAATAAACCCCCGTACCCCTACTTCAGGCGTAACAGAGTGGTGGAAGGTGCTGGGTACAGTATACGTCGACGAACCACGGAGCCACAGCTGTTCGAACTTCGCCGGAGCCGTCGTATTGCCGGTCTGCCACCGACACCAACTGCCATGGCCGAGAGCGAAGGTCACGCCTTCTCAACCACACAAAGGTCAGTGCCAGCTGCACCTCGATATCACTATATGGAACCCCGCCCGTTCGCGGGAAGAGCAGGAGAAGATGTGGATGCGTGGCTGACACAGTACAAAAGGGTGAGCCGGTACAACTGCTGGGATGCCACCGACCAACTGGGAAATGTCGCGCTGTTTCTCACGGAAACAGCTCTGATGTGGTACGAAAACCACGAAGATTCCTTAACAACGTGGGATCGTTTCACTGAAGAGCTCAAGAAATGCTTCGGCGACTCCGATTCAAAAAAGAAGAGCGCGGAGCGCACGTTGGCTCAAAGAGCTCAGACTCCTGGAGAAACGTGTAACACCTACATAGAGGAGGTCCTGATGCTCTGCAAGATCATAGACCCGTACATGACTGAAGAGGACATGGTCGGCCACCTTCTGAAGGGTATAGCAGAGGACGTCTACAACTTTTTGATAGGCAGGGAAGACCTCACTTCCGTCTCCGCCGTCCAACGCCACTGCCGTACTTTTGAGAAGCTAAAGACCCCGTCGTATTGCCCCGAAATTTGGTAGGCTGGCAAATGTAACAACGGTCGCCAGCGTCGACGTGAGCCCGCCCGCCGACCTTGCCGCTACTATCCGGACAATAGTGCGGGAAGAACTACAGCGACAAGACACACTGTTCCACGACACCATCCGTCATACGCCTACCTGTTCATCCTACTACCCGGCCCCGTTCGCTCCTCTGCCACCATCAGTATGTGTGACAGACGTTCGCGAAGCTAGGGCTTCGTGGCCACGCCGAGACTCATTCGCGTCTGACCAGCGGTATGACCAACGTCTTCGTCCCGGCCCCGCCCCACAGAGGCGCGCAACTCCCGTTCAGCAATCTGCTCCACCCCGTTCGGTTAGGCGACCCTACACAGCCCAGCGCTCTCAGCAGTGGTTCGGCGAGCGACCCCTACCCATCTGCTACAACTGTGGCGTCGAAGGCCACATTGCCAGGTACTGTAACTACCGGCAGCCGCCGAGGTACGACTGCCACCGAGATCCCACCTGTCCGACTTTGCACAAGCACCAACGTTCCCTGGAAGCGCATCTTACGAGACACCAAGGCCGCTGCGAAACCGTTCTCCAGCCTCTGACCGCAGTCTGACACCCCCGCCAGCCCCTCGCTCCAATCGGTCGCCGTCTCCTAGGCGCCGCTACCCTTCGCCGCCTCCGGAAAACTAGGCAGCGCGGCCGCTGGGGGTGAGGTCGCTGGTGATTCGCTGCAAGAAGAGATACCTCCACCGGTGCTTATGTTTAAAAACAAAGTGCAAGTTTTTGTTGATGGTGTACATACGATGGCTTTGGTGGACACTGGAGCCACCGTGTCGATCATGAGTGCTGCGTTCAAAGCTCGTTTGGGAAGAAAGGTGACCTTTTTGTTGGAGAAAGCGATAACGTTCTGTGGCGTGGGCGGCAACTCGTTGTGTCCGATTGGTGTTTGTACCGCGGCAGTGTTACTGAGTGATCAAGTGTTTGTGACAGAATTCACGGTTCTGTCGCGGAGCACTCATGACATCATTCTAGGCATAGATTTCTTGCGAATGTGCGGAGCCACTGTAGACTGTCGAAATGGCGAAGTTATCATAAGTGACGCTGTTCCTCATGGACTTATCGAGAATTCGGGTACGGAAAGCGGTGCGCTCCGAGTCTATGAAGATACCGTTATCCCGGCCTTCTGTGCTGTGCGCGTTCCAGTAGCTTCTTCGCATATTAACGACAATAAGACCAGTTTCGATGCGCTAGTGGAGCCTTTCCATCTAAGTTGTATAAAGAAGAACACGTTGGTACCCCACAGCATAGTTTCAGTGAGTGAAGGTCGTTCAGACCTTTGGACAACGAATTATTCAAACGAACCGGTGCTGCTACCAGGAGGACTTAAACTAGCGTCGTTTAAAGAATACTCGCCAACAACAGTAGCTGTCCTCAGTGACGTTCGACGGGATGAACAAGTGGCCGCCTGCTCAGACAGTTCGAAAGTTTTACCTATGGTTGATAAGGCGCTGACTGCCGACAAGCGCAGAATGCTTGTGGACGTTTTGTTAAAGTACTTGCAAGTTTTTGATTTCTCCCAGAGTGACCATACGCCTTCCATTCCTCCATTTCGTATACGCCATAGGATAAATACAGAAACAGCACAGCCAATCCGACAAAAACCGTACCGAGTATCGCCGTCCGAGCGCAAGATAATAGACAATCAAGTGCGTGAAATGCTCCAGAAGGGCATCATTCAAGAATCATCGAGCCCTTGGGCAGCTCCTGTGATCCTTGTGAAAAAGAAAGACGGTACCTGGAGATTTTGTGTCGACTATCGCCGTTTGAACTCCATCACGAAGAAAGATGTTTATCCTCTTCCACGAATTGATGACGCCTTGGACTGTCTCCATTCGGCGTCATACTTCTCGTCTATCGATTTACGTTCAGGCTACTGGCAGATTCCCATGCATCCAGCAGACAAGGAAAAGACTGCTTTCATAACTCCAGACGGACTTTATGAATTTAACGTGATGCCGTTTGGATTATGTAATGCTCCTGCCACATTCGAAAGGTTCATGGATACCATTCTGCGTGGCCTAAAATGGAACGTCTGTATGTGCTACCTAGATGACATCGTGATCTTTGGGCGCACATTTCGTGAGCACAACGAACGCGTGGACATTGTTCTGGAATGCATTAGAAACGCTGGCCTTGTTCTTAATTCGAAGAAGTGTCATTTCGGCGAGCGACAAACCTTAGTACTTGGGCACCTTGTGAACAAAGATGGGATCAGGCCTGACCCGAGCAAGACAGCAGCTGTGAAAGCGTGCAAACCACCTCGCTCAACGAAAGAGCTTCGCAGCTTCCTAGGCCTGTGCTCGTACTTTCGCCGATTTATTCCCGCATTCGCCGACGTTGCCTTCCCCTTGACCAGTCTGCTACGTCAAGGTACTAGCTTTGAATGGACACATGACTGTGAGACGTCTTTCAACCAACTCAAGTTCTTACTCACATCGCAGCCCATTCTCCGGCACTTCGACCCTTCGGCGCCGACCGAAGTTCATACTGACGCCAGTGGCATTGGCATAGGTGCAGTTCTAGTACAACGACACAGTGGAAAGGAACATGTCATTGCGTATGCCAGCAGAACTTTAAGTAAACCAGAACGGAATTACACAGTGACTGAGCAAGAATGTTTGGCACTCGTCTTCGCTGTACAGCGATTCCGTTCATACCTGTACGGTCGTCCCTTCCAAGTGGTCACAGACCATCATTCCTTGTGCTGGCTTGTAAGCCTCCGAGACCCATCTGGCCGCCTGGCACGCTGGGCCCTCCGCTTGCAAGAGTATGACTTCACGGTGTCATACAAGAGTGGCAGAAAGCACGCTGACGCTGACTGCCTTTCGCGGATGCCGCTTACTACAACACTTTGCGATACCGACAATTTCGATCACCTAATTGCGTCAGTGACTCCAGTATTCCCGGACAAGACCACCTTTGAAAATGAACAGCGGAAGGATGTCAGCTTGGAGCCATTATTTGCTGAAGCACGAGCGTCCACTTTGGCCGGACGCTTTTGCGTTCGTGAAGGATTACTTTACAAGAGGACCTTCTCGGCCACGGGTTCCCGCTTCTTGCTGGTGGTGCCGCACACACTCCGTTCCTCCATTCTGCGCGCCATGCACGACGACGCAACTTCGGGTCACCTGGGAATGACGCGAACACTCCTTCGTACACAGGAGCGATTTTACTGGCCACGCATGCGCCAGTCAGTTGAGCAGTACGTGGCCAGTTGCACTCAATGCCAGACGCACAAATCAGTCACGACTGCTCCGGCTGGACTTCTACAGCCTGTGACGCCTCCCAGCACTCCCTTTGAGCAAGTTGGCATTGACCTCGTGGGCCCTTTTCCACGCTCGGCAAAAGGCAACCGTTGGATTGTAGTGTGCGCCGATTACCTGACCCGCTACTGCGAGACGGCCGCCCTGCCATCTGCGACTGCTGGCGAAGTATCCTCCTTTCTCCTGCACTCTATCATACTGCGCCACGGACCTCCTCGCGTCATAATAAGCGACCGCGGCCGTCAGTTTACGGCAGACGTTGTTGAGGAACTACTCCGTATGTGTGGCTCGGAACTTCGTCATTCGACACCTTACCATCCACAGACGAATGGCCTTACTGAACGAACGAACCGGACACTGGTGAATATGCTTTCAATGTACGTGGCGTCCAATCACAAGAACTGGGACGACGTCTTACCGTTCATCACGTATGCCTTCAACACTGCCCAACACGAAACCACCGGCCACAGCCCTTTCTTCCTTCTTTACGTTCGACCCCCTCGTTATACCCTGGACACTATCTTTTCGTTTTATGACAATGACGATCCTTCATTAGCTGAAACACTATGCCTTGCAGAAGAAACTCGGCGTCTTGCCCGTCTGCGTACTATAGCATCGCAAGACCGCTCAAAGCTCCGCTACGACAGCAAGCACCGCCACGTCACATATGAACCGGGAGACCTTGTAATGGTGTGGAAGCCTATCCGCAAGCGTGGCTTGTCCACAAAACTTCTCGCCCACTACACTGGCCCATTCGTTGTCCTTGAGCGCCTCAGTGCAGTAGATTATAAAATAGCACGACTGACAGCTAGTGGGAGACGATCAACCAAGACCGAGGTTACCCATGTGGCTCGCCTCAAAGCTTTTAGACTGCGGGAGAGAGAGTAAAACTCTCTCTTTTAGACTGCGGGACGATGCATGAAACGCGCGGTGCGCTTCGTCTGCGAAGGGGGAAATATTACGACGTGTATGTGCCGGATTGATAAGAGGGAATAGAAGTGTGGACTTAAGAAGAAGAAGATCTCTCGGCAGTTTTATCCGGTGCGGCCTCGCCATCCCAGCTTCCGTTCAATAAACCCCCGTACCCCTACTTCAGGCGTAACAATATCTTTCTACTATTATTTTTACCCTCTTTCCCTCCCTCCGCTGTATGGCACTGCACCACGTCGCCCAAGAGGCAGACAGAAACTTGGTGCCTTTTTTCCTCTTCTCAAGAACGACTCATACTGGCCGCCACCTCCTCGGCTCGTTGTATAGGCCGGAGCTGCATATTGAGGCTCGGGTTGCAGTCGTTTTTATTGCGATAGCAATTAAATGGCCCATCTCGGCTGCTTTTTGCGGTCATCGTCCCGACCGCTGCCGCCACCAGAGCCACTGTCATTCACGTATATGTATGTGTATATATATATATATACGGGAAAGAATGCGCTAGTCTCCTCCTTGTGTGGTGCGAAGATTGCATTTCCGGCAGGGGGCGGTTACGTGCTCGCTTATCTCGTGAGCGAACAAGGAAATGTGGAGGGGGGGCACATATGGTTGCCACGGCAAGGATCAGCGTGCGGCTTGTGCAGCCACATCAGGCGGGAGCTTCTACGGGCTGCGCTCTAAACACCAAAAAAAACTCTGCCAATAGTGTACATGGATCAGCCATATTCTCTTACAGCAGCGTTGTGTATAGTTACGTGAGATGGGATCTAAATCAGATGAGTGCCAGCCTCACTTCGTATATCAACGCTGTCACTACGCATGAGACTCGTTGTGGTCATCTACTGTGGCCGCGACGCAGCAAGTTTGGTTACTTAACAAGCGCATGTTTACTACAATTGATATTGCTCCTAGAGATGCTAGCCTTGCTTCGAAAACACTCGAATATGTTGCTATCGCATTCGCTTCGCCCTTTTGGCAAAACTGTGACCTTGTGCCCACGCCACGGGCGAGGGAGTGGTGAGTTGATCGAACAAAGGTGGATCCTTGCTGCCGTCCTACATGTGAGAGAGGTGGCAAAAAGGGAGACACGCGTATCGTGTTATTTTCTGGCCAGACCAGATGTGTCAATAGACACAGTCTTTCCACTACCACACTTTGGTATTTGGGAAGTGCCGAATTTTTTTTATCGTATGGCCATGACTGTGCATAATACTCGGTCTCGACAGAGAAAAAAGTTAGGGAGCATGTTACACTCCTTGTGACACATGAACGCGAAAGTTTGCGGAGCACTTTGCCAAGCATTCAGTTATTTATACGATCGTGTGCTGGACTTCTCTGAATTACGGAATGAGCCGTGCTGCGTGAGAGACGCGTTATTACGACGAAAGGCATAGATGCCTCATAAAAAACAAAAATGAAGCATCGACGTTGACCCCGTTGGCGTCAATACAAGTGATGCAAAAAATCATCCTCACAGGAAGACGTTCCCACGTGACGGAACCATGACGTCACAGACCTACAAAATTTTCCATGCCATTACGACGTCACATAACCTGACGTCACCTGAGTGTCATCACGGTAGCCTCCACTGGTCAAAGGGGGCTCGATCAACCACATGACGTGTGGAAAGCTAGCAATGCCTCCAATCCTGGAACGTAGCGCATAATCACGCTAAGTGCAGAAGCTTTCGCAAAGGGGTTAGGGAGGACGATTACGTCGATTGATGAGAATAGAGAAGATGGATTTTTTCCCTTGAGTGGTCTTAGGTGAATGCTTTAGGAACCCTGCGAGTTTCGGAGGCAATATATTACTGCTTATGCTAAATTTTATATTTTATGTGTTGCGGACTTGCTAAACTCGGAGACTTGGACCTTGTGTAAACATTGTTATTAGACAATTTTAACCGATAAGGAGTAGCCGGCCCCCTATTAGTGCAATAACATCTTCTTACATCACATCAATAGAAAAAAAACTGCTTGGGAAACCTCAACGCCCTAATTTTGGCCTGTCTGTCTGTTGGCCTGTCTGTGCAACGATTCAAGCACCGACAAAGTTTAACCCCTTGCTCAACACCCACCTATCTTGATATGTCTTCTTGCTACTAAACATTGTGAATCAAAAACCAAATATTACGCATATTTTAGGTACAACATGAATAGGTAAGTACTAGGTAGCGTAATTATTTATTTAGAAAATGCATCGATACGGCATTCCGAAGAGCACGGTGTTTATTACGCTTCACTGACTGAATTTACCCTGATCATGAACCAACTGTTTTAAGAAGCAGTTTTAGCAGTTTATATTGATAAGTTCCACTTTGAGAACTCTGCTCTTGTGAATTTCATCATCATATATAGATTCATTAACTAAGGGTGATGTCAAGGTGAAAGTCTGCTGTTCAAATTGCGGGTGATTAAGGAATCATGAAAACGTAATTGACACATACATTGCAAAATGTATATATGTTTACTGTCGCTTCAACCTACAAGTAAGGAGTTCCTGCTGCGCTTAAAACTTAAGAAAAAATATGGACCATCTTCCCGAAGGGAACTCTGATGAGGCGCGAAACAGCAGCGGTGCGTTCGGCGCTGACCCGGTTGAAACGGGCGTCGACGTAGGTGCTGGGGCAATGGTTTGAAGGGAAATTCGATGTATCGTTTACTCGAGTAAATGTTTGCTTGAAACGCAAAAACGCGGAAGGTGCGTTGAGTTTCATGTAAGTTTCATCGCAGATGAACGAGCCAGCGAGCCGAAAGTGTGTTTACACTCAACGCATGGTCGAATGTTGCGAGGGGGTGCAGAGGGTGAAGCGTGAGAGAAATCTGTTGCGAGTGTGCGGAGGAGCCAGCAGCTGCGGGAGCTGCAGAGAACGCGTGGCGGGTGAAGGAGAAAGTGACGTCAGCACGCACCTGCGAGGGAAGCGTGCAAGGAGAGTGTGACGTAAACGCGCAGGTTCGGCGTAACCTACCTCGCATCGCTCTAATACTTGCGGCGAGGGGAACGAGTGGCGGTGCGTTCGTACGGACGCACGCACGTACGTACGACGTTACACACGTGAGTCAAAGAGCTAATTCGCAACTAATAAATACACGCTCTGCCTCCAGAACTTCCATGCACCTGTCTGCCATTCCTCTGCGCAGGATAGTCTTAATTTAACTACTTTCTGCTGCTAATTTAAATACAACGCATATCGAAAATAAATGTTCGTTGTCATTCATTCAAATGTCACGTTTGGCTGGGACGTAATGCCGCGATCTTCATCTAAATTTTCTAGAATGTGTAATCGTGCAATCGTAAACTAGCAACAAGGAATGTGCCTTAACAAGAAAAGCTATTGTCAGCAAGGTACCGTAAGGTGAGGGACGGTATAGAACAAAAAATTTGCTCAATGTAGACTGGTATTGTCACAAAAATAGCCTCCTGGACGAAGGGGCACTTTGCGACTTTCCCGCAAAATGAAGGCAACATGCCCCGTCGCGTCGCGAAAGAGGCGGACTGTCATTGGTTTGAGCATTCATGCAAATTCTCGCTGGGTGGCGCAGCGATGGCTGTGGTAGAGCCTACACTTGCTCTAAGGTCGTAACCGACCATGGAGTTCGCCCACATACTCCTTCACGTGTGTGCGCGCACTTCTAGATTTTTTATACTTGTATGATCAGCATGACAACCAGAAACGTGCTTCGAAGCAGCTGTGGTTTGCATAAAAGACGCCTAATGGCTGAGTTTACTGCTTCCGACATAACGCCTTACGACGTACACGTTGTTAACGCTGGGTGAGCTGCCATCGGTAGATGCCAGACGTAGTCGCAGCGCCAGAACACTATCACGGTACCTTGTTAATGGTCTATAGCCTGAGCGTGGCCAGACTTTCATGGGCGTTTCGGGGCTCGTCATCATTGATAATTTTATGCTTGAGTGTGTATGACTCACTTTGTAGAACATTTTGCGAATGGGCTTTAGTGTCGTCATTTCGGGATGTTGAAACCTTGCCAGTTTGTGTCTATAACAAATATACGGTGCTGTAGTAGAGGCATACGCATGAAAGTGATTGGGTTGGCTCAACTGACGTTTGAGCACCTTATTAATTCGTAAGGCGATATACAGATATAAGGTAGCATTACCTTAATAATTTAGGGTGGCGCCGCCACATTTACGGTTAAACACTGGTTGAACGGTGGCGGTGGGTCTGTTAAGGGGCTACGCCTATTGGTGTTTTGTGAAATCGTATATAGATTCCGTTCATACTGAGTTCGCTCGAGACTGGCTGGTATGACGCCATCGCACATGGCCATGCATCGCTAAACAATGATAAGTCAAAGGTAAAAAATTGGGCAGATCCCACGCACCTTGTGAATCGACGTCATGCTGGTTAATATTGGCATACCTTTGAAAGTTATTGCCTGAATGAGAGATATTGTTGCTTTAAGTTAGACAAATCATGACCACTGCTGGATAATGTCGGCTAATACTGGCTTAATGAGGCCTGGTTCTACGAGTGTTCACGAAATGACCAAATCACGACTACTGACGCATAATTATGCGCAATAAACGTTTTCTAAACAGTACAATACGAAATATTTCAAATCATTAAACACGCTTCCTAAACACGTTGGCGTCATTCAATCTAAACTTAAGGGTCAGCATTACCGACTGTTCTTAACTAGGGGTTTCCAAGACCACAACGCCCGACAGTCGTGCAGACGCCAGTAAAATCCGGACATGACAGCGACGCAAACGGCGACGACGGTTGTGCTTTTCGAGGGTCTATATTCGCTTGGAAACGCAATAAGCTCTGATATCGATTCCCCATTTTTCGTATGTTCTTTCATCAGGATTCGTCCTATCCGTGCAGGGTTCTAGGGCGCTACGGCATGGTGCTCCAACGAGTCGCCGAGGAAGGGTACGCCGCCATCGAGGACGACGTGGTGGACGACAACAACAAGCCAGTGGCCAACGTGAGTGCGCCCCGCAATTCAGCATCGCCTCACTGCGTTTTCAGCCTATCTAAATGCTCATTCACGCCAGCGACCAGCACTGTCAGAGCTATCAAGTTAGCCGCAAAGTTATCAAGATTCCACCGCAAAGTGACTGTTTTTTGTTCGGTGCTTCGTTACCCAATTCATCAGTTGCGAGACTGCAGTTCTTAAGGTCTGGACTAGTCACCCATGCAGGAACAAAACTACAGCTGATGTTACGGGCGACGGCAGTGGATCGGACGCGGATTCTGTGTGTCGACGGCTATGGGTAACGTGGCACGAAAGTGTTTACACTGGTCGCGTAAAGTATCCGTTAATGTTGAGTTGCCGACCAAGGGCCTCACGCTGAGACGGTGAGTGTGATGGCTATAGATCAAAGCATGCAAAATGTGTATCATACAAACGAGTTATATCATGGTTCTGCAGAAAATAAGATAGGAATAAAGTACTATATTATATGCGAAAGCTATGTTGAAATATCTGGGGGTGAAAAAAAAACCTGCGCGAAATACGGGAAGCTCACTCATTCATAAAGGAACCACAAATTCATAAAGAACCTGAAAAAAATGAACGAATGAATAAAACATTTATTGCGGAAAGTTGGTCGTGCACTGCTGTTTATTCAAGATTATCTCAGGCAGGTTCCTATTTCAGGGACTTCGTTGAACAGCGAATCAACCCGTGCCCGCTCCACGAGGCTCAGAAGAACCTCGGGAGCTGGGCTGGATTAAGCCTCCTTCCATCCCTCCCACACAGGCTGCGCCATTCGAGCGATGCTTTTATTCGACTGACAAGACCAAGTGATGCGATACATGCCATCGCAGCTGCCCTTGCCTTTAACAGAGCAATAACTTGTTCGGAGTCTGTTTGGTCTATTTTGGCTAGGCTGCCATACGGTATGGTTTTCAGCCTGCACAGACGGGTCTCTCTCTCTTTTTTTCTCTATTAAGTACCAGAGTCGAATGAGGGAGAGTTGGTAACATCAGAAAATATAGATGCAGTATATCTGCGTATGTTGTATTAGGTGTTGGTTGCTAAATCCGGGGTCAAAGTTGCTGCTAGACAGGGTACAAGGAAGGAGTATTCGGGCGGAGTAGTGTACTGCTCTGCTTTTGTTATCCCTTGAAGATTCAGCACCCACATAAGCAGCTTTCTCGTGGCTTTTGTTCATGCCTGCCATAAGATAACGTCACGTAGAGGTGAAATACATGCTATCCCGTCGTTCTAGTAGGCTATAGCGTAGAGTTTCGTCATAAAAAACCATATGAAAGCGTGTAGCGGAGTGCGTTGCTGCGTAGACGATCGACGTTCCTCTCCAATTGATGTATCAGAGCAATTTAGTGATAGAGCATCAACTACTCGGCATTGATGGATTACTACCATGAAAGAAATCGCTCCTACAGGATACGCAGCGTCTGCCATATAGGCTTGCTCTGCATTACTACATAACACCTCCGGATAAAGGCCAAAATAGCATAGAAGAAAAAAAGAAGCTACAACTAGGTGTTCATGCCGGTCATCAATTTTCAGTCAAACAAATCAATCACTCATCAAATTAATATGTGTGTGTTTCAATCAATGAACACAAAATAAATGAAATCATCAATCAATCCGCATGTTGCCACCAGTTTAGTGAAACTTTCCAGTATTTAGTTAAACCACTCACTCATTAAACCAGTCGGTGAGACAATCAATCATTGAATACAAAATCAATCAACCAATAAAATGCTTTGTTGGGTGCTTTCGTGCGGTAGGCGCTCGTATAGTCACCTCTCTTCACGTGTGTTGTCCGTTTTCTCTCGAATATATTTTATATTTTTATCTATCCATCTATCTATCTATCCATCTATCTATCTATCTATCTATCCATCCATCTATCCATCTATCTATCCATCTATCCATCTATCCATCCATCTATCCATCTATCCATCTATCTATCCATCTATCCATCCATCTATCCATCCATCTATCCATCTATCTATCCATCTATCTATCCATCTATCCATCCATCTATCCATCCATCTATCCATCCATCTATCCATCCATCTATCCATCCATCTATCCATCTATCTATCCATCTATCTATCCATCTATCTATCCATCTATCCATCTATCTATCCGTCTATCTATCCATCTATCTATCCGTCTATCTATCCGTCTATCTATCCGTCTATCTATCCGTCTATCTATCCGTCTATCTATCCGTCTATCTATCCGTCTATCTATCCATCTATCTATCCGTCTATCTATCCGTCTATCCGTCTATCTATCCGTCTATCCGTCTATCTATCCGTCTATCCGTCTATCTATCTATCTATCTATCTATCTATCTATCTATCCATCTATCCGTCCGTCTGTCCGTCCGTCTATCTATCCGTCTATCTATCCGTCTATCTATCTATCTATCTATCCGTCCGTCCGTCCGTCCGTCCGTCCGTCCGTCCGTCCGTCCGTCCGTCCGTCCGTCCGTCCGTCCGTCCGTCCGTCCGTCTATCTATCTATCTATCTATCTATCTATCTATCTATCTATCTATCTATCTATCTATCTATCTATCTATCTATCTATCTATCTATCTATCTATCTATCCGCACATTTCTACACCTGCCACAGTCAAAGATCGTGATGGAGGTCAGCTACACTGCACCCGATGGCTCTGTGGGCGCATGGCACGCCCCGGGCCTGCCCACCAATTTGGGCAGCTTCGACGACGACCGGCAGGCGCTGCTCGACATCGAGCAGAACATCGCCAATCTGCAGCGAACATACGCAGCCGCGGCGGGGGCTACGCCCGTGGGAGGAGCGGGGACGGCCGCTTGTGCGGACGGCGGTGCGTCGATGGCGCAGTCTTCGTCACAACAGCCCGCCGGCTACGGGACCAGTGATGGAAGGGGTGCCTTCTCGGATGACGAGGCACGGAGCAAACAGGGCTCCGTGATCAGTCTCTTCGCGGCTACTTCCAACAAGTCACCTGAACGAAAGCGGTGAGTGGGTCGAGATTGTGCAGGCAACAGTGCAGATGCGAAGTAGATAGATAGCGTGTGACGTGAATGCTTAAGAAATCTTGCTATGTTAATTTCATTCGTTTATTCCCCGGAGAGTGAATCTGTCTCAGTTTACCGTATTCTGCTTTTGTCGTCGTGGTAGTAACAGGGCCATAGGCAGAGGGAGGGCTTCTAGGGGTCAAGACCCCCCCCCCCCCAAAAGTTGGGGAAAATGAGGTGTTTTACGACTGACAAATGATGAAAATAGGCGCTGTTCAAAGCGGTCAACAAATGCCTCCCCAACCCTAAAGAAAGTTTTAGTTACGGATTAAGATTATGATCAGAATGTTATAGGTAGCCGGTGGATGTAACCTTGCATAATTTCCAAGTAATTGCCCTGCTTAAGTACTAGTATAGTAATTGTAGTACTAGGAGTCACAAAGACATATGTTCACGTAGTAGTTGTTGTTGTTCACCTATTGATAGTGGCGCATACCCACTATGGGGGATTGGCCAACAATCGAGTGGTTTTAAAAATTACTGTTCAAATTTGGAATAATGCAGGTATAACAGAAAGATTACCGATAGCCTAGGAAAGTGTGGTGCTTAGTGTAATGCATACAAATATTTAGGTAAACGACTTTATTCTTAGAATAAAACAATATTTCAATTTTATACGCATATAATTATGTGGCCATGTTAGGATAATGGAACTGGTTAATTAGTCTACCTATTAGTTTCTTCAATATAGTCCCGGATGGCCGCGCATATTGTCGCATTAGAGAAACCAGAAATGGAAGCTCCAAAAGACAAAATGACAGGTACAGATAAGTCCATACCAATACCACGTAAAAGTATATCTAAAAGGGTTTTTCGTAATGTGTTAAACCGCCTGCAGGTCAAAACGAAATGATCTATTGTTTCCAGTTCATTCCAGAACGCGCACAGTGGCGAAGGTGCCTGAGCAGCCTGTGTTTATAGAAATTTAGATTTGGTACCCAGCAACGCAGCCTTGTGATAGCTACTTCTTGTTTGCGAGTGCGGAAAAAGTCTCTTCGCCAGGAATATAATATATGGTGTTATTCTGTAGAGTTTGTTAGGGCTGAACTTTTAAAGACTTCAATAGGAGAACGTCTGCGGAATCGAGCAGCAGTCATATAAGCGGATGATGGACAGTGCGGTAGAATCAGTTCGCTGATTGACGACTTAGCTAAGGAATCGGCTATTTCATTTAGAAATAAACCTTCATGTCCAGGCACCCAAACTAATCGCACTTTTCTCAAAAGCGCAGGTACTAGTGCATAGAACGCCTTTGTTACTTGATTATCCACATGGCCAAAGATAGCGAGGAAATGATGATGACAACAATGGCCGAAATGATAAAGACGATATATTACCACCGAAAGTCATATAATCCTTTGTCTTCACTGTTCGACGCTGGCTGAATTGTTATTGCAGTACCGATTGTATGGACACTTTGGACAATTTTTCACCGTTGACATCACCAGTGCCTTCACGTTCCATATAAAGTGTTCATCGATAGCATTTTCCGCGCACCGTACATTCTACCAGCGGGTATTAGCGTGCGAGCGGAGGTCAAGAACGCGCCTGAAACAGGGATGAAACGAGCCGACCCATTAGTAGTGATGCATGGGTGAAGTGAATGAAAAATAATAATGTAAAACGTAAGGCAGTCGGAAAAACTACCATTGTGGATACTGGAAACCATGGTGGGCGTAGTGTAAATAATAGTAGTTATAGTGGAAGTTATTGTAGACATGCAGGGACGTAGTGGACATTATATTGGATATGCCAGCACATTCTGGGTGGTGTACAGATTATGCGTAAAGTGGGAGCGATGGTGGGAAGTAGCTGCTAGATAGTGGGCAATCATGGGGGCCTCTGCCCACCATTGCGATAATGCTGTGAAGCACTAAGCAGATGATGGGCGGTGTTTATTATGGCGGGCCACATAGTGTACCAAGCTGATAGGTTCTGCCCACCGTTGCGACAATGCTGGGACGCAGTAGGCAGATGATGGGTAGGCTTATAATGGCGGGCAATATATATATAGTGTACCAAGCTGGGATCTGTGCCCTACATGGCATACCCGATCACGATGGAGTCGCTACCATATTGCCCCGCCGCGGTGGTCTAGTGGCTAAGGTACTCGGCTGCTGACCCGCAGGGCGCGGGTTCGAATCCCGGCTGCGGCGGCTGCATTTCCGATGGAGGCGGAAATGTTGTAGGCCCGTGTGCTCAGATTTGGGTGCACGTTAAAGAACCCCAGGTGGTCTAAATTTCCAGAGCCCTCCACTACGGCGTCTCTCATAATCATATAGTGGTTTTGGGACGTTAAACCCCACATATCAATCAATCAATCGCTACCATATTGAAAATCCGGGGTTGGTGGATATTGGAATCGTTGGTGTATATGGTGCAAATAATACTGGGTATGGTGGAAATAAAAGTGAATGAGATGGAAGCTGCAGTGATCATAATGGCTGATGACGGTGAGAGTGAAAAAAAAATGGTGGCAGATATTGGTGGTTGGTGGTGGCGAGCCAATGGTGGTGAAGTGGAACGTGTCGGTTGATGGTGGTGATTCAAAAATTGTTTGTTGGGTGGCTTGGTGAACAAGCTGGATAACGGTGGCGTGATGGAAGCTTCGTGGATGACGGTGGCATGATGAAAAAGCCAATGGGAGTATGTAAAATAATTATTCGTGGTTTTTCACTCGAATTCACAGAGATATATGTTTACGGTCGAAAGAAACCAACGCTACACATTACGGTTTCTAGCATTTTTTTTATCCTGTGGTGTTTGCATCGTTGGGACTTGCCGTTTTTCAAACATCACGCGTTGAACTTTTTTGCCTTATCACTGGTAGTCACGCAAGCTATGGAACAATCTTGAGTGTTCACTTCCTGAGTGAAGCTTAAAAAAATAATCTACTACAAACGTGACGCTTCTCGAACACTGAGTACCGATCTGCGCATAGTACAGCTCACATAATTTTAGATTTACACAAAGTACATTAAAATATCATGCATGAAAATATAGATAAAACAATATAACATTACATAAACAGACAGACAGACAGACAGACAGACAGACAGACAGACAGACAGACAGACAAACAGACAGATAGATAGATAGATAGATAGATAGATAGATAGATAGATAGATAGATAGATAGATAGATAGATAGATAAATCTGTGTTCCTCTATTCACTTGCTGTGCCTTGTTTTGCGAGGGCGATTAACCCCAGCATGACTGACTTGTTCTAGCTAGTATTGGCCAGTGTAGTCTAGAAAGAAAGAAAGAAAAAAAAGAAGGAAAGAAAGAAAGAACGTGAATCACGCCTCACGCAAGCTTCGCTTCGTTTCATTTTCTTGGTAGGGCATGAGCTCCTAATTTTTTTTTAGTTTGCGCTTTATTGATCGGCTTACAACGTTTCCATTAGGTGGCCACATCAGCCGACGAACCTCACAATGGATGAAAGCACAGCCAATTACTCGGACGATATACAATAAAGTGCAAGCTACACCTGCGCCCAGCTATATCGAATGAACTCGCACCCTTATGGAACAATGAACCCAACCCTCTCTCACTGTCAAGAGACACGTGGCAACAAGTTCTCGAAGCTTGCTTGAGACACACGCTTTCTAATTTTCTTCTGTATGCTTCTAGATTGTGATAGTATCTACAACAATTCACTATTTCAGTTGGCATTAGTCAGCACTTTCTTCTTCTTTTTTTTGATTTTGGTAAGACGCACCCGAAAAGGAAATCGCGGGCTGAATATTGAGGCCGAAATTCGATTACCATGCCCGCTTCAGGAGTAGCGCTTTCGAGTGCGTGCGCGACTCAAGTTAATGCCTCATATATGCCTGGTTTCCCAACAATCAGACAACGAAATAACTTAAAGGAGCCCCGAAACACTTTTTCAAGTAACCATGGAATGAATTCCCTGAAAGAGGTTATTGCCTTACGAGTTCAACGCCGCAAACATTTTACGAATCTGTCCAGTGAGAGTGGAGTTACAAAGATTTGGCACATGCTGCAATCGCATTCTCTCTTCTCTCGTCATGACGAAAGCGGTGGAAGCTAAGGAGGGAGGTATGGCAGGGCCACAGAGAAACGTCACACGAGCCTAGTGACCTTGAGCCCTTTTCTCTTTCTTTTTTTATTCGAATACGCGGCTTTCTCAGTGTGATCGCACGCGCACGCGTGGGCAAGTAGGGTCCTCCCGCGGTGATCTCTGTAACGAGTGCGCGCGCCAAGTTCAAATCAGCCAATGGCTGATAAATGGGCTTGTTACGTGTGATTTTTGGGTATATTTCGTGATTTGTTGCGAGAATAGAAATAAATTTTTAGGTGACTGTTAATTTACAGTGAATTCCAGGCCGTGTGCTGCGCTATAATATTTGGCTCGCGTTTTGTCGGCAGCCTCTACTATCAATCGGCAGCGTTTTCTGACCATGCTGAAAGAGTGTTGCAGGGCCACTTTAATGGGAAATGCGGAGAGCTAGAACTAGTACCTATAGAGAGAGAGAAATAGAAAAGAAATATAAGTAGAGAGCTTAACTAGACTAGATCGTGTTGTTTGCTGCCTCACACGTGGGGAAAGAATAAGGAAGTAAAAGAGGGAGACAGAAACGGAGAAGAAGATGCACATTGCACACACCAAGCACAGTGCGTAGTTTAACAGGTGGTCTCCCCATGATGTTGCCTTCAAGAATTTCGTATTGAAGAGGCAAGGAGTCAGCAGGAGACGCATTCGTGCACCAACATTTGTTGTTTAACACGAAGGATCAATCTGAGGCACTGCTTATATCGTGCTCAATATGTATAATATCGTACCTGCATCCACCTGAACTACAACTTCAGGAAACTCATTTCAAGAAGTTAGGGCAAGGAATGCTGAGCAAATTTGACGAATATTCAGGAATCTGCAGGGATCCTAAGTGAATGCTTGAATCAGCGTTTCTCGCTGCCTATCAGCGTATCTCGTACTACTCGGGATCCACTAAAATTAATTGTTTCTTTGTCTGTCAGTCACTCAGATTCAGCCTATAAATATACTTTCCACAAAGGGCGCACTCAGATTCATGAAACTTTTCCTTACGAGATGATGCGAGTCAAAAATGCAAGTTTCTTTCCAAAATTTATAAATTTCTTGTTATTACATTAGCTTTCAGAAATTCCACTTTTCTACTTTCCCGACAAAAAAAAAACAACAACTGAGGACTGTAACTAAACCTGAAGAAGGTTAAAATTTTTTAAAGAGCAAGAAATGGCTACTAAACACTAAAGAAAGCTTATCGTGTTGAGTCCCCCTGAAATATTCAGCTGGCTGTTTGCCATTGTAATTAGCTTGAGGAGCTCACTAAAGCCACATGCTCAAAATAAGCATGCTTGCCAAGCTGTCATTAAAGAAGAAATCATTTGGACAAACGTATTTTTTTTTTCGCATAGGTGAGCTACCACTTACACCTTTAAAATGCGTTTTGCTCAAGATCCGTGTTTGGGCAACTTCTTGATGGTCTTTTTAATGGCTCGACCAAAGTGAAAACTGCCTCACATATTCCTCAGCATGTGCAGAGCACAAGTATTTTGTTTAAAACTAGAATTGCTTCTACCTTGCGGATCTATAGTAAGAAATTAGCATGTGCTGTGGATTCTCATAATTCTCAATTTATACATTTTTGACCGTTAAAATGTTTTATACGCGCTTTATTTACATTTATTTGCGTTACACGGTTAATGTGCAGCAATGTGGGTCATCATCGACTGAGAACAACACATGTTCAGGGACACAAAAAGTTTGTCTCAAGATCTATCCTTTACACATTGTCATGAAACACAACGAAAGCAGTGCAACTGATTGTAAAAGTTATTACATATTTGAAATCAGCATAAAAGCCTATACAGTCAGCATAATAACCTATACAGTTCATTGGCATTGGCTAGAGAATAATAAACCTTATTTTTTTTTCGGATTGCACGTCCCCTTAATCGGACACACTCCGAAGCTGTGACACCAAAATATCACTCTGCCGGGCTCACTCGGGCTCAGACTCGTAGCTCAATCTGGGTCCCAGTGAGTCGACTCACGAGCGAGTTCACCGACCTACGCCATTGACTCGTCTTTGCGAAAGCACTCGGCGCGAAACGCCCGCGAAAGCGCCCTCTCGACTCGCTGACCCCGGTCCGTCGGCTGGCGGCCACTATCTCAGCTACAGGCACGCGCGCAACTGCACCAACTCTACCGAGAGCGTTCATCACAAGGAAAAGCAAACGAGAACCTGAGCTGAACCGCCGGAGGGGAGCACGTCCGCCCATTTCCCTCGACACCGCGGCGTCTTCTTTTGCGCATGCTCACTCCTTTGCACTCCCACCGCCGCATCCTTTAAGTCAACAGGCAAGAACCGCAGCGGTGTAGTTGAAAGAAAAGGTGGCGACGGGAGCATTCCGCTGGGATGGACGCGGTAACTGCGTTAGTTAGGTAACCGCGCCGCCGCCGGCAAAGAGAAGAAACTTCTGAGCAGTACCTTTACTGTTAACGTTTTCATCGTGGAAGAGACCTTCTGAGAACATGTGGCGGAATATGTGGGATAGGCTTGCAGAAATTCAAAGGAAGAAGAAGCTAGTTGCGATGAGTGTTTTTTTATGAAATCGAAGGTTTCCGCACGGAACCACTAATGGTTTGCAGCTTTTAAATTTTTTAGTTTTCGTCAGCGTTTCTTGTTTTCCTATTGTCGTCGCGAGTGATGTTTTGTTGGCGGGCAAAACAAATTGAAATGAACCTGATTGTAGCTGCCGGAAATCGTATGTAAGTGTGAACTAGCAGCCAAATGTTTTCAGAGGGCTACGTGATTAAAATGAGCAAGAAAATAGAGATGTCTGCATGTTGTAGTGTGGTGATTCGGTAGCTTTCGTTATTTATTATTATTTTTTTGCACTGTGTTTAACTCCACAGAGTACGACTAAACACTACATATGTAAGTACCAGGAGCACCACTGCAAAGCGTTTTAGGAACGTAAGAGTGGTTAGATTTCTTGTCATATACGTTCTTGCAAAAGTTCTTATGTGTGCTTGCATATACACTTGTACAATGAAAATAAGCAGAGAAAGGGCAGAAAGACGGAAAATGGTTGCAAGTTGAAGAAACGAATAGACATGGAGAGACGGGGATAAACAGACAAATAGATAAAAGAAAACAGGAAGCATTCTAAAAGGGAAAAAAAAACTTTCTTTGTGCACAGAATTGTTCACAAAAAAAAAGTCGGATAGGACAGCGCGCATACCTGAAACAACTTTATTGCTCAGATGGCACGATAATACATATTATCACGAGGTCAATCGATGACACGCAGAGAAAGCGAAAGGGTCGGTGCATGTGCGAAGCATATGGTTCACATCTTGAAATTACGTTTCAACTAAATGGACATCAATATTCATTGTCAAGCAAGTTAATAGACAGCACACTTACACACTATATCGCTGTCTTGCAAATGAAAAAAAAAAAAGCAACGCTTCATATGTTTCAAGTGTCGTCGTATCTCTATATCTTGCCATTACTTAACATTAAACAACATCTTTTGCACATGCGCTATTCGTTCCCCTTTCTTTGTGTGTCTATTTTACGCCCACCTGATTGTATCGACAGTCGCGTCCTCTGAAAAATAGAGTGGTTGCAAGTGTTCACTTTGTCCTATGTGGCTTCTGGTGGGAAACGTTCTGTGCACGAAGATAGAATTATTCTTTTAGACTGCAGTGTCAAGCAACCTAGGCAGCTGTCCTGTTGAAGGTAGAAAGCTCGACCCTGTATAGCATAGTATGGTAAATGCTGGGAACGAGACGATTGAGAGGTTAAAAGTCTTGCCAAATCAGATGGCCATAGACAAGCTGTTCTATGTCCAAGTCTTGCACTCAACGCAAGCTGTGCCGATTTGTGGTCCTGAACCTTGCGGTACATAATCTAAGTCTTGCGGTACCTAACCTTGCCAAGTCGTTCCGTCATCTCCACTTACGCAGTTAAAAACAGGCAAAAAAATGAAGTTAATTTTGCTATTCCGGCAAGATAGCTGTGCGAGATAGATGAGAACAGGCATGCGAGAGCATGAAAAGGCAGAATAAGAGGTAATTCACGGCTGAGGCCCACTCTTATATAGATTTATCGGATTGATATGTGGGGTTTAACGTCCGAAGATCACCATATGTTCATAAGAGACGCGGTATTGGATGTCTTTGGAAATATCGACCACCTGGGGTTCTTTAACGTGTGCCCAAGTCTGAGCACACGGGCCTAGAGTATTTTCGCCTCCCTAGAAAATTATGAACAGCCGACGAAAACTATGATACAGCCGACGCATCGGGTTAACGCCAATTGCAGATAGGTGCCACCCGTTTGAGTTGATTTATGCAGCAGCGTCCAGGGCTGTTGTTCTCGTGAGCACCAGAGCTTCATATCAGCTTATCCCTGCAGGTGTTGCTTATGCTCATGTCCCTGTACCTCGTCTGTCGCCTCACCCGACTTCTTTCACTCTTCATTTCCGTCCAGAGCCAGCTATCATTGTGAGAGGGCAAACGACTGGTTATACAAACATCCGCAACTGTTCAACATACGTCTGCGCATGCAACTTTTGGGCATATATTCAGCGTCATTTCATAAAGTGTCGCTCGATACAAAAATTACAACGCGGTCAATTTCTCTCCGCATGCTTCGCGTAATAGATACGTGGGATTTGGTGGATTTTTCTTCTTCTGTTCTATGTTGCTGCCACTTCAAAATTAAGAATGCGTCGAGTAGTGGCGCCAAACTCAAAGAAACTAAAGAGCTCAGCAGCCTTCTTTGTTTCACTTCAGTTCTCTCTTTCTTCTTTTTTTATTTTCCAATTCTCCAGTTTTTTCGGCGTTCTTTCCTTTTTATATTTATTTCTATCATCATGAGAACACTCGAAGAAGACCCCTGATCGGCGCAAATCGGCCAATCCCCCTGAGTGGGTATGAGCCATCATCCCAGGGAAACAAAACAAAGCAAAAACGTGTGCTCAAAGGCTATGCTGTACGAAGTTGCGCGAGCTACGTACCGAGCTACTGGTTTGTTAACCGAGCTACAAACATGGCTGGCAGAATGGCGTTTCCCAAGATGGCCGCACTATGCTTCGCTTGTTTGAGACTCTCATAGCCGAGGAGAAAACGAGCGAGGAAACGAGACAGAGAACAACAAGAAACAAACGCAATCTGCATTGATTCTATATAATTGCGCATGAATAATAGAATACCTTCTTGCGTGTCAGGCTTGCAATGATGTTTATCGATTGTGCTGCGTGGGTCGGAAGTGTGACAGAAAGCCAGAAAAAAACGTCGTCGTGTAGTCCAACGGGAGTAAAGACATTGCGACGCGCCAGATGATAAATAAAAAATGTTTTTAAGAGTACAGAAGGCTTGTGACGCTGTTTTCTCCAGGTACATTCGGTCCAGTAATTACATCGAGTTTTTAGAAAATTAAAAAAACTTTTGTTGCGAAAAAGCTTGTTCAAAATGCATCGCCCTACGTCGTTCATGAAAGAGAGAGAATTTCTCGCAGGAGTGAGATGGGTATGATCCTTCACACGGAATAAAACTTTGTGACTCCGCTTAACAGTAGTCGCATATAATATTGTAGCCTATTGCAATTGCCTATTGTAGCCTATTGCAATTGGTGATTTTGAAAACTCTGACTTTCTCAGATGGCGGGGAGGTCAACGTAAGTATTAGCGCTCTGGCTTGTCACACTGTAAGGGGGAAAAGGAGAAAGGAAAAAAAGTGATACAGTGCGACTAGGGAGGGAGGAAATGTTAAGCGAATACACAGTAAGCACGTAACATAGTGGTTTAGTAATAGTCTGGTCACCACTTTCGTGCTTCCTAAAGAACCTATAACTGCCTTACTACGTAACATGATGTTTTTCTTAGTCTGCCCTGTTCTGTGCTACTAAAGAATCTCTAAAGTCCTAGTTGCAGTGGTTGATTTTGTGCGACCGCGCATTGCGAACCGAATATAATTTTCGCTTAGCGTTGCCACACTGATACTTCCCAGTGTTGAAGCGAGGGGCGTTGACAGAATTTTTTATGAGGGGAGAAGCACCTTTGTGTCTGTCTGCCATGGCGGAAAATGTTTCGTGGAGGGGGGGGGGGGCGGGCTTGGTTTGCCACGCTCTGGCTACACTACTGGTTGAAGCGAGCGTTTTTGTAGCGAAACAAAGTTGGAGATCGCAATATATACGTGCTGTTCCGGCAGTCCGCCCGATGGATGAGATGTGCGCTGCACTGAGTGAATGCAACGCCAAGACGATTCCTGCAAACTGACATTGCTTCGCTTTATGCGAGACGGAAGGCGAAAAGTCATTTCACGATATACGTCTTCTGCAGACGCCTGTATCGATGGTCTGTATGAAACCACGAAGTCGTTGGGCACTCTCGCATGACATGTCTCAACAAAGACTTCACGACGCTACGTGAGTGCGCTATTTTGACGTAAATGGGCGCGTCGATATTTTCAGCGTGAGCAAGCTCGTTGTCGGCCAATCCGCTCTGTACGGGGATACACTGCGATGTGACTGAGTGATTATTCCTCTGCGTCAAGCCAATTGCTTGTATGCTAATTTACAAAGTTGTCCCTATCCTGAGCAAGAGTCAACGTTGTGTGGCTCAAAATGCATCGTGCAAGTCTAGGTTCGTATTATACACGTACGATATTGAAGCATAGTTTTACCTAATGTAAGAACCAACTTTGGTAAGAATAATTAACGAAAATCGAATGATTTCATTGAAAGAGCAGGTGATTTTCTTATGAGCAGCCAGGATTGTTGCTGCACCGAGCACATCTCAACCGCGTGCGCACTTCATTATGGCCTCTGGGATCCGCTCCTACAGCATGCTATGCATAAGCTTAACCCAAGAACAACTCGAGGCTGCGTGAACGCTGATTTGCCAGTGCTACCACTAGACAGTCGAGCTAGGGCTTAAGGTCTCCTCCAGATTTCTTTTGTTGACTCTTTCATTTATCTATAAGCTCGAACTAAAACATCATTGCCGACTGAGGCAGCAAGCTTAAAAAACGTTTTATTCCGCGGCAGTTGAACTCCGGTTCTCGTCGTGCACAAAGGGTTTTACAATCGAGTACCAAGACCTTAAGTCCACTTCTATTGCATTCTCTAAGGATACATTTCAGCCACTTTCTATATATATACTGGATGTAAACGGTGAAAATAGATATGTCACGTGGTGCAGCCCGCACTGCGGAACGACGATCCACGAAAACAAAGCAACCAGCCATCCCTGTGAATTTCTCCCTCTTCTCGCCTTTCTTACACACCCACCCAACATATCTTCGTATCTTTATGTCTCGCCTCTGCGCAGGCCACCTGACGGATCCCAAGAATTGATTACCGTGGCCACTCAACACCGCTCGGTCGTTTTGCATAGGCCCAGTTTTCCATTTCCGTAGAGCTGTATTCTTTAGCGGGCGCTTGGTGTAATCCCACTAATGGATTCATATGCTCTTTTGCGTCGTTTATTTAACCCTAGTAACTAATCCAAATGCACCGAAAACAAACAAATCGAGGTGGTGGCGGTGACCCCAACTTTGGAGAATGTGCAGGCAACGTCAACTGTCCGCGTCTGCATACACTAGCGAAAAAACTTCAACGGCGACCAGCAATGCAACCGCTATTTTAGGTTACTTAATATTACAGGTTCAAATTTTAGGGTATAGTTTCGTGCGCGAAAGTGGCCCAGTGGTGTTTCTAATGGTGTTACGCGTGCTGCCCAAAATGTATGAGTGTAACGCTGTTCCCATACTATATGATGTATGTGTGTTAGCCCGGCCGGCTTCAGAATTTTCGGCGGACCACACAGACACCAGCCGAAATGGCCATCTGCACCATCTGTGTACCGTTTCATTTATAAGGTGCAAGGCATGGATGCTGATGAGTCTCCTAGCACTATATGTGCCCACGTTAAGCAATAGCTAAATAATTACACGGCCCGTAATGTGACTTGTCAGTAATAAACGAACATGCTTAATGCCTGGTAAACAAACAAGACCCATTGATTATACGGTTGTCAATAGGTTGCTTTTTAACGCCTCGCGTCTCCTTGTTTTCTCATCGCGGCCTCTGCGATTAGTTCCAGTAATGTGCAGCCGGAGCCAATCACCAAGGCCACGCTTACAACGACGAAACACAAGCGTGAGACGAGTGGGCTTTCAAATTTTGCTGACTTAATTTGTTGCAAACATAGCCTCTACAGCGTTGTGTTTGAAGTCTTAAGGATTAGAGTGGCGAGCTGTCTGCCGCCAAGAGTATTGCTCTGCTGAATGCATGGCACTGTGATACGATTACGAAGCATGGCGTCGCCGGGGTGCGGAGGGAAGGCTGCAGGATTAAGTGTGGCCGACTGGCGTTGCTTAACGTGTACTTTAAGTCAAACACAGAAATGTCCTTGCGTTTCCTCGCCATATAAATGCGGCCACCGTCGCTGAGAGAACATGCCTTAATAAAAGCTTAGCAACGCCTCACCTTACCTACCACGCTACGCCGACGGAAACCATAGGATTCATGCCCCTTGGCGTTTAAAGGAGCGTCCACATGTTCAAAGCTTTTATGCCACTTAGTGTGCAAGCCGTTTCGTACTTGAAGACATGTCGACATAGTTAAAACAGTCGCCAAGCTCTTGGCTATCTTTTATGTGGCCTGCCTAAACATTTTATTAATAATTTATTCCATTTTCAACGCCCAAGAGCATTGCATACAGAGGGGGGGGGGGGTAGGGATTCAACCTATCTCAAAAAACTACAATAAAAACAGCTGGTCACAACCTAAACAAAAAAAACAGACAAACGCACCATCAGTCAATACACGGACGTGATAACGACACGCTATCTTAGGCGCAACTCGACATAGCAAAAGGCGGGTTAGTTCTTCGCAAACATTTTTTCTGTATCTGAGCGGAAGCGAGGGTGCTAGGCAGCATGTTTCACAAAATTATTGTGTTTGATAAGAAGGAGATATTTATCGCTGTTGCGTGACCAATTATGCGTGCAATGACATATTTGTGATCTAGTCTCAGAGATGATCTTACAGATGGAATAATTAGCGTATGTCTTGCGTATGAGCCATAAAAGAAGCAATTGAAGCAGGCAAAAGTGAGCGATTTCTGACGTGGTTCTAGGGTGGGATGTGACAGGTTGTGTTTCAAAGACACTGTACCTAAGTACGGGGAGCGTTGGAATAATGAAAAAAAGTGCAGCGTAGTTTTTTATACTGTTTCTATTTCGTATCTTAGCTATATGAAGTTTGAAGTTTATTTTGCTGCTATTACAGAGACAAGGAGCAAGAGCAAAAGGCTACAAAGGCATGACAAAGGGCCCCGCTTCTGTTGGCACTCAGCAACAGCGGTACAAATGGCAATAAAAAGTTAATCACACAAAGTCACATAAGTTCAAATATCATATCAGCAGTATACAGACCACATGATGAATAATAGATGAGAAGAAAAAAGTAACATGTAGCCTAAATCAAACTAATTTGGATAAGTAGCCCGGAATACAAAAAAAAATATGCACATCAAACAATAGTGAAATGCAGATTATTAAGCATCTGCGGAATAAAATTTCCTGACTTCGGTAAAAAAATAACACAGGAAACGAGAGTGAAATGCCTTTTTCAATTGCAAAAAAGCATAGGTGCCTGACACGAAAATAATACGCACCATGCATATTCCAATTGATGCTCGTTAATATACAGTTTCATAAACTTTCTTCACAGAGTACGAAATCAAGGGGACCTAAACGATTCAATAATTGCGAAACCTGGTAGCCTACATGCTGCCTGCATAAGCTGTTCTGAACTTCGGTATTGCCCTAGTTTCATTGTGTAGAGAATACCCACATTTCGATTCGACTGATTTAGCTGTGTAGAGTTTGTTCGTTTTTATATGTTGAAAGAGCTTATTGTAGTACATCTAGTTAGCTTTTATCAAAGTGTGTTTAATAAAAAAATGATGCGTTCACAAATTTCGAAGCCTACCTGTGCAGTTTTCAAGGCATCTATGGACTGTCGTTTGCGATGTTCTCAATTTTTGATATCAGTCAGTATGCTATTATTGAACAAAGCTGACGAGCGTTAGATGTTAGTGTAAATGCTCGCTAGAAAGTTTGCGAATGTTGGCTTTCGTTGTCGGTCCCTATGTAGAAAAACTATTGTCTCCAACACATGGCAATTTTTTTGCAAAGATATTCATTAATGTGTTTTTGCTACTTTCATCCACAGATCACTGCCTGCGGCCATGAAAACCTTGGCCGTGGCACTAAGGATCTCGAAGCAGCGTCCCTCAAGCGATGCCGAAGAAAGAGTGAGGCTAAGGGACGCCGAAGAGACCATCCACTACGGTGAGTATACAGTATTACGAGCGGTGGCTGGTCCCTATAAGGTGAAGCTGTCACCTCAACAATAAGTTGGGTGAGTCGGTCTTGATTCATGATGTGAAAGGCCCCTTTATCCTGTGTCTGGTTTTAATCCACATGTGTCATTTCAATCGCGTTTGTTCACATCACGAAATCTGATCTCACGTCGTGCGTGCTGCAAGTACAGCAAAACGGAATCGAAAAGCACTTAAAGCAAATAAAATTACCATACTGATGAGCTGGTTAGTATTGCACAATTCACAACAGTAGAGCAAAGGTGCACACAGAGAGTGACAGATCAAGACGAGACACAGCACTGCGTCTCCTCTTGCACTACGGTTCTGAAAAATACCTTAGGATCAAGTGAACCCACTTAGTCGCGCGTTAGGCACTGTTCGATTTCCGCTCCCATGCTAAGTCGTATCACCAATCTGGACGATTGATGACGTCACTATATACCTTTCTATTAGCCAAACGGGCTTACGCCTCATAACAGCATTCAACTGAGTTGGTTGGTTGATAGGTGACACTGGTTCAATCAAGGTAACTCGGATCAGTTTAGAATACAACAATAATATTTGTAGGAGTTTAACGTTCAAAAAGCACAATTTGATTATGAAGGGCACACCATAGTCGAGCAAGCTGAACAAGTTATTGTCACTGTATTCACAAGCAGACGCGTGCATGGGGGTGCGGGGGTAGAACATCCGCTTGGCACGCAAATGACCGGGGTCCCATTACCGCTCTGACCCACAAATTTTTATTGATTATATTTATTCCATCGTTATCAATTTTCCAGTCACGTAAAATATTATGATTTTTTTCGCTCACAATCAATGACGGCGACACCAACACCGGAATGTCTGCGAAACGGACTTTTTATTGCTCTCGTGTTAAAGGTGGATGAAGAAATGACTTTATTTCTGCAGACACCGAACCCTACAAGCTTTTACAATGCGTTCGAGTCTCAACCGATTGAACTGCGGCGAGGATCATACTCTCGTATTTTTGCGTGTGTAATCCTAGGAGTTTTTGCCTATGCAACTCGTAGCCGAGGGTGGCGAGTGTAGAGTGATGTTTTCGCGAACGGAGGAGAGTCGAATCGAATTCGCGACTTTCAGTTCAACAGCTGAGTCCGCAATGTCTATAAATGCTTGGGTTGCAAGAGTGGTAATTACGTGCTTACAAACTAATTATGTCCTGAAATGAAGTGTGCAATCAAAATCGTGAGTTTGTGCTTGCTGAGGTAACGTGTACTCGTGGAAAAAATAACGAAATAGCGTGTTTCAATTAGCCATAAATTGTCCGTATTTGAATTATTTGAATCGGTATGTCTACGTGCCACAAAGTGCGGAATATAGAAAACCAGAGCGGGTTACCTTAGGGTTACTGTATATGCTGCCTTAGCATATGCAGTGACTAAGCTGCCTTATGAATACGTCTGAGTAGAATATTACGGTAATCGAAGCCGGACATTCTGGGTCGTTCGGAAGACTCTATAGGGGAGTATTCTCGAAGGAACCATTACGACGTGTTACGCAGTGTGACATATACCTCAAGTGCCCAATTAGCCTAATTACACAGTTCGTGCTAATGGTTGATATTAGAAGTGAAAGAGACGAGAGCTGTAAGCTACCTTAGAGCTTGCCCTTTACTGCGGCGGCAGTCATATTGAAAACCTCGGCAGCTATTACCGGCCTAAGAAAAGCCATTAGCTAAGAGGAACCGGTCAAGTGGACGCTCCATAACTGCCGGTACAGTCGTGGCACACTTTGTCCACGACAAACGCTTAGACTTCTAATTATCCAAGACTCATTGCAGTCTCTGCCGTAATGTTACTAACTACTCTTGATGCGCTCGTGCGACGTAAGCATACTAAGATATCTATACCATTAGGTACAAAACTAAATAGGAGGCATAATATTTATTAGGAACCCACTGTTACTGACAACGCCCGTTCGAGTTGACAATTTGCCAATAACATTTTGGCATATTAGAAGGAACGGCAAGGAAAGATAGTTTAAGCCAGTTTCCCATAAAGTATTGTTAGTGATAGAATCACTGCTACAAGGGGGCCCGATTTCACCACTGAAAGCTTTGAATTGAGCTGTTGCGACAGATTTCAGTCAATAAAACGTAAATTAACTAGTCATCCTAAATTCAGTCTGATTTTTTGAGGGCGTAACGTTCGCATCTGGAGACTACTTACCATAAATTTTCACAGTTTACAGCTGCTGCCTTATGCGAAATTGGGCTTGGTTGGTTTTATTCACTACCCATGATTGACTGATACAGTAACTGGTTTACTGATTATTTCGTTGTTTTGATGGATTGAATGATTGATTTATTGGCTGTTTGAATAAGTAATTTATTGAGTGACTGATCGCTTGTGTGGCGGATTGATATATCAATAGATTAATTATTTCATTGATTCATTCAGTTACATAAGTTTGATTATCAGTTACATAAGTTTGTATTACATTTGTTTTTGATTGTTTGTTTGCCTGTTTCCACTGATGTTTATGTTTTGTACCACCCCTGCTATGATCTTGTAAAAGATCGCAGTATCAATAAATAAAAAAATAAATAAATAAAATTCGCTGTGGAATCGACGAAGCGAATAATAAATTGCTTTGCTTGTTGGTTAATTGAACTTACCCTTGCTTGAGTTTTAAGTAGGATGATTGGTTGTTCGGTAAAACTTAGCTCATTTATTTATCTATTTATTTTATTTCACAGGATCGACACAGTCCCTACAGAGGCGGCTGAGCGACCAAACACTCTACCTGCTCTCTGGAGGTGATGCTGCTGAGAGTGCCATGTTCACCGACGAACCTTTCGCCATGGACACAGCGCCTTACTCCATCACCACTCCCGTGGTCATCACCAGGTGAGAATCAAAGCGAATATTAGCTCACTCGAGTGACGTTCCTTTATTACGAGATCCGTTTTTTTATACCTCTGACAGATATCGTGAACCGTGGTATTTTTGCCGATTGCCTTTCTTTTCTAACAATATTTCCGTCTGAATAACTTTGTTACGATGTTACCTGTATATAATAATGTAGTATTTGCAGATAAAAACAGTATTCAGTGGTATCAATGTTGTAGCTGTTTAAAGTCCTTGCAAGTGTTTAGCAGATACCACGCTTCTCAGAAAAGTGACAAATAGCATAGCAAATGCTGGCCTACTACCCTAACATTTTTATTATTAACGCCATAGTGGATATCAAGCAAGTGTGCTTGAAACAGTTACGCTATGAAAGCTTAGAAAAGGCTCTGAAAGGCCGCTCTTCTAGCTTTTGCTGTGTCTGTGCTGCACCTTCCTCGCAAGCCTGGCGTTACTTTTTTCTTTCTTTTGTCTGCGTACTAACACATTTGCTGTTTGCAAGGTACGGACATTCAAGCCTTATGTGGCTATAGCAAGCATGATTGCAAACTTTCACTCTTTCATGCAATTAAGCAAATAAATAAGTAACCTAAATAATAATTTTGAAAGGCTAATAACGGTTTACGAAAGCAGGATGCTATCTAAGGGTGGACAGGACAAATGTTGTGGTCATAAGGTGTACCTGTAATTATATGATATAATGCCCATCATTACAGGCCCAAAATACATGGCTAGATTCATTGTTTACGTCAGACCTTGTGATTTAAAGTCATCGCTATCAGTGCGTGGCCTACTCCAGGCTATTACTGTGGACGCCATTGAAATATATATTGTCGAAATTGTTTCTTGTCATTGCCGTTATTGGTGTTCTGTATCATTGAATCGCTGTGGAATTGTAGTGAAAAAGTCAGTGAGATCACTTTAACACTACTTACAGGCTATCTCTGAACACTGAATAGCTTTGACGTTTTGTTTAGAGTACCATACTGCACTAACGACGCTATTTGACTACTTTGGAGCCACTGGTGTTAGAGTATACACTTGTTTTTAACAATTTTTAAATCAGGGCATAATAAGTTATTTCGCTTATCTCCTGTGTGTTAGGGCTCATGCCTACGGATTTTTACAAATAAGTTTTGCATCAGAGCTGTTACGCTCAAGGTTTGCTAAGTGTCGTTAATAGAAAATTATCACCGTCATGAACTAGCACACGCTATCTCGATCCAACCTTATTTTCGTCTTTTTCTGCTTCACTCCAGTAGCCCGGCGTGGGATGCAGTAACACTGACAGATGAGAGAAGGAGTACATATACATAGAGAGAGAGAGGGGGACAACCGAATTCCCAGTGAAAAAGATATGAGTTTTTCTTTTGCGAGTAAAGGTACGAGCTCGCATAGCGTACAAACGATCCGAAAGTGAGTGTCGTAACCATGCTCGTCTATCTACGCACGCTATCAGAGCGTAACATGGCCTTATACAGCGAAGTACAGCAAGGGGATGGAAAGGAGAGCTGAAAGTGAGGAGGGGGGAAAAGAGGTGAGAGTGAAGCATAGCAGAGACATAAGACAGAAATAGAAATAGAAAGAAAAAGAGATAATCAAAGAGAGACAAAGAAATGAAGAGAGACAGAAGGAAACAGAGGAAGCGAGAAATAGAGGGAGAGAAATAAAAAGCCAACAAAGAGAGAAGTAGAAACACCAAAAAAGATAAAGGAGAGTTAAAGAGATGAAGGTACAAATTGAGGTAAACTGATGCAAAATAAAAAAAAGATCAAGTATAGTAACGTATACCATATTACACTATAGCAAATGGTAGAAAAAGATAAGGTGAAAGCTGAGCCAAGCCTGGACCATCTAACTGTCCAACAGTTTTGGTGTGACATCCATGCGCAACTCCATGCAAGCTGCACTAATTCATTTTTCCAAACTAAACAAAACCTTATGCGTTCCTATATTGACGCTTTCTATGCTGAATCAAAACCTACGTGGTCAAGTACAACACCAACCCATCCAGGCACTAGGTACCAGTCCAGACGTCTTAGTTTTCAATCGAATGGTATTGACGATCTTGTATCTCGCACAGATATTGCATGAAGAGACGAAAAAGTGGGCATGTTGGCATTGATAAATGGGAAAGGCGGCAACGCAAGGTTGAGGCCCTCGGAAATGCGGACGAGACGGCGCTTAGAAGTCGGTGCTTCGTCCCATCTCGCCCTTTCTTTCGTGGGCCCAAATTATGCACTGTCGCCTTCGCCGTCTCGGACAATGTCTGATTAAGGTTGCTCATTTGACATTGCCCGAAATTCCGGTCGGTGCCTTCGTGGTGCTTCTACCTCTTGGAATAAATTGATATATGTCGTTCGCAGGCCCAAGTTGAGGCAAGACATCACAGCAACGTCGGCGCTGAAAGCACAGGACTTCCAGGTGTGGCGTTCGTTTATTGTGCTCTAACTATTTTTCATGTTTCGTCAACGGTTGTTCATGCTATGGTAATGCTGTGTACATATTGGTCCCGGGATCTTTCGCTCAGGTGATAAGAGTTTAGGAATGGGGCTGTCCTCTAGCATCACGAGAGATAAAGATGGCCCCTACATAAGAAAGATTTTAGGCTAGAACTCTTGTTATAATGCAGAGCCCTAGAAAGGTAATGTCGGAAGCTCATAACGAGTGTTAGGCAGGGTTTTAGTTTTGTAAGCCATGGAACGCTGTAACACAGACAAGATTCATTATAATCCCTTCTTTGATTGACATCACGAAATAAGTTGGGGCATTTAGGTGACATCAACAAATACTTGTCACTAAGAATATCAAACAGAATACAAACTAATCATACTAACTTATAAGAAATCAAAAAGTGTTGTGCAAAATAAAGCGCTAAGTGTATGACTAGGAACCGAATTCCCAAAACTACTCTTACGTATACGTGTCTTCCCGTTGGTCAGCCGGCTTCGCTAATGATATGCATCGCATCGAGATTGGTTGACATATTTCTGTGCAATTTTTTCCCAAGAAATTGTTGAGAATACTGGCCAAGATCTATAACATAATTCCAACAGCCAGTATATACAATAGTATCATACGGGAACTCAGAAAAGGTAATAACCAAATCCACTTGTTTCGCATAACGCGCACCGAACTCATACCCTTTTCCAGCAGAGCAACGAAAGCAACGCAAAAAGATGGCTTCTCATATATCCAACACTTGTAGATCGCTCTTGCTTTCTACCTTTTGTAATGAAATCGCGTTGAAGAGCTCACTTCGCGGAAAATCCGGTGTCAGCATCATTGTCGTTAATAGTGATTGCCAAATCGGCGTTCTCTGTGATCATCGATTCGACATAAAGGTGAATGGACAACAAAAAGAAATTGCATAATTCATTCATTCATATGTGGGGCTTGACGTCCCAAAATTACCATGTAATTATGAAAGACGCCGTAGTGGAGAGCTCAGAAAACTCCGACCACCTGGGGTTCTTTAACGTGAACCCGAAACTGAGCACATGGGCCTACAGAATTTTAAGCCTCCATAAAAAATGTAGCCGCCGCAGCCGGGACTCGAGCCCGCGACCTGCGGGTCAGCATCCGAGTAACTGAGCCACTAGACCACCCCGGCGAGGTTAAAAAAATTTGGGGAGGGACAATAAAATATAAGCCTTTTGCATATCAAGCAGGTGTTCCACCATGGATTCATGCCAATGCTTAAAAGTGCTTTGCGAAAAGAGAACACTACAGGAATTTTATATAGGGGCCTGAATCTTTTTAACACGTGCAAAATTGCGTCGCTGTATTGTACAATAAATCGTTGTGCCTAAACATGCGCGCTGCGCAAAGTCACGGTGGTGTAAAGCTGGCGACTGTTACAAAGCGCACAGCTTCTGTAGTGCGTGTGACACCTTACGGACGTGTAGTGCGTACTTCGCCACTCTGCAAAAGGAAAAGTTATGACGTAGCGGGCACTTCACAAATTCGCATGTAGTAGGCACTCTATGGGATAGTTCGAAACTGCCAACGTTAGACATCCCACAGACATCACTTTCCTAGCAGCACGTTTGAAGGCAAGGCGCTCGGTGGCTGATTACGCTATCGCGTTCTACTATTGAAGGTGAAGCTGAAACGTCTTCTAAGTTTTTGGTGGAGATTTCGCCTTCTCTCAGCATTAGGTGTGAAGCAACAACGAAATAACTATTACAGACTTTATTTGTGCGTTGCTTTTACTTTGCATCCAGGTTTGCGTCACAATCATCGAAGGAAGGCATCTCGCAGGCCTGAACATGGATCCAGTTGTTTGTGTGCAAGTTGGCGACCAGAAGAAGTACACTTCAGTCAAGGAATCCACAAACTGTCCGTACTACAACGAGGTAATGACTTTATTGACAGTGTTGCGTGCAAACTGAATTAACTGGATGCACTAGCTGAAGAACGCGAACTGTTTTGTGGCATACTGAACAAAGTATTTCCCAACGCTAAAGTGTTCCTAGTTCGAAGTTGATTTCTTTTTTGTAGACACCGACGTTGATGCTCTCAGTACAGGTAGTCTATGAGCGGAGAACACGTGTTAAGATTCCTTAAAAATGCAGGCTTCATTTAAAAACTGCTAATTTGTTGAAAGTTGTGAAGTGTTATGTCTAATTTGAATGCCTGTCATGCACCATGTGAACGATTTTAATTTAATTTTTTTATCTAAGGCTGCATGCCACAGGCTTACCACCAGACAAACTTTGCTTTTCAATATGAAATATGAATTGTTTCTTTTTTACTTTAAAACATATCACACAAAATATAGTGGTAAAATTTGAGGCATCGCAATTCAGAAATAATTTATTGCGAATCACTTAAGGGCTACTATTTGTTAGGAGTTTTTAACTTTATTCAACACTTTTGCTTCAAGCACCTGCTTTTTTTAGAGTGGTACAGAGGTAATTTGCTGATTTTCATTCAATTACTTTTCCAGTACTTCGTCTTCGATTTTCACATGGCACCTTCAATGTTGTTCGACAAGATTGTAACACTAACGGTGAGTTTGTTTCCTCAGTTGCATTTTTGGCTCGTGTTAAATGTAAGTTGCGGTCAGAAGCTAACACCATCGTCTTGTCCTCTGCAAGCAATTTCGACGCAACGTATGAGTAAACGGGAGGTGTTACTTGCTGCAGTTTTAGACGTGTGTTAAAGAAACGCGTTAAGATATCTTTATTTACGTCTCCTAATACACGGAATAATTCGCTTCCAAAGACCGAAGAAGAGGATAAAATAACGTTGCACGTGCTTAAGCAAACAGGTTTATTCAGTATGGTTGATTGATTGATTTGTGGGGTTTAACTTCCCAAAACCACCATATGATTATGAGAGACTCCGTAGTGGAGGGCTCCGGAAATTTTGACCATCTGTCGTTCTTTGAAGTCACCCAAATCTGAGTACACGGGCCTACAACATTTCCGCCTCTATCGGAAATGCAGCCGCCACAGCCGGGATTTGATCCCGCGAACTGCGGGTCAGCAGCCGAGTACCTTAGCCACTAGACCACCGTGGCAGGGCGTTTATTGAGTATGGGTACTTTAGTAGCTACGCGAGTGTTTCAGTTAGAAACGTCTGAAAAAGTTAAGCATTCTTTCAAAACGACTTGCTTCTTTCTTCCATAATAATGTTTCGTTTTCTTTCCTCAACAAGGCGTTTTACCCGGTGGTTTTTCTGCAGGCGTTGCACAACCGGAACATCATACGTTCGGGAAAAGTTATCGGCACCTTCAAGCTCGACGTTGGTACAGTCTTCAACCAGCCGGGTCAGAAAGCTTCGACTTCCGAGACTTGATGCGAATTATTTGGGCCAGTATATGCGGGCAAACGACTAAATGAGTCATTTTTTTTTTCAGAGCACCAGTTCTATCACAAGTGGGCTGTCCTCACTGACCCTGATGATATGACAGCCGGTCCGAAAGGCTACATCAAGTGCGACATATCTGTTGTCGGCAAAGGGGACACAATAAAAGTTAGCTGTCTTCTATTACGTCAATATCTAGTAGATATCTGCGCACAACGACACATTTTGTCAAGCCGTGTCTCGACAATTTTCAACGATTGCTCCCGTGTGGCTAAATAAAACGAGCATACTCAGGGTAATGAAATGTGTTTTTTTAAATTAAGAAGTACGAGCAAATAAACGAATACTTGCACAAAAAATGAGAAGAAAAAGAAACGCACAAAAAACGGCATAACAGGTAAGGAACAGCGAATTCGATAAATATATTTTTTTAACTCTGGCAGGACTGATTCCGCTGACGCTCATCTAAATATTGTGATAAGGTTTATATCTAAAGAAATATTATCCCATGCTTTCATAATTACGGCAAGAAACCCTTCATCTTGAGGGCACGGCCTAGGTAAACGCTGCATGTATTTGCAAGCAGTGTTTTCCGATCGTTTCATTCAAGTGTCCTGGTTGCGAAGGGGGGGGGGGGAGGGGGATACTTGGTTTGTCTATGCTGTGCTTCGGTGCCTGCAGATCACGTAGAAATTCATAGTAGAAGACAATAGAAGGAGAACCACTTGTTTTTTGTTTATACAACTATAATTATGAAGTTTCTTTTAAGATAACAAGGAATTTATAAGGTTTCCTACAGCTACATGAAATTGTTCATGTCAACAGTGCTGTACTTACTGGTGTAGCAGCCATAAGCTTGACTTACTGGGAGTGTTAAGGTGTATATTAATAAGCGCATAGCTCTCATTTTATGCGCTGTTTCCGTGCCTTTATTTTTCTAAGATTATGCGGTGCTGTGTTTCTGTGCGCGCTTTTTTTAAAACTCGCATATCGTGATGCTTAGGTTATGTATAATATAATAAAATATTATATTATTATAATAAAACAGTATGATAAAATTCTCATTTTTTGTTTTAGTTGTAGTACGCGGTGGACAATCGTCGAAGTCGTATTAAATAATGTTACTTACAATTGTTTCATCGTTGAACTCGTAAACTTATGTTGCGGCTTCAATACACGAATTTTTAACGTACATCAATAAGTGCAGCGCGTGTTGACGTGATTGAAATCATAGAGGTGGTTCTCGCCTTCATGTACCTTCATTTTTTGAAATCTATACTAATTTCTCTGAAAGAAATACATCTTCCTCTGAGTAGCAGAAGACTTTGTGAACGCCAATAAATGGATGGTTTCGATGGGTCAAATGTATATGACGTTGCCAGTGACATTGACAGTCGCTCATTGCCGTAAAATAACGTGCAAGCGTTGGTGAATTGTAGTTTCGCTTCGAGAATAATCTTGACAGCGCAATTGTTATTGACATTGGCACATTAGTTAGTCGCCTAAGAACGTAATAATAAATACTGACACAATTTTCACAAGCTATCGTTTTATTCGTCATTAGCCGGCACCCAAGAAGGAAACAGATGATGATGACATCGAAGGGTAAGTTTTGAAATTATAATCTTATCAATCACCATTTATGAATGGAAATGTTTGTGGTCTACGTATAGATATAGTTTATTGAAAACAAATAAATAGCCACAGAAAATGTTACAATTCATTGTTCAGACTTGATGAGTTATCGAAGGTGCAAAAATGATTACTTTCGAGTAATTACCTCTAAAAGACGATAAGTTGCATCACTAAATATACAACAGGTGCTGTGTCAAATTGCTGTTGCGGCTGTCATTACAAAAAAAAACACCAAAACCCATCACACTTGCACATAACTATACTGCTACTGATTGTTATCAAGCTGATACTTTCTATATAAAAAACAGTCATATCGGTCACCCTTATTTAAAAATCAGCACTGATGCTTTTGGCAATCAGTACCACAAAAAGAAATTCTTATTTATATATACACATTTATGCTTAAAAATTGTTTATAGCAGCGAGAGGGCACTTAGAATAAGCATATAATATTTGATCTCAATTTCAGGGAAAGCCTCGAACTGAACAAAATCATCACATAAAAGTTTTAATGAGCTTTACAACAACAAGGGGCTTATGAAACAGAAACACTTCCTTGAATACCTTTCTGTGCATATAATAAATGTCAAAGAAAACATCCGTTTAACCCAAGAACTAGCCATATGTCGCTATCGTATCAAGAAATTTAGTGATTACGGTAGCGTGAAAAACAATAAAACAGCTACAAAAATTTCTACAGATTTTGTCTCTTTTACTATTACCTTCGAAAAACAGAGGCATACTGTAAAGGCAGTAGAGAGTAATACAAATATGCATCACAATCGCTGTGAAAATAAAACAACAAACACAGGAAAAAAATAAAACCGGAAATAAAAATGACAGTCAAGAAACGATACAGCGCTGATTCGCTTAAAGTTAAAGCAGAACAACAAATGAATTTTAAAAGTGCAGTTCCTTTATTGTTAACGTGGTTGAAACAGAAAGGCGATTCAGTGACGCGAAGAGAAAAGATCGCTCCTTCTTTTCTAATGAATTCATGGGCCCTGGTTTCCGCTGAAAAAGAGACTCCATTAACACGGTGGCTTGCCCGTTCTGTTATTCGGTTTGTCGTCCCGACTCTGCGGCTTCGTTACCTCCGACTTTTACCTGATCTCATTTTGTGCTTTCCTAATCGTGTCTGAATGGGGTCACATAAATTACAGTAGAACTTGTCAGCGCCCCATCCCGCTTTCTCGTATGTGCCCGCGTGGTTGTGGCGTGTGCTGGTTTCCTCAACTTGCCTTTTATTGAGCTAAGGCTGTGATGGCTAATAAATCTCAAAGCAAGTGAATCACTCTCGTTTGCTCGTTTGCCGTAGTGGTCTACATGATCACGTTGCTGGCCTGTAGATAGATTGTCGCAGACGATGTTGTGCCTGACAAAGGATACAGTATCGAATGAAATTAACAGAAAAAAAAACACTTCCCGCGTTTGTCTTCCTTCTTTGCATTTTTCTACCCATCTTTTTTTCTTTCTTTTTTCTTTCTTTTCTTGTTTTCTTCTTTTTTTCCTCCTTCAACCGTTATTTTTTCTTTTTTGTGTTTTTGTGTCCTTCTCACCCTTATTTCCTTCCTTCTTCTTTTCCATTTCCTTCTTCTTTTAATTACTCCTTTTATCCCTCTTCATTTTTTATTTCTTCTTATCCTTTATTATATTTCATTCTGTCCTTTTTTCCTTGCTTCTTTAGGCCAACGTAGGCCATGTGGAATGTTAATGTATGTTTCATAAAGTGCCATGCCGTTGTTCACTGTCGTGTTCCTCTGTTGCAAAGTTCAATCCTCCAACCTGCGAAATTCTGTGAACGCGGGCAGAAACCTACTCTTGCCGGACGGCGTCCCCGCCGAACGCCAGCACGCCCGGTTCATCGTGCGTGTTTACCGCGCCGACGGCCTTCCCCGGGTCAACTCTGGCCTGGTCGCCAACGTCAAGAGGGCTTTCTCTGGCGAGACTCGAGAGCTGATCGACCCCTACGTTCAGGTGTCGTTCGCAGGACTCACCGTAAGTGGGCGAGCGAGTGCGAATGCCCCGGCATGCTACGTAATTTACAAGGCGAGAAATGAACACGTGCACGGACGCGCTGATGATGATGATTTATACTGCACGTCATCGCACATGCCTGCTTTAAAAAATGAAATAATATAATGGATCACGTGTAATTGCGTGCGGTGCGTTGATGTTCCAGCGGGCTCCTATCTGTGGTGATGTGCACGTTTTGAAAACGTTCAAGTTAATTGCGCATTTCATTCACGGTGCCTAAATTGGCGCGGTAATGAATAGACAGAGGTGCGTACGCTACTGGATCTATCAATACGCGACGTGCCGGCTTTAGCACTAGAGTTAAGTTTCACTAGAGCTCACTTTCAACGAGCGTTTAACACGAACGTTTTAACATTAAGTTTTCGCTCCTTTCGAAAATGCAGCCGCCAAAGCCGGAATTCGATCCCGCAACCTGCGTGTTTAAAAGCACGTAATAAACGTAATGAATAGAGTTATGATGCTTTGCCGGTATGCTTCACCTTTGAAATATGCTACTTGAAAAAAAAAAAGCTGATTTTACCAAAATTAAAAAAAAATGGTGAAGGATCAACGTTTTCTAAAGGTGATTCACCTTCGAACACCTCTGCATGAAAAATTTCAACCTTCAGAGGTTAAAACAACAGTAAAGTTATATAATAAAGATTTAAACGAAAACTTCATCTTTGATAGCCTCTATTTGAGACAGAGCACCTTTTACAGAAGCTAACAACAATAAAGATGCATGGAGTTTTGGAAGTGTGCTTCTTCTCTAAAAGATCATGCTTAAAACAGAGCACGCTTTACAGGGGCGAACTGCTGTGAAGAAGTCCTGTTGTTCACCCGTGTGGAACGAGCAGCTGGTGTTCACGGAGATGTTCCCACCGCTTTGCCAGCGAATCAAAATCCAACTGAGAGATAACGACGCCGTGAATGACACCGTGGTAGCCACGCACTTCCTCGAAATGTCCAAAATCGCCAACGAAGGGGATAAAGGTACAGTAAGAAGTTAATGTTTTTGAGTGAATTAAGGTCTTCAAACAAATAGATCGATTTGTCCTATTTGTTATTGTGTCCCTACCTATCCACGTTTACAATGCCTTAAAATGTAAAGCTTGATAATAATTAAGGCTTTTATAGAGAATTTACGAACAATAAAAATATAAGGTTGCGTTTATGTAATTCTTAATTTAACACAGTAACCACCGTGCCAAACGTTTATGCCCCTGCTCCCTCTTCAAAATGTTTGACATGGATAGCTGTTTTGACATAGATGTCAACACCGCTACACCTCGCATCATCAGCCAAACAATGCTTGAATTATAGGTCACCCAATTCGAAATGCACTCACTGACACCTTGAAGCAATCACTCACATTTCCTAGCAGTCATCGAGTAAATGTTTGCTGGTTGAGTCACTGAGTCAGCTAATCAACACATGCATTCATCAACAAGTTAATAACTGAATGAATCAACCAGTAAATCAAATCACTAAAAGTTAAGTAGCTCCACATAAGCATAAACATAACTAAGGGTCCTCACACAGATTGTAGTGCCTTCGTTATGTTTACACCTTGTGTTTCAAATAATTAGCTTCCACCTTTACACCTTTAAATACTTCGATCGGTTATTCAGTACTCAAATAAATACAAATAAGTGAATCAATAAAAGAACAGATGAATGAATATTCTGATTGTTTTTTTGATAAATCTGCTCATGAAACAGTGGTCAGCACCCCAACTAATGAAGCTTTTCCTCTATCTATTCTTATTTCTGACGCAGGCTTCCTTCCAACGTTTGGACCTTCTTTTATCTACCTTTATGGATCGACGCGCGAAAAGTCTCTGTTCGAAGAGCACGCGCCGTTGAACGACGGTCTCGGCGAAGGAGTCATGTACCGCGGACGACTGCTGATCGCCATGCGCACCGAGATCTTCGACGTACTCGACATGACACAATCTAGCGTCGATCTGGAACCCACGCCGCCAGTCAACGAGGTGAATTTACTGGGTCCCCGAACCAGCGAGTTCTAGAAAAGCTGTCTAAAAGAACTCTGATTACTTGAATTGTTTGAATTTTCTTCTCTTAACATTTTCAGCAACGCTCCTTGAATTGCGTTAACCTCTCAAAGAAGGAATAGGATAAAAAGGAAAAGCAGGCCAACTAATTTAAAAATCTGACATACTGCCGTATACGCTAGAAAAGGTGATAGGAATGTTGTGGCTGGAAATAAAAGTGGATTAGAGAACCAACTTATCAGCCGTTGAAAGACGCGAGAGATGACGAGTCAAGTAAGAGATTTTAAACCTTGTGGATAGTTTGTGCAAGAATATATTTTTAGGCACATTTCCATCTGGAGGTACGTGAACTAAAAAAAGAACATTTATGGTCCACTGTTAAATATCCTCGTTAGCACGTGGCATGAAGGTGCTCACATATTTTCGTGATCTACCACTAAATTGTGTAATGATGTACATAAATTCTTTGAAATCCACAACGCGGAAGTGTGCAATAAATATACCCGATTCAAGTTTTCTTTCTTTATTGGAAGTTACTGTGTGCAGGTGGGGCATATCAATATCTTTGCATGAAGTACCTTGGTAATTTTCTTTTTTACATCACTGCCAGGCCTCCTACGCCAAGAACGAAAATTTTCTCCTGTTCGGTGCAATCCTGGAAGCATCTATGATTGACCGAAAATTCGGCGAGAAGCCCATCTACTTCGAGCTGAGCATAGGTGAGTTTAATAACATACAAGAATGTTCACATATCTCGCTCTGTGACCCGAGCACCGAAAGAAAGTTAATATATGTGCGTGACTGAAGCATAGACGTGTTGCCGCTGAATTCAATACATACATCGATTTCTACACATGCGTGTTGAAAACGTTGAAGACACTAGTTCCAACTCATGGATTTCGTATGCATTTGCCAGTACCATCTGAATAGCTAGCTCATTATGCCTAACATAGTGCATGATGCAGCGATCTATACCTTACAGAAAGTAAACGTCAGTCTTATGTAACGTGACAACAAGTAAGTGCAATAAGCGAGACCGTTATCGTCTCTTTCGAACAAAACGCAAAAGACAAGCTTGAAGAGTGGGGGGTGGGGTCGGGGAGGTCTTGGAACTGTCAAAGGTGGTATTGCGTGCGTGTAAGCGAAACAGTACAAATACTACTTTTTTTTTCGCGTCCGCCCCCTCCCTACTATTGAGTAGTTGCCCCTTCCGGGCATTACTTATCAAGCGCGGTAAAGTATGCAGTTCAGAACATTGCGTCTATCAGCCCTTTTGAGTTTGTTTGCCGAACAACGTTGGCGAATACATTTTTATAGACAGCTAAAAAAATACGTATAGAACGCCTTTCACTTCACGTGTTCTTGTGTGCTTTACCTGTGTTTGAATTTGATATAGTGCCAGACAGCTTGGATCCAACAGGTTAATACCACAAGCCTTACGTTAAAAGCTTGCGAAAAGTTTACCGTACCTGATTGTGAAGGGAAGGAGAATGCTTGGAGTGTCAAGCATCAGAACAGGTTGGTGCACTGCACAGATGGCCTTGAGTATACTCCTTCGGACTATTTTGCGACAAAGGATACATTGGCCAGACCGCATAGCTTAAAGAAAATACCTACGTTTGTTTATTGTGACCACATCCTAGTAACTTAGCCACCCACTGCGCTGCGTGCAAATATATGCCATTATTTTGGGTACAAAAGTGTTCAGGAGGCACCTGAGCAAACAGAAAGGGAAATTATCGAGACTTTTTTTTTGTTCTTACAAGTGAGGGTGGCGATAGTTAACCGTTCATCATCCTATCTCAAAAACGTATTGAGCTTCTAAAGGCTGCTATGATAACTTACATACAATGCTTTGCAGGTGTCTTTCATGGATGGCGACGTGTTCACTTATGTGCAACATGTGCTTGTTTTTTAGTCATTCGCTGTTTGTTTGAATTCACTGTCTTCTTTTTTTGGGTCATGCATACGAAAGTGTGTGACACAAAAATAAACAATTTTTAGTACGCACATCAACCTTTGAGCGTTTTCTTTTTGTGTCGTCACTTCAACCTGTTCCTGGCATCGTGAAAAAGCCACACTTTCATACGAACTGTTGCCCCAAGAGCAGCGTTACATGCACAACAGTTGAGACAACATAGTGAACAATCACACATGTATATACCTAGTGTTGTTAGAAAAGAAACATTACATAACATAACCAAGACTGAAATACCTAGCAGTCACATAAACACACACTGTGAGCCTCAAACAAGACAAGGCTACGCTGGTATCAGCGAAGAGTGTAGTAAGTTGAGTCCAATGCCACCGAACGTACATGCCCAAAACGCGTGATTGTGCTGTACTTATCCGAGTGCTCACGCCTACGAACACGCCGGTCAAAGAACGTGAGCTCAAATAGATAAAATTGTAGTCGGTTCAGGAGCAGGCGTTGTTCAAAAGCAGTGTGAACTCCCTTTTTTTTTAGATTTGGGTGCACATTAAAAAACCCCAGGTGGTCTAAATTTCCGGAGCCCTCCACTACGGCGTCTCTCATAAACATATAGTGGTTTTGGGACGTTAAACCCCACATATCAACTCCCATTTTTTTCTGCTTACGTTTCAGGTAACTCAGGCAACACCCTGGACGGCGCGAGCAAGTGGAAGGATGATTCACTCGAGTCTGCCAGCGGAAGTGGCAGTGACGAGAAGACAGCACTGCTAGAGTCCGTGGTCGTCGACCCGGTCATCTCACACTCCACCAGCCAACCGGTCAAGCCCGTCACTTCGGACAGGTGACCGATGCGTGCACTCGCGAATGCATCACAAAATATACGCAAGAATCGCCCCTAAAACACTTCGACTTGGATACGACAGAGTGGTGTCTTTCTCATCTTCACTATCTTGTCTACTGGCACCATCTTTGCTACATATTTCATTATATAACAGAGAGAGGATAAGAAAGCGCGAAGAGTTGAGCCTGTGGGAGCTGTATGCTTTTCAGCTACAATCTATTAAACGCTCTTGCGCAGTCGAAAATGCATAGCTTGCACCAATGGCAACGTGTCAGAACCTCCAGTGGAGTTAGTGTTCTAACAAGCTAAGTTTAGCTAGTAATGCCAAGCTTTTGGCCGAGATTCTAAGCTTCTACTAGTAGTACGACTAAGTATGGCTCGACTTCGTTACGCATATCACGTGACTACCTGTTACGTGATGTTGTGATTATAGTCACGTCACTAGCTTTTACGTGCTTTTTAGCGGAACGTATCACATTACCAGCTATTACGCGATGTTGACTGATTTTAGCGACGTAACTGAATCTTAAGAAATTTTAGTAACCTGATGAGTGAGTAGTAACCTGATGTTAATTGAACATAACCACGTGACTGGTTACGCGTTGTTACGTAATTTTTATTCACGTAAATGTTGTTACGTTTTTGTAGACTTGTGATAAAAAAGTGATATCAGTAAAACACCCACAATAGTCATGCGAGAGAGGGCAGAGCGAGCTTGCGACTGCACTGCTAATCAGTGTAGAAGACAAATAATGACTGATATACCTCTGGCATTCATTTCAGTGATGCGAAAAATAAAGACACCGACACAAGAAAGTACACACAAGGAGGACGGGCGGTGCACTGATATCCCTGTTATAAGGACCAATCGAGCTTATTTCCTTATGACGTCACGTGAACAAACGGCTGGTGCCACGAATTATACCGTAAAAATGTAAACGCCAGTAAACAATTATGCTATCGTTTTTTGTATTTCCTGAAGTTTAGAGACATATAAAGAAGATTGATATTTACGCCAGTGCTAATAAGTATATGTAAGTGCATATGTATTGAACATGTGTATATAAAGGAACGTGTAAATGTATATAGAAGAAAAACAATGCATATATGTACATCAACAGTGCAACACCATTTTCCATAACCACTGCTTCACTACAAACGAATGAAAAACAGGGTACAGGTTGATGGGCCATTGTTTCTTTACACAGAATTCCATGAGCTTAGCAGATGCTGAAGCATTGTAAGCGTAGATTGTATTATTCGTAGTAATTACATGACTAAAGGCGAATGAATTTAAAGTTAATGAAAACACAACTCGCCACCACTGTAGATCAAATGAAATACGCGCGCCTGTGATAGTCACGGGTTCGGCTATTCCGCGTTGTGCACTCTTTTGTTCGCAGGTGTTACTATAACCTACCATACGGAGACAACAAGCCCTGTCTTTGGGTGAAGAGTACATGGCAAGACTACCGGAGGCGCCTCTACAACTCCAACATGATCCTCAGGGTGAAGGAGAAGCTGGTAAGATGGAAAATAGCGTAAAAAACTATTTTACGGAAAACGGACAGTATGCAATTGAAGCAGAGTCTTGCGTATTTTTTTTCTCGAAGTGTATTCACATTAAGTTTTTTTTTTGCCACTTTTGTGCAACCTACTCCAGCCTCTTGCTTGAAAATCACGTTGGCAGTAGCTGTATAAATAAATAAATAAATAAATAAATAAATAAATAGATAAAAAAATAAATGAGTAAATAGTCTACAGAACGTCAAGTGAAGACAAGAACTCGATAATTACCAGTAATTTTTACGAGATTAAAAAAACGCTTTATACAAAAACAAAAGCTGATAAAATCCTCGAGTACACCCTTGGATGTATTTTCTTCTGTGACCTAAAGTTTTCGCAGAAGACTGGAAAACACGTTGTTTTCATCTTGCTTAACGCTAGTACGCATACATCGTAACATTTTAGTTCTAAATGTTTCGTTCGCTAAACGAATATTTCGCTCGATCTTGAATTTTTCATATTCGAACTGGCAAACTTGTTTTTCGTATCTTTTTAGGAAGCTGGCCTTGCGGACATTCAAGAGATGATACGCCTCGAAAAATCTCACACCGACCGTCGTTTGAGAGGCGTGCTCGAAGAACTCTACACCGGAGCCGAGTGAGTGCCGCGACGCGAGATTCAGTCAACTGCGCCACATTCTGTCATTATTATCGCCGGTAATAATACACCAATAGGTACCATTTTAATATTTTAAGTGCCTGATACAGAAGAATGTGGCACGAACGTATGATGTCTCTTAATTGCTAATATATTGTCTCAACATTTGGAGCATAGGTAAGCACGTTAGCAGCCACAAAATAAAAAAAAAGATGGAAGTCATCCTAAAGCGCCCTATCACCAAAGTTTTTCGCAATAGCGTGTCTTTCACTAGAAGGTTAAAAAGATAAGCCCGCACATTGCGCCAACTTACATAGTAGAAACTTACAGCAACCTTTTGCATCGTGCATGAATTTTCGTGGTTCTATACTGGCGTTATATTATTATTATTATTATTATTATTATTATTATTATTATTATTATTATTATTATTATTATTATTATTATTATTATTATTATTATTATTTGATTTTCATATACAATGACAAAATAAAGAGAAAGAGAGCAGGCTTACAACTTCCACCTAAATGTGCACATCAGCTGCGTACGTTTTGATATGTGGGGTTTTAACGTCCGAAAACCCAAATATGATTATGAAGGATGCCGTAGTGGAGGGTCCCGGAAATCTCGACCTCCTAAGATTCTTTATTGTGCACACTAATCTGAGCTCATGGGCCTACAGCATCTAAGCCTCCACCGAAAATGCAGCCACCACAGCCGGGATTCAATTCCGCGGCCTGTCAGTTGGCAGCCGAGTGCCTTAGCCGCTAGACTACCGTGACAGGGCTGCCTACGTATTCGGGAAGAGGGACGAGATATAAAGAAGATAAAAAAGTAAGAAAAATGTTTGAGTGATTACAGTGGTTGCAAACAAACAGGTCAGTCTTATCCTGGCACAGGGATATCAACTACTTATTATAACAATGCTTCCCAGGACTCTTGAGGCTCTGATCTGTTAGACGTACAACAGATATGTCGGGTAATTTTTTGTTTGAAATTCTCAGTATATAGAATACGTTCCCAAGATGTGCCTTTCCTGTTATCCTTGTCAGCGTAGCTATGAATATAAACATATATGTAGGAACTTTGCTCACAGCATGATAAAAGTTGGTCGGTCTTACTTATTTGCCTTAATATTCTAGAGATACTCTAAATAATATATTGTCTTCAATTTAATGGCCTCCATTTTACTGTTGAAGGTACGTCTTGCTCAGTGGAACTCTCCGGAAAGTTTAGTTTACAAGGATGGGTCACCCTGCTAGTTTATTCCACTCAGTGCAACTTACTTCCAAGTCGCCTTTTTGTTCCACTCACCACATATGAATCAACGACAGAGGGGGGATCACAAGGGCTTGTTTATCTTTGTTAGAAGCAGCTGTAATAATAACATAATTAACTGTTCTCATTAATGTTGCCTCGGCCCATCTGTGGTACAGAGATAAAATTATATGAAAGCAGCACCTTGCGAGTTTATTCCACTGAGTGCGGCTTCCAAATTGCCAGTTTGTTCCGCTCAGCACATATGGATAAACAAAGAAAGGGGTATTGCAAAGGCTTGTTTATATTTCTTAGACACAGCTGTATTAATAACATAACTATCTGTTCTCACCAATAATGCCTTGGCCCATTTGTGGTACAAAAATAAAATTATATGATAGCAGTACCTTGCGAGTTTATTCAACTGAGTGGGACTTACTTCTAATCTCCAGATTGTTGCGCTCAGCACATTTGATTAAACAAAGAAAGGGGAATTGCAAGGAATTGTTTATCTTTGTTATACATAGATATATTAAAAACAGAACTTACTGTTCTCATCAATGTTGCCTCGGCACATGTTTGGTATAAGTAAGCTTATATGATATTAGCTTTCAAGATACTCGTAGTTTGTAGAGGATCCAGTCGCCTCATCAGTAATAACGCATCGTCGTCTTGCTTATTTGTGTCTGCTTAAGGCGTTACTTGAACCAGGCGAAGAGCCAAGGTCCCACCGGAAAAACAAAGCTCGACAAAGAACGCCTCAGGCACTGTCAACGGGAAATGGTACGTCGTAGTTCGTGGCTTTATGCTTCTTTCTAGTGCGCTCATGACGAGAGATAAGGCCCAAATTGATGAATTACTGATTATGGAGAAAAGCTGGTTAAAGAACATTCGTGAGAATACATGTCACATTCACTAGAAGAATCTTCTTGGACATATCTGAACATCGAAATTTTAATAGCCTAAAAGAGTCAAAGAAGCTTCGAAAAGATTCCGCCGGGTAGCTGATTGTTTCATACTGTTGGTTTTACTATCAGATGCCTCATTCAATCCTAATGAAATCACTCTTAGAAATGCCTTATCTTGAGAGAAGCGGTGATAGTTTGCTGCGGTAAATATATTTGGTGTTAATGAATTTAAGTTTGACCACTTCACATAAACATTTCGAAAGGTACTACACCTTAAATACTCTCTAAATAATTTTAAATACATTTCTGAAATATTATGTTAGCTCTGTTTTGTACTAACTGTATTACCCGTCGTTTTTGCTGAAATAAATGGTATTACACCTACAAACACCAAATGAACCTCCTAATTAGTGTGTAGGACACTTCATATAAAAAAGACCGGCTCCGTTTTCTGCAAGCCTTCTGATCCAACATTCACGAACAAGTAAGAAGGCGGAATTAACACACCTGCAAAAGCACACTGAGCTGTGTTTTGAACTAAATATTGTTAAAACAAATTCAAATAAAAAAACGACTCCGTTTTGTACAAACTTCAGAAACCAACATTTTTAAAAGCAGGAGCATTATTATAACTATATACAAAGGCAATTGAGCCGTATAACTGACAAATTATCATGAAGATACTTCATAACAAAATAAGCCTTATTTTGTATGAACTTGATGAGTAAACGATTTTGAAGAGAGAAGAACTATTGTTACTACAAAAGCCTACTGAGCAATTTAATTTATTAACTAATCATTGTCAAATACAGTTGACATAAACTTGTGATCCCGTGTCACACACAGGACCACGTTCGGAGTATGGCGCGCACTATGAAAGCACTCGTTACGAAAAATTCATTCAAGGAGAAACTGAGAAGTACCTACACGCTCCTGCAGAAGATGGGTGACCTCGTCGACGACGTAAGTTCCCAAATTTACCTACTTACTATATTTCCCCACGTGCTCACCTTTCCGTTGCTTCGGATGATTATTTTTAGAGCGGCAGCTGGTGAACACAACAAAACATATCTAGTGTTGTATTTTGGTCAGAAATGAAACATCCCAGCAAAAAAAAAACAGAATAAGCAGTGAGAATTACGTGGATGTTAAGCCAAACCAAACGTTTGTTTTTGCACCCTGCACGAGAGAACTAGAAATGGTTAGGTTGTGAAGGAAGGAAAAGAGTGAGCAAGACACAAAGTAAGCGTACATCATACTCGAGCAAAACAAACGCTGACCTAAGCTGCTTGCAGTTCAGTTACTTCGCCGTCCTCAAGTGCGATGACTTATGAGGAGACTCATAGTGATGGAGAAGGTCCAAATGCATCGTTAGCACAAGACCATTGTGAAAGTTATGGTCATCCTCATAGGATTACGATAACGGCTTGAACCACTATGGTTAGCGTATTATCAACCTCATCAATAAAAAAAAGATGTCACCGATAAGCATCCATATATAGTAAAATTATAGATAGCATTATTGGTAAGATGGTTAGTGATAACTTTTCGTGTCATAAGTGCAAGAAAAAAATTCAAATGCAATCATTCTTACTGAAAGACTGAAGTCTGAACAATCGTCAAGAAAGGCGAATACATAGATGGAAATGCCACTTCTGATACACAAGAGACATGCTGGCCATGCATGGCGTGCTAAGCCTATAAGGTAATCAAAATGGGACCAACACAGGAAGACTTATGACGGAGTGAGTACTTTGACGGAGTGGCTTCGCTTAATCACAGGAACCAGAGGAGCGTAGGGTTCTGAATTAGGGGGCCACCAAGCTTCGCCACATTCCTCCCTACCTTTCTTAACTGGTCGAGTACGAAAGCTTTGAAAAAGATGCGAAAATTCAAATGAAGCAATGGCGTGCTTTTCGCAAAGGCCTGCCTTTATTCCAGAATTTTTGGAGTAACTGTAGGGAGCAAACTATTCTTGGGTGGGATCCAACTTTTTTTTTTTTGGGAGGGGGGGGGTATGGGGGAGCAGCGCTACAAAACAGACGGATAGAGAGACACATAGAAGACTCTAGGAGTGCTACAAGATAAGCCCAAAAAGCTCCTAATATGGCCAGAAACCTTCCAGTCCATAATACAAACAATAGCGGGAGAGGTGTGACTAAGTAGGGATATAGAGACCTTACCCCCCTCCCAACGTACCTCCCACGCTAGATGATTTGAGGGGCAATTACCCCTGCTTTTCTCCTCCCTCCCATGAGCAGATGCAAGAAATCTGTTTCTTGGCTAGGAGATTTTTAAAAGAACGAAAAATTAGACGACTTTGTACTGGTCCATGGAAGCACTTGGGAGTGCAAAGCACCCGAAACACACAAAAACACACATAATGCGTGCCTTGTCTAGTTCATTTTTGCGTATTTTGTGCGATTTACGCTTTGGAGTAACGTCATGAGTGTTTAACAAACAAATGGAAATTTAAGGGCTCATTCTCTCTTTGTTAGACATAATACAAGGATTGTTACTTGGAAATAATTGAACCTACTCTGCTTCCTAAAAAGATGGAGAATATATAAGAATATGCCGGGACTTGAACAGGGCTAGTGAGAACACTAAATGGGCCGGTGGACAGCGTATTGAACAAAAAATTATGTATACTTGAGACTTACCTCGCTTTTCGAAACAAGTGGTTGTCACAGAAATAGTTTTAACGTCTTGTCACCTCTGATTTCATTATTACGTCGCATGCAGCCTCAACATTCGCTGCCCGACGTTTTTGTGTGGATGATAAGCGGTGGCAAGCGGGTCGCCTACCACCGCATACCTGCGCGGGATCTTATATACTCCATCATAGATGAAGAGACCGGAAAGTTTTGCGGCAAAGTGCAGACGCTTTTCCTCAAGGTAAGGACGCAGAATTTTCTTTTTCATTATTTGATTACAACATGTATTTGTCGTGAATGAACGTTTCAAGTAACGAAATAAACTACGTTAACCTTTTTTGTACTACTTAACGTAGATTGTGAGTGTTGCATAACTCTCGTTAGTTATTTGGAATAGAACTCTAAGATTGTGTGTAATAAAAAAAACGCAGCATCAGTACTCTTCGTGATCCTTCATTGTCCCAGTATTTTCTGTCCTACAGTTGTTACATAATGCTAGCTGTGCTATTGAAAGAGTCTGTAGCATTCATTTGGCATACGAAAATACCTAGACGGTGGTGCGATGTCTAGTAAATGTTTTTATATCTTAATGTTTGTTTTCACAACTGTTATATATATATATATATTTGCAATCACTGTCCAGTAAGCTAATAAGCTATATATATGGTTTAGTTTTGGTTCAATATAATCGTGAATGGAACAAAAAAGTAAAACAAGCATACTAAGATTTTTATCACGGATTTCGCAAGAGGCAAGGTTATCACTGTACAAATATTTGTTCATTACAAACAAAGTGAGAAAACTGGAACATTGTGAATATTTATGATTACACCAGTTATCATCTTCCACCATTATCATGCTATGAGTCCAAAGCAATTGCAAACATTTAAAATTAAGAAAATTGAACTGGGTTCCGCAACCAGCAATGTAATGTACTAAAGGCAATTATATGCAAGTTTTTATTTCGCGTGAAAGGAACTTTCATATCAGTAAGAAACCCTGACAAAGAAGGCACTTCAATTTCAGTGAGAAACACCGCGAAATAAGTTTGAGGCACACTGTTAAAGAAAAGGCTCATAATTCCCGGAGCAATGTATGAATTTATATGGAGAATCAACAGCCTGCATGTATTTATTGCGTTGTTGCGACTTGGCTAGTACGTTATGAGAGCATACTGCCAAAAGCAGCCAACATTGGCTATCAGCTAGATAATATAACCAATACAATACCACAGACCATAACAAATACCATAACTACACACCATAACCAATAATACATCACTAATACCTAGTGTTAGATCAGCTAGTGGTTGCACTAGGCAAATAACCAAGCTAAACGTTCTACTTCAATATTGATCAGTCAAGCTGGCATATATTAAGTCCTGATTATAACTGTATGTGAAGGCCTGTGTGCCTGTGTATATTACACCACTGGACGTATTGTTTGGCCAATTATCGTTCAGCACTTTTTTTTCTACCGATCAATAAACGCTTCCTAAGCTTCAGATTAGTTTGCATATTGAATTGTTTGCATTATAATTTACTTATTATTTTGTCTGGTATATAACTGGAAGGAGCTAACGTGTGTAATAAAGTCTCATTTACCTTGTTCTAATTCTCTCTAAAACCAATCTTTTCGTTTAGGACAAAGGCATCGGCGACGATTATAGCTATTTCAAGGTATGAGCACTCACATAGCTTATTCGGCATCCGCACGCTTTTACAGTGAACCCACGCACTTTGCATACTTCGGCTCTTGCTTGATGACCCAGCACGTGTAGAAGACAACCTGCACATAGATATGAAAAAAAAAATTCCCTGCATTGTTATTGCTTTCGTATTCTCTGCCTCTTCTCTCTTAACCCGTTCATTCGTACCGCCAATAATGCACTGTTGCACTCTGCGGAAGTCATCAAGTTGTTACTAAGGCATTTGGATGGTCCATGCACAATGGAATGAAGCGCAAGTCAGGAAAGTGACAAGCTGTTCTGGACACCCACGATTTGTAGTTCTAAGACGTACGCAAATTCCACGCGCGAAAAATAATCGTAACAAACCAACCAAAAAATGTAAAACAAAAATGAAGGCAGAAAATAGTCATTGTTTTAGTTTGTTTAGAATGTTAAATATCGGAGATTTTGTTTCCGAAACAAGGCTGTCTTTGAAAAGGTCTACAGCAGGTTTTATGTTATTGCCATGCAAATATGTCTGTGCTTTCTGTTCTGAAGTGTTATGTAGAAGTGTCATTATGCAACATCAGCAATACTTAGGATGCGTAAAGCGGTACTACGTTCCAATAATAACGAGTTATCAATGTGTAATATTGTTGTAAACAGTGTTGCTATTTAGAAGCTTGATTCTAGTTAGGTTAAATACGATGAGGCTAGGTGGTTAAATCTTCAATGAGTTGATATGTGTGTGCTTTTCTTCAAATTTCGAAAAAAATACAGACAAATTTTAAGCAATGAAAGTTGACTCTCTGGAAAAGAGATTGAGAATTTTTTTGGGGGTTCGAGAGTCTTGCATGAGCACACGAATGCCTTTTTTATTTCTTCTCATATTTTAGTTTCCTGTCTTCAATGCTGTATTATAACATTTGTTGTGTTTATATATTACTTGTGCATGTGAAAGTCACAGTAATAAAAGAACACTCGCTATAGAACTCCGAGTCAATCGGCTACGAGCTCAAGTTATCACTTTTGTGTACGCGGCCGCCATTCTTCAAAGCTTTTGCAACTGCTTTAGCCTTGCTGCTACTTAGCATATTGCCAGCCAACTAAAAGCGTCCTGCTTATAGCTTCATGTGCTGCGGCTTTCATATGTAGTATCAATAGTCAAAAATAAGTTTTTTTATATGCGTGTGTTTAAATCACAGCGCGCTTTCTGACTTGCGGGAATATTGCTTTGAAAGAAGTTGGTCTGGAGTACAAGTGCTCAAAGATTATTGTCAAACAGAGGCTAGAAAACCAATTGCATCTAACAACAAAATACAGAAGCCACCGAAAATCAGTGAGGCCTTTCTGCGTGCACTGCCACTTCATTAACACAATAACTACCGTCTGTGGTTTCAACATCATGAGAAAGTGCCGGCCAGAAAGAAGACTTACTCTCAATATAACTCCCTCATACTAAAGTTCCTCGTTTCAACACTCAGTGAGGTGTATCAGCTATAATGACATTTATTCAATGTCTTGCAAGTAAACAGTTTCACATCCCTACTTCGTCTAATATCTGAGAAGTGTGGTCGTAGGAGTAAATTTCGACACGTGGTTTTCACATGCAATATCACACAATGTAATGGGTATACATACCAAGTAATTCCTCGAGTTAGTCGAAATATTGGTTGCACTTATGTAGAAACAAACACCGCAACCTAAATGAGGAGACCCGAAAACAACAAGGCTCGTGCTGTCCACTTTTATTATAATTCACGTTATTCGCCCTGTTTACTCTTAACAGTGAATATCACGTGCTCAATTGGCTAAACTTAGAATATACCTTAATCATACACTGTTGATTAATGTGAGAGCTGGGGTTATTCAGCATTACACTATGGGAGTAGGTGGCGTAGACACAGAAGACGAGACTGAATGGATGCAAGACAGGCAAGCACCGTGTTCACGTCTTGCTGATTCCATACCACCCTTTGTTTCGGACTCTGCAAATGTTTCTCGGGATAATACGCTTGAAACTCACCTCTGTCTACAAATGACTTGGACGTGCACAGATGGATCAGTTTTTTTCGCCTTTCATTTCCAACGTGTGAGCGCCTCTCGTACAATAGTTGAAATACATTACCGCACCCCTTTAATTATGACTTCATAAGGCCACCTTCCTCGCATGTTGCACATAAGTCAGGGTAATCTTTCCTGCACAGCAACGTTATCCCCACGCGTAACAACAAACCCGCAGACGCGTACAATGTGAACGCAGATAAATTATTTTACCTACTATATTCTCCGTCTAGCGCGTCGACAAGAGTGGCTGAGTCGCGTGTTTTCTTCGCCGCTGCCGCATTGCCTGCTTTCAGCCTGGCAAGAAAGTCAGCCAGAGCGCTCGCTGGATGGTTCAAGCCAAGCTGCGTATGCATCTGTGGCTGGGCACGACCAAGCACAAGCACTGCGTACTCAAGGGGTTGCCCGAGGGCTACGTCAAGGACGTCGACGACATTGACAGGGGACCGCCATCGCAACTTCATTACACGGGTCAGTGCCCACCGCTTCTTCGTTGAACACCACCCAAAAACACTTTGCGTCCCGTTGTGAGTATTTCGGTGCAGCAGTGGTGAAAGTTTTGTTTTTACGGCGTGGGAAAATTGTACAAAGTTTTACTATACAGCATCGTGAAATTTCGTCAAATACGACACGACTTAATTCCCAAGACCTCCTTTCATTTACAAAATACTACTTCGTTTTGCCATATCTTCTTATATATTTTTATTACCGGTTCATTCAATCTTATATTTTCGAAGCAATATAATAAGCCATACATTAGAAGTTTAGAGCAAATCATTCTTTGCCTTAAAGGCTTCATGATAAAAAATTCCAGCCCACATATTAAGCTTCTTCAACTCAAAAACGGTATGAGATATGAAAGACGCTTAAATTGAAAGCGCAGAAATAATTTTTACCTAATTATGCTATATAACGCGCGCACATTTTGTATGTTTAGTAAGTATTGCAAAACCATAAACTTGATATCGAATGCACTAAGTCCATCTTATCAGCGTACTTGTGCAATGCCAACTGAGTAATACCGATGAGTATAGACCCTAAATAAATACGGTTGCACAATATTGGGCCAATAGATAGTGACTAAGTTTGTTTTACATAGTTCACATAGGGTGTAAGATTAAGGAGAGTTGAAAGAGTACGGCATGCAAGAAAACGTTTTATGTAACCAGCTGTTGTTGCCTGGTAAAACCATATGTATGCGCTTCTTATGAATACCTCCTTAATTTGTAGTGGTGCGGTTGGCGCGAACTTGTACAGTCAAGCTGTGTATAACAGATTCACGAGAAGTTAACAGTCACGGACGGCTCAGCGAAAAGCGTCGGTACATGTCCCTTTGCCCTTTCGAATCAACCACAAGGGCCCGATGGGTATTACAGTGCTGCACAAAATAACAGCTCTGATCTTTATTTAGCACGCTTGGAATACGGGAAAACTCTCACTCTGCAATTGGTTTCTGCGCACTTTTCTGCAGTGTTCAGTGGCCCCTTGTTTGCAGTGACTCTTTACGCACCAGCGGTTTTCGGTGGTCCAAGTGGGATATGGCTCGATAAAGAAAGTAAAATAGCGCATGTACAAAGCTATACATACCAGGGACAACAGCGCATAAAGAACTTGCAGGGTGCCTTAATTGGTTTCTTTTTCCCCGCAAGTTTTAATTGTTCGATAAGCGTCCAATTACTTGCGTAGCGGGCGTTCTTCCGAATGCCTCTAGAGATAGTCCAAAGGGAGTCTTTGAGTGTATTTGAAGGGCAGCGCGCATTCTTAACAAGTACGACAAAGATGATTATTTAAAGTTGAGCGCCATTGTTCAGATGTGCGTAACTATCCCCCCTTCAAGCCTTACTAATTATTCTAGCAGTGAATTTGGAGCAGTGAACTTGCAGAAACTCGTCATTTAGATCATAAGTAGGCCGCAAGTAATAGGTGTAGATAAAACGTCTCCCAGAGGATATCGACAACAATGCTGAAAGCGTTATGAAATTGATACTTTTGCTGAAATAACACTAAATAGAGGCGTTTTGATCAATTTCCAGTGATGGCTTCACGTTTATGCGGGCTGAACACTACATATATAAAAGAATGAAAGGCACACTTTGGGTTTCCCTAATGAACCATTATCCAATAGTTATTGCTGCAAAATAATTTACTAATTTCTAGTGTCCCAAGGTACAATGCACACGCACTAGTTAGTCGTGCAAGCATTGATCTAACCGCCAGCTCTTTGAAAGGCCCCATGAAGTGTTTTGATTGTTTGGCGACGTTAAACATTTGATGCGTTTGGGCGTAACACCTCGGCAAGCGAAAAAGGTTTGATGTGCGAGTCAAATTTACGTATTTACCGTGTATTATTTTCTATGTGTACTGCTTGTGCTGCGTTATCAACGGCAGAAGTAAATCTGATTGCGACACGTCGCCATGGTTTGCTAACGTTCCGACGATGACGAAATTCCCGATAAAGGAGCAGTGCTGTAAATGCGATAACCACGCAACGACTACTTGTTTTGTGAAATTTTCGTTTCCGATTTCCTCGTCACAGAAAAGTCAACCTTCGAGCTGCGGGCGCACATGTACCAGGCACGGTCCCTGATCGGATCGGACTCTTCCGGACTCTCCGATCCTTTCGCGAGAGTGGTATTCGGGGACCAGAGTCAGACCACCATGGTAAGTTCTCTTTTTCACGCACTATTTCACTATTTTTTCTTTTGTTGTTTTTGTTCAGCAACCACTGGCATCTCCACTCTTCAGACATTATTGGTTGAGTGATTAACACCAAAGCATGATCTCAATAACTGCAACTGAGCATAAAATAATAAGCGACTCAATCACTTGCAGGGATGCGATGAAAACAAAAAAAATTTTCTTTTTCGACTTTTTCACGTGAACCATTTTTGCGGTTGGCCTTTGAATTGCGGTTGGCCTTTGGGGCGCATCCATATGATGAAGATAAAAACGATGCCAAATAATTGTAAGATATGAAGCCGCATATATGCGAGTGCATCCCTAATATTTCAATTATACTAATTATAGGCAACAGTGTACAGCAGACTACTTAATTTGTTGCATAGTAGCGCACGTTTTCTTTCTCTCAAAACAAAAAAAAAAGATGTGAGTATCTCTTTGTGTTTTCTGCACATACCTCGCTGTTTATGCTCACGACTTCAACTGCGAATTTTCTGAATACCCAACGCGTGTATTTACAGTACGTTTGGCTAACGCTGCTGATCGGCCGTCATTCTCCAAGTGCGTGTTACGAATGTGGTTGCTCTAATATTTAAAGCTGGTATTGAAACTAAATGCGCCTATATCCTATGGACAAACATAGAGAAGACGAAGGTTAATATTACAGCAGCCTTAAATATTGACTTGTGGCCTGTTTTAAAACGCGCTATTAGTATGAAGTGTGAAGTTCGACAAACTGATCTCACAAATTGTCGTAAAACTGTTCTCTCGGATTAAGGTGTCTCTGAAATGCTCAAGCCGACCATACAATTGTATAGGATGCTTCTCATTGAACACCCTAAAGTATGTTCAATTAGTTTTTAAAGAAGGTTTAATGGTGAGTCAATAATTATTCTAAAGGGTTTTTGATGACATCCGATTCTTGTGCCAGACAAGGCTCGGGTGTTGTTGACAACGCTGGCATTTATGATAAACGCTATGTCTTCTTCCAACAGGTGATCGACGAGACACTAAGCCCCACGTGGGACGAGATGCTGCTCTTTCCCAGTGTCACCGTGTACGGCAGAAAAGAGGACATCAAGGAGGACCCTCCCGTTGTTGTCATCGAGATCTTCGACCAGGACAAAGTGGTCAGTCACTCACGATAGTTGGCCATAACAAACCTCTGTCATAGCGCTACTTATTTAGATTTTGCATACCATGGTCACGAGATGTCAGCGCTAAAAAAGCATCGCCAAACTTTGCGGTGGCTCAAAAAGTCATGACGATAGTTATAGCGCGAAAACAATACGACGACACAGAGACAAGAAGGACACGAAAGACACGCGCGCTAGCTTCCAACTGAGTTTATCGCGCAGAGTACAAAAATATATAGAGAGAAGCGCTCGTGTCCTTCTTGTCTCTGTGTCGTCGCTTTGTTTTCGCGCTATAACTATCGTCTCGCCATACCAACTAGCCCAAGCTGCCACACTTCAAAGAGTCAATCGATAATCATGCTCATTCACTGCATTCACTTTACGTTCCGCCTGCAATGGTCGCAGGGAAAGTCTGAATTCATCGGTAGGACGATAGCCAGACCTCACGTGAAGTTCGAAGACGACGTCAACTGCCAGCCGCCATCGCTCGAGTGGCACGACCTGTACCGAGGAACCGAGCCCGCGGGAGAACTGCTCGCCACTTTCGAGCTGCTCAGGGTGAGTACTGTGTCATAAGAGGAAGCCTGTTTCACATCACGAGATTAGGCAGCCTCTTAAGGTGAATACCCATAGATTGGCTCATTCATCTGCTTTTTTAAAACTCAGACCCCAGCACTCAAGTCCTGATTTTGCAAGAGCCCACTATGTTGAAATAAGTAAAGCGTTGCCTTCATTTTGCCTTCATTGCCTTTGTCCATCTATAAGTGAAATCCATTTCGCATGGGGACATTGTTAATATGTTCACTGACGTAGGAGTGACGCTTTCTTTCTGGCATGTTCTGATAATTGAGCTCAAAGTTTTCCTCATCTTATCTCCTATCTCATGTCAACATGAAGGCTATTTTGTATTTTTATAGCTTAGGCCACAATGCTTCATGAGGCGTGCATAGTCCTGGCAGCTCCATTTCTTGCACTGGATCACACTGAAAATCAGAATAAAGTATCTGTTTCTCCCATATTGGTACTGCACGTACTGGAGATGAAGATTCAGTTTTACCTCTCGGTATTGGCCAAATAAGTGCATGATTTTTAAGCGAAACACCCCAAGAAAATGGTCATTACTAAGCCGACATCTCTACCTTAACCACTAGGCCAACCTAAAAACACTGCCACCTTCTTTCTTTTTCTTTTTTTTGCAAACCGAAACATTCAATGCATCGTTCGTTCGTCATTTTTTACAGTTCTCGCCTCAAGAAGAGAAGTGTGACATGCCTGAACTTCCGATGCCGAAAGAGAATGTGTTTCGATCCATGGAACGAGGTCCAGTCTACCCTGTGCCGAAAGGAATACGCCCGACTTTGTCCACATACAGAATAGAGGTACGTGGTCCATAAGCGTACGTTAAGTAAGCTTGTAACGTATTAAAACACATATGTAGACCTTTGAACTCGATTCCAAACATGACAGTGTTGGATCGGCGCATATGTTTGAAAACAGAATGAAGCCTTGATCTTCGTATCCGAAGACTATGGATTTGTAGGCCACTTCCACGATATTCAGGCGAAGGGTAAATATCATGGTGACAATAAATTTTGACCGAAGCGAATTACTACAATTACTCAAATAGCAGCCACGCTCGTATGCGGTCGCTCGTAAATGTTGGGCTAGCGTAGCCCAACTGCTAGCTAATTTAGACTTGATGGCATCATTCTCAATCTAATGGCCAGGTCATTGATTCCAATTGATAGGGACGCAGAACCTTAAGGGCTCGGCTTTGTGACGTGTCATGTTCTCGTATTGTCGGCGTGTCATGTCGTCGTGGCGGTCCATGGTGAACAGGTATGTGTCACAAAAGATTGGGTAAATCCAACCACTCTTCACCAGCCTATACCATGCATAATAGAAGTCAGGCTCGTCTTTATTGCCTAAAACATTAAGTTTGGCTCAGTAGCGGTGTCAATGCCCAACAAAATTTACGAAGGCATTAAAGTTCACTATCTAAAACCAGAGACACAAATGTACATGTATACAGTAAATTATTCTACTTGAAACACCACTTTTTTATACATATCTGCAAAGTATAGGTGCGTTAGTGGACCGATGACGAGTAAAACAATAGAGAGTACAGATTTCGCTTTGGGAAACACTGCTGTGCCCTGCATGCTTCATCGCTCTCCAGGTGTCATTCCAGAGGAGCTGGGGCACCCTTTCTGTGCCATTGCTAAGCTTTTCTTGCTTTTTGAAGGCACGACGCTTACCATTTTCTTATAAGAATGGTCTCGCCCACAGCGTGTAGCATTCATTTAGGTATTCATTGAGACTAATCCTGAGACAACTCCGCAATCGGGAGTTGTCTCAGGGTTAGTCGAGCATGCAGACGCATGTGCAGTTGAAAACATTGCCAGATCCTACGTACAGTGGGAATCGGTGATATGCGAAGCACGAATAAAGAGGTTGATATGTCACTTTAAAATCAGCACAACGTTACGAGGCAGAGGTAAAACATGCCCTAAATGACTTCCCTGTCATGATTATTATGTTTGAATGTGTCGTTTAACTTCGTTATCTATTCACGTCACGTGCTACCAAATTTAGTATACGTGGAGCCAGCAAAACGGCCTCGAGCACGCTATTAGCGTGGTATGTTGTCATGTTCTTACATGACACGCGTGTCAGGATTAGCATGTTTGCACCAGTCACATATTTCGTCATTCATTGACGTCACGTAATACAAAATTTGGCATATGTGAAGCTAGCGAAACGGCCTCGAGCGCATCATGAGTGTTGCATGTAGTCATGTTGTTACATGACACGCATATCGTGATTATCACGTTTGTGTCATGTACATATATGCCGTCTATTCTAGTTGCTTAGTACCGAGTTTGTACAAGTGAAGCTAGCGAAATGGCCGCCAGCGCATCATGATCGTGGCATGTAGTCGTGGTATTACGTGAATCGCATCTCATGATTATCATGTTTGCACACTCACATACCTTCATCATCCATTCACGTACTTTAATACCGAATTTGGTATATGTGACGCTAGTGAAACGGCTGCGAGCACATCATGAGCGTGGCATGTAGTCATGTTGTTACATGGTATGCATGTCATGATTTTCATGTTAGGGTCTGTTGCTTGTGTTCGCCATGCAATCATGTCCTAACATACCAGTTTTGCAACATGCCATGTGAACGAAACCACCGCAAGAGCTGCAGGACTATGGAATGTAAATAATGACATTCATGATTTACATGCAATAATTTTGATGACATGACTAATCAAATATGTTGTTCATACAGTCATGTTATGCCATACCAAGTTTGTTATCGATACCTATACTGAAACGGCCAGGAAAGCTAAATGTCGTAGGCGGCTAGATAGATAGGTACGCTTAAAGTCGCCGAAATTCGCTAAGGAATGCTTCGCATTAAATAATACTGAGCAGCGTTCAAAAAGCAAGTGTGCCTGTCCCCAATGCAGCGCTATTATATAACGAGAGCTGGGGGGGGGAGAGGGAGGCACGGAAGTAAGCCAGCAGGAGTATATACTCAAGGCTAGAAAAGGTGACAGGTAAGCGAGAGAGAAAAAAAAATACATGATTGATTGATTATTGTAATGTGGGGTTTAACGATCCAAAACCACCATATGATTATGAGAGACGCCGTAGTGGAGAGCTCCGAAAATTTCGACCACCTGGGGTTCTTTAACGTGCAACCAAATCTAAGCACATGGGCCTACAACAAGAAAAAAAATTACACCCTTTCCCACTAGTGTGTATCATGAGTAGCACGCAAAGTAGCGCATGGGCCCACGTTTCGTTTATCATGGGCACTTCACCACAAATTTAATAAAGTTTCTGTTGCTGTTACTTGTCCTGAACTCTTATTGGAGCACGCCACATGGTTTCATCGCCATGCCCCGTGGGAGCCCGTGGGTCTGCCGATCTCGTTCCTGACGCCTTCGAGTGTAAGGGGGGGGGGGATGCCACAGCCTCTTCTTCCACAGCCACCTTCACAGTGCCGAATGCCAGCTCGTACTGACTAGAATACAACGCGTTGGTTCATTGCGCATCTGAAGTATCTCCTTCCCCGACACCATCACGTGATTGCAGAGAGAGTGCTCGGGGGAGAGGCCACAACGGATTACCCGGCTCCTTAATGGCCACGAGGGCCTCCACTAGAGAGAGGCCGCAGCGCTGCGATCGTTTTGACGTCACAGATGGGATACGTAGGTGTGGAATACGGCATATTTGCTATTGCGACACCACTTGTGTTGTCCCCCACGGCTGCACCAGTTTTTAGTCGCGATTTTACGATGCAAACTAGACACGAGACTGCCACCAGGGGAACGGTTTCGTAGTTTGCTTGCCCGTGCTGTCAGGTCTTACTGCTTCTTCAACCACTGAGCTTCAAAAAAAAAAAGAGAAGCATGCTCGGTGTCAACTGCAAAAGCGCAGGAAATGTGGTGTTCTATCAAACAAAGTCAATCCGGAACTATGGGGGACGTCATCACGTATGTGGCACCAAGGTATGTCCTCGGGACCAATACAGCCCAGTGTTCTGGCAGTGCTTGGGACGGCTGTTGCGCACGCGCAATAATGGTGGCCGCGCTCACCAGATTCCACTCGAGCATAAGCTGCTTCGCATCTAAAAGGTGGTGGAGGAGAAACTGGTGTATAATTCAAGATTGTGCCGTAACCATGTCCGGCTCGCAGAGTAAACGGGGAGTAGATTTATACAGGGGCCTCCTGTCATGGTTGGTGAGCAGTCACCTGCCGATTGATTGATTTGTGGGGTTTGACGTCCCAAAACCACCATATGATTATGAGAGACGCCGTAGTGGAGGGCTCCGGAAATTTCGACCACCTGCGGTTCTTTAACGTGCACCCAAATCTGAGCACACGGGCGTACAACATTTCCGCCTCCATCGGAAATGCAGCCGCCACAGCCGGGATTTGATCCCGTGACCTGCGGGTCAGCAGCCGAGTACCTTAGCAACTAGACCACCGTGGCGGGGCCTCACCTGCTGTAAGTCCTGCACAAGCGACTTTTGTGGGCACTGTTTCGCTAATATTCTCTCCACTACCACCAGTACTATTTATAAGGCGTCATATGTAAGCACAGCTCGAGTTCAATACACAGTGCCGCCGCAGTGCTATAGTAGCTAAGGCAAACGGCTGCTGACCCGCAGGTCGCGAGATCGAATCCCGGCTGCGGCGGCTGCATTTCCGATGAAGGCGGAAATGTTGTAGGCCCGTGTGCTCAGATTTGGGTGCACGTTAAATAACCCCAGATGGTCGAAATTTCCGGAGACCTCCACTACGGCGTCTCTCGTAATCGTAAGGTGGTTTCGGGACGTCAAACCCCACATATCATATTGAGTTTAATACAACTTTTTTTGAAGTGTTTTAAAATTAAAGAAACTTTCGTTTGGCAGCGAGATGAGGTTTGCAAACGTTTTTAGAAATTTTATGCAAACCTTTACCATAATACAGTAACTATCTACCATTAGAAACGGGCGGCAAATGGGAGGTTCTGTAAATTGGTGGACTTGCGGTGTTAATGCTAGAGCTGAAGGTACAAACTCTCAAGGCTGGTGATTACCGACCACTAGCAGCGGTCGCGTGACCTTTCGCTACTGGCGACCAAATAGCGACTGATGTTCACACCAACAGAGGCTGCATGCGAGTGATTGGAAGTCTCAAAACCGGAGAGTCTCGTCCGGATCTCGTTATCAGCGAGAACTCTGGAGACCGGCGCCGATCAGCTGATCGCCGCCAGCTGAGCAGAGCAAACTGAGTGCGCCGCATTTATTGTTTTCGTCCGTTCTCGCACAGCGTTCCCAACAGCGTCAAGTTTGATTAGGGCGAAGAACAAGACATTGTCATGGTGCTGGTGCGCTGTGCCATGGTGTCAGCGCTGGCATCACAGATGCCTCCAAAGAAAAAAAAAAGGCGGTAGTGGGTGTGACCGTCCTTTCGATCGCTGGAGTTGGCCGGCCAGGCAAGCCGCCTGCCTTCCAAGCTGCGCTGAGAAAACGAGGTGTTTTTCCGAGAGTCGTACGTATTCAGAAACGGTCCTTGAATTGAAAGGAGTCGTAAAAAGGTAGCTCTAGAGCGACAATGCGAAGCCACCGGCGTTCACACGCATCAACTAGGTGACGTCATCATAAGTAATGCTTTGCATATCGAGGAACGCGGAACTCTTCGCTACTTGCGAGTGCGCGCAACTGAGACACTCATCAGCGTCTTTGTACATAGCCTCCTATATAGTTATAGAGGAGGCTATGCTTTGTCATACGCAATCGGTGCTCACTTGAACTGTGACGTCATATTAGGCAGCGTCCTTGTGGGACGCGGATCGCGTATGGCAGACGCCGATGAGCGCCTCTTGCACGTGCCCAATATGCCATAGAGTTCCGTGTTCCTCGATAGGCAACTGGGCGTCTATGCAGGTCCACTCGGGCTGATGATACAGTTAGCGCATGTGGCTGCCGATGGTGCCGCATTGTCATTGTAAAGCGACCGTATCACGACCCCTTTAACTTGACTTGCCGCAGCCTACAATGCAGCACAAACGCGTCAAGAACGCGGTGTCTTAAGACGTTGTCAAGGCATGAAGCACAAATGCGTTCCAAACGCGCTGAATTGAATGCGGTGACAAGTCAAGTTCAAGAAAAAAAAATTGGCAGCATATCCACAGAGTGAATAATGGAGAGCGGGGCGAAGCATTCGTCCGTCCATTCGTTCTTGCTTCCGTCCGTCCATGCGTCCATCTGTGTGACCGTCCATGCGTCCATCCACCCATCCGTGCGTGCGTCTGTTCGTGCGTCCGTCCTTGCGTTCTTCCATGCATCCGCCCCTGCGTCCGTTCATGCGTCCATCCATGCAACTGTCTGTGTGTCCGTTCTTCCATCTATTCAACACTCCAAATACCACCATCTCGCATCTTTTCATCATATATTCCCCATATAGAAGCACCGCCATCCAGCGGACATTCCAAGGTCTAAACGAGAGGTGGCACACGCACACTTTCCTACGGCTTGTGCTTTGGGTCTACTTCCCATCTTTAACCACCTGGAGTTCATGGTATATACTAGTTCATTGTATTCATGGCACTGCGGCCCAACGCTTGCTAAACGATAGTTATAGCGCGAGAACAAAACGACGACACAGAGACAAGTAGGACACGAAAGACACGAGCGCTCGTGTCCTTCGTGGTCTTCTTGTCTCTGTGTCGTCATTTTGTTCTTGCGCGATAACTATCGTCATGCCATACCAACTAGCCCAAGCTGCCATACTTCTAAGCTCGCTAAACCTTTCTAAAACCAAGGAGGTCACGCCCAGCGAGTACAACGTAGCAACCTTTTCCTGTCAGGTAGTGCTCAATGTACATGCTAATGGCTGCTAATGGGAAATGAGAGACAGGAGAATTCGGTTTTTACTTTCTTACGGCTTGCAAGCACTTCGTATCTACTTCCCACCTTTAACCACCTAAAGTTCAATCATGGTATATACTCGTTCATTGTATTCATGGCACTGCGGCTCAATGCTCGCTAAACCTTTTTAAAACTAAGAAGGTTACACCCAGCGAGTATAACGTAGCAACCCTTTCTTGTCAGATAGTGCTCAATGTACAAGCCAATGGCTGCTAATGAGGACCCTAATGGGGATCGCAGCGTGCGCGTTAACTAAAAGCCGAATGCACCTGTCTCTCATTCCCCAATAGCATTCATTGGCGTGTACATTGAGCATTCTCTTTTATTGTTGAACAATGCACAGAAGAAATCTCTCACAGGCACCACCTTGAAGGTCAGAATGTTATACTTGTTACGTACTACAACAGCTACGAGGGACAAACGAGTGTCGTTATAAAAAGCTTCGCCCTTAAAAAAGTTTCTGAATACGGGGAAAAGGTGGTGAACAATTTATTTTCTCTTTACTTTGACGCTTTTTAGCTTCTTGCGAATGCCGCCACGTAAATTCGACACTTAGCTCGAACTGCTGCGCCCCGCCATCTCCACGCCAAGTATTCCGTGGCAGCCATGTTGCCACAGACCCCGAGGAACACACTCGTTTGTATCTGGCGGCAGGAAGCCAGCGCAATGAAAAAAAAACTGAAAAACAAAAATTGAGCATCGCTGATTCGTTCCAGCAGCTTTGCGACTGCAGTCGCGCGACTGAAAACTCGGTCAGGAAGCGTCTAGCCAAAGCTTTGCGACCGTTTGCGATCAGTCGCAAATGTGTGTGTGTATATGTCCTTGGAAATAATATGGCGTTTGGAAGAAATTCACAGCATATCCAAGAAGTGAGTGATGATGAGTGGGGCTAAGGGTCTATCACTGCGTCCGATGCGTGCTTCAGTGTGATATGAGCAGGCAGATGAACGGACGGACATACGCACGGACGGACGCTTGCACAACTCATCATCATTCCCTCCGGGGATATGCTGTGATTTTTTTTTGTGCCAGTACTCCACCATCGGCCCGGCAAATCTGCACCTCTCAGTTTCCGCTGTAGGCGCTCTTGTGGAGTTGTCCGGGGCACACTCATGTGCAAGGTTTAAAGAGAAACTGATGCCCGCATGCTCGGCGCCTTGGCTGCGACGAGATGAACAACATCACTCACATCGCAGGCAATGGCGCGCGTGCTTGGGTGCGACGCTGAGAATGACGTCATTGAGAGGACAGCCAATGCAAACCGCTTACGATTAACATCACTGCCGGACAGTTTTTGTTTCTCCTAGTCGTATACAGCTTTCTCTGTATTAGTAAATGATACAAAAATAACTATTCTTTCTCTAGCTGCAGTTTGAACCCAATTTCTCTCAGTCCGCAAGTGAGTACTATTAACACTAGGCAACGCGCAGACGCCTGCCGAATGCGAACTCGACAGAAGTGCACAAATGCGTTCTACAGCCAATGCAAAAACAACAAAAAGAAACACGGGATATTCCTTCGTCGTAGTACTCGATAAAGCACAAAAGTAAAGGGTGTCCTTACAGAAGTAGTAAAATCTTTACTGCACTGTGTAATGTCCACCGCATTTACTGTAAAATGTTTACTGATATGAGCTTGCGCAATGTTTATTGGAGTTTTACAGCTATAACACTACTCAAAGTGAATGCATTCACGTTAAAACTTAGTCATGCATCCTCATCCAGACGATTAACATCCATCAATCATCATTAAAAAAGACTATTGTGGTCATAGGTGCTTGTAGTAGCTGTAGTAGTTACCAGTGAGAGTGGACCCAGAGAAAAGCGACGTGACAGCCAGTGTGGGTGAGCGTAAATGGGAAACGTGGAGTTAATGCCCGCGGGCGTCACAAAGCTATTTTTGGTATAAATGGATGTCATGAGGGACGCCGACACTTGGAGTATTTTGGCCCCCTGGGGGCGTGTTAAAGCATTGAAAATATTGCAATTCTCGTATTGGAAACGCACCAAATGGGATGGACGCTTAGAAACGACGTGTTGAAGGAACTACTCGTGGATGCCATGGTCATTATGCATTACTGAACAGAACGTTACCAAAAACGATGTGCGAGGAGAGTGATGGATAAAAACGGCATGTTGTTTAAGGTGTACAAAGCATCTGACCGTGGCGCAGTGGATAGCATATCCTCTTTGAGCGCGCCCCGCACCTGTTGTTGTGGACCCAGAGGTAATAGGTTCTACTTCGTTGAAGAGAGTTTTTTTTCTTTTTCTTATGATTGTGAGTATTTTTTCAACGTCATTTCCGTGACGTAAATATTTCCCTGATGTCTTCGTCCACCATGGCATAAAAAATTTCGTGTTGAAGAAAGAGAAGCAGTACACTTGCTAGGGTCGCCTAATTGAAATAATATGTTAAAGACAACGTCGCCTAAAGCTCCTAAGCATTCTTTTCCTATAGCAGCTTATGACCACGTTGAACCGAAACTTATAAATGCATTCATCCTGGTTTACCGAAAGTAGTAAAGAGGTCGCGTAAAGTCGTAGGGAAAGTGTGGCACCATTAGGGTGAATGGCCACTAAATTAAAAGCGCATGAAGCTAGCCATATAGAGTTTATATAATTCTTGCAATAAAAACTGCAACATCGCAATCATAGTTCAATATCTGCAAGATAGCTAACCAGATCCATGCTATGTTAATCCCCCTCCACTGTGTTTTCCTGGAATTACTCTTTCTCTGTAGTAAACACTGGCAGTATATGTTGAAATAAATATATTTCGGAGAAGTATATGGAATGCGAAAACTTGTGGCTAGATCCCGACGTCGCTTAGCCGTCTTCTACTAGATGACGTGTAGCTGTGTTCTCTCGGATCTTCCCGAGCTGCTTGCCTTAGACTACTGGTCTTTAAAAGTGACTGCAGGTGTGGCTGTGTCGAACGTGCAGGTGCTGTTCTGGGGCCTGCGCGAGTTGAAGCGCGTGCATCTGATGAGCGTGGACCACCCTCGCGTAGACGTCGAGTGCGGTGGTCACGTGCTACAGTCGTCCGTCATCCTCAACTGCAAGAAGAACCCGAACTTCTCCACGCCCGTCAAGTTCCTGGACGTGGTACGCCCACCGTCACCTAATATAATAGTACAGCAGCTGTACTGTATTCTGATTTTCTGCCGTGTCTGCATGCATTTCGTTCTTTTTTCATGACAGATCACTACAAAATATCTCGACTTTTGGGTATTTCAATCATGAAAGCCTATATGGCCGAGTGTTCACGAAATACCGTATGTGCAATGGATCAAATTCATGCAACATGAGCGTTTTTGTCCCGTTGCGTGAGTATTCGTTAATTTTTAGAGGAATACTTACGGAACCATGCACAGAACATGAAACTTGTCTAAATGTGGATGAAATAAACAGACTTTTGCACACGGAAACATGTACAGTCGACCACGAAAGTTTACAGACCGGGTGAGTGCATGGCCAAAAGCCTCTTCGTAACACTTCCGCTACGTCAGCGGTGATCGACAGCACCACAGCGCCTGATATGCATGCCTCCCTTAATCTATGGCTTGTCTGTTTTCTGACTAGGTAGAAATAATTTTCACCGTTCACGTTACAACGCGACACGCTTTTTGGCACCTGTGTCTACGCGCATCTAAAGGCCCTTGATCTTGGGCTTTACGCGCACCTGTCTCAAATGCAGTCTATGAGCATAAATATTATCAGTCACAATTTTCATCCAACAGCGATACCTAGCTAACATGACGCCGTTCGAGGCATGCCGAGATAGGGTTGATCCTGCTGCGAAAACAGAAGTGTGGCGTTCATACTGCATATAAGCGCTTCTGCTTCAAAATTACGAACTAACTATGTGTTACGAGGCAGTAGAAAATCGAAATTCGGCAGATAAAAATACGGCACATTATTAAAAATACGGCAGATACTAGTGGAACATGCTTACCCGCGGGTATGTGCCACTGCCTGGCGGGAAGGGTTTGACGACGTACACAACGAGATTGTGACATTATTCATACCTTGATCAGTGCATCATATTCATCAAACCAACTTACCCTCCCCTGCTAATTTGGATTCACGCCAAGTTAAGGGGGTGACCACGAGAGCACCCTAACTTAAGCGGCTAGATAGATAGATACGCTCAAAGTCGCCAAAGTTCGCCAAGAAATGCTTCGCATTGAAAAGAAGAGCCATTCCCGGTCTAGTACTTCGGTTGATGGTAGATTGCGCACTGATAGATGGCGTGGGCAGGCAGTTTGGCACGTGCTCTCGTGTTCCGCAAACATTTAGAGCTTAAGCAACAGAGCAGCTGCCACTTACGCAGTAGACTTGTGGCTTTCCTCATGCTGCCTGTCTCGTTATCATCTTTTTTTTGTAAAAGTCTTCAGCGTCAGAGTACAAGCTTGAATGTGCCAAATGCCATAGGTGACATTCCAATCTAGAGCCTCTGTTCGACATGTCGTCCTTAGGCGCTGCCGGACCAAGAGACGTACTGCCCGCCGCTGACGATCCGAGTCATCGACTGTCGCAGCTTCGGGCGCTTCACCCTGGTGGGCACGCACGTGGTCAACTCCCTGCACAAGTTCCTCTTCCGGCCCCAGTCGCGATCCAGGGACCACCGGAACAGGAGCGCCTCGCAGACCTCCTCCTCGCTGCACATCGGTGAGCCACCCTCGAGGCACCCCACGGCGCTCGATGCGTATTAAGGCTGTTACCCCCGAATCGTGCGTGACTAGAGTGGCAGCAGTACAAATAGCGTAGAGGTTCAGGGAAATATGAGAACATCGAGCAACAAAGCGTCGTTGCAACGCTGGATGCCTTTGAGAGAGAGCAAAAACATTTTATTATGAAGTACATTTAGGCAATTTGGAGTCAACGTTTCTATAAACAGAATGTTCTTGTTAAAGTCAGTTGCAGCCTTGAAGAAGTCAATTCTGCTTGTCGAAACGTTAATTGCAGTCACACGCCACGTTCTAGTGGTTTTTCAGGGCGACAGCAGATAATATTCGGATCTTTAGTTGACTGTTCTACATGCTATACAGGTGCAGCCACCGCTTTCCTATGCATTCGCTATGTTTTATTGTTATGTGGTGGCGTTATTCATGGTGCGTAGTCCTGATAATGCGTGTGGACTCGTCAACCGTGACGGAGCGACTTTGTGAATTCAACTTCATTAACAAGTGATGTACTCATGCGCGGAAAGCAATAGAGATGCGTATAGTGAATATACCTGTAATCACAGTTGTATGCGGAAAGCAATAGAGATGCGTATAGTGAATATACCTGTAATCACAGTTGTATGCGTTTACCATGTCGTCATGTCTTATATTTGCACACGCTTTAACGACGTCGCGGGGTTTCGTAAATGCAAGTGAATTGGCTAAACACCATTGCATGGTGTCATGAATGCTTCTGCATTAAACTGCAAATTCAGGTGAAAGCCTTCGATTCCCTATCATGCGGGAAATCTCACCATCGGTGACAGTCGTCCCGTGACAAGGCATTGGTGATGAGCAATCAAAATATCATCATCGCGTGTTGACGTCTTTACATGACATAATTGCGACGCAAACCTGTGACGTCATCATGACGTCATTATATTTTGTCATGACGTCACATTACGTAAAGCGACACGTTGCCGTTGTAGCACCTTCCTGTGTGCGGCGAACTGAAAAGCAAGAGAGCACGTGACCTGAAGAGAAGGAAATCAAAACGGCGCTTGGCAGCGTCAAGCGAATCAACGGCGCTTGTTTCCTACAGCCTTATAAAAATAGACTAAGAAGAAAACGAAAACAGCTTGCGCCTAAGAGTCATCTCGGTGAACGCACAAAGGTGCTTTGATAAATAATGTTGTCGCCTTGTTGACTGCGAAAACGAGTCCACCGATATACAGGATCGCTCAATGGTATTCTGGTAGCAACAGGAAAATATACAGCCGAGCTTATGTAATTTGTATGAAACGATTCTCAGTAGCGTTGATACACTGGTTGCATCACAAGGAGATACGAGCAATGTTATGGTACCTAACAACAACAACAACAACGATAATAATAAAGAAATAGAACGTTGTCATGTTGCAGTACTCGTGTACTCGTTCTAAAGTGCTTCGATACTGTACAGGGACATGAATAAATCGCACCATCTCCTACTTTTTTATTTTTTTTAGAGGATGGTGTCCTGGTGGACCTTGACGCTGATTCCAACGTACTCTCGGCAAAGGAAACGCTAATAACGCTGGACTACGTAAGTCACGCTGATCTCACGGATGTTCACAATGTAGGTGAAGCCAATGAGTCCTCTTGTAAAATAAGCTGTCATTTGCATACTTCTTAATGAGCAGTTAGGTGCTTTGCAGAATATCGCACAGGTTCCTAACGCTGTGTCTGTCAATGACTGGGTAGCTTTTAGATACTGATGGCGTTAAGGAATGATCATTGTGGATCATACTTAAAATGTTGCGACATGAAGTTTTAAACTTCATTTCCGACAAAATCGACAACACTTCGAAGGTCGCATGAATTTCAATCAGTGTTTGCAATTGCGAATAGAAACCGCATATTTTCAGACTGTCGATTTCAGGATGGATGTACCGTTTCAGTGTCGCTGTGGGGGGAACATTGCAACGTTACTTTAAGTGTAAACGAGATTAAAGTGTGGTGAGTACGCCTCGTAAGAGAATAGCTTAGGCGACTACAATACGTGACTGTATTTGTAAGACATTATTGTTCCAAAACCTATGTAATTATCGGATTTAAGTTTTACGACACTTACCCCCGTATTCCGAAACGCTCCTTCACTCAAGAGCTCTTCTCGACTTGAAAAAGCCAATGGGAGTGCCGTCTCTTGGCAGATCAAATCACCGCATATCGGCAATATTCTGCAGCGATTCTTGAGAAGCGCAGCGTCAATTTCAGTCGAGCAGCGGCGCAGTGCTCCACTCAGTCAAGTGAAGGATTGAATTTGAGTCGAGGAGCGTTTCTGAATTTTCTGAATACGGGGGTTAGATCCCTGCATTTAGCGCTGAAAGTTCAGAGTGACACCTTTGCGTGATAAAAAAAACAAACAAACATTGCGCACTCCTTGCACTCATCACCAGAGTAGTATGAGACCAGCGCTACGCCAGATACTATAGACAGTTTTGCACACGTAATATGCAATGCGATGTATTGTGGCGGCCACATGGTAGGCTTACAATACATAAAAGTAATTACTATCTGGGCAGTTCGTTTGGTAATACAACTAGAAAAATTGTAGGTGAATCTATCATTTGCGTAATCTCTAGGTTAGGTTTAGGATCGCTTAGATTGTTATATTTACTTAGAGCATGTGTAAGGGAAATGCTAACGCGTGGGTTGAGACGTCTGCCGCCACGCTACCAGTGTGCTTGCCCACTTCTGCCCGCTTAGTGTACAATGTAATCCAGTTGTAATGAAGACGGTGAGTTGTGCGATTCTCGTGGTGCGTGGGCTATGTTAACGCCGGCATCTGGTCACTTTAACGAGATGAGTGTCACGCGAAAAGAGAAATTGTTTGCGGTGCCAGAAAATTTCGCGATAAGGAAGGAAAAGGGAGGAAGGAGAATAGGAGGAAAAGTACGGCAGGGAAGTTAACCAGCCTATAGGCAGCCTGTTTGCTAACCTGCACATGGGAGTGGGATGGGGAAGATGAAAGATTGAGAGCAGAGAGGATAAGTTACCAAATTTGCACGTAGCATTACGATGTTTAGAGATATAAGGCAGAGGGCTGTTGAAGATCTCTAGGAGAACCCTGTGGACATCAGCACTTATTAGTATATGATAATCACAAAGCATTGCGCCGGGATGGGCTCTTAAGCCACGACGCTTGTCTGTGTTAATGGCGCCAGGGATTCAAGAGCAAGAAAGAGATGAAGAGCGAGGCGAACAGAAGGAAGAAAAAGATTGCGACAGAGGACCCTGGACACGACGAGGAGAATCGGGATTGGTGGAGCCGGTACTTTGCATCCGTAGAGCAAGCCGCCAAGGTGAGCAGTTGCTTGCTGTTAAGCGGCTGTGAAAATGTCTTAGATCGGAAATTGGCATGACATTCTCGCGATGTCTTTTTAGCGTTCTCGTGACTTCTTTGTGACGTAGCTTCGTTTGTATGCTGGGACCGTAATCTATAGCATAATCGGATGAATCTTCACGCTCATTGCGTGGAAGTGTTGTACTATACACCGTTGCCGCAGTGGCTATGTTGGCTGCTCTTAGGGGCTGGCATTGCCCTAATTTTGTAAAAAACTATTCGTCGCTCATTCTTGTTATCGAAAATATTTTAACCTTATTTAGTGCGAAGGGTGGAGGTAGTACGCTGTTTACGATGCGATGTCATGTTTTTTTTTACTCATTTATGAGGTCATGGGGACATGTCTGACTGATCATGTCACTTTTTTGCACTGAACCACCTCTGACTGTTTATAAGGTCACAATAAATTAATACTGCAACTAGAACTGACTGTGATACCTCTGATGAGCTGCTCCAATCTGTTCCAATCTGATCAAACGTTCACTTTGCTTGCGCATCAAACGTGTGTCGTCATTATTATTGTCGTCTGTGAGACTCGTAGCACCAGGTTTCGAATGAGCACCAAAATGTTACTGTCAAAGCATTCTCACTTGTGGCAAGAGAGCGAACTTTGTGTTACGTTTTCTGCTCTCGTGCAGCCATTTGTGCTGTAAATAATGGCTGTTATGAAACTAACAGCTATGAAGACGGTTATAAGATTAAGTATCTGTTTGAACCATACATGGTTGCAACAACCTTTTTTTTTTGCACAAAACTGAGTCAGATAGAGTTTATTTTGTTTAAACATTCATTTTTACGTATAAATGAACTTTTGCAGGATTCTAGCGACCAGAATGGACTGCCCGGCAACAACTTAAGAGCTGGTGACGACAACTACGACGTGTCTAGCGACGGAGGTATGTGAAAGCGTTACACCATCAAAAACGCAGAATCGCATGAAAAGTTTCCTACGCAATGTGGTAGGTCGGGTCGTGTAATACATTGAAAGGATAATCATTGCTCTAGCAAATTGTTTAAGCATAAATGTAGGTATGGTTTTACCGATAATACTGCCGTCCCTTTGTTTCCTTTCATGCTCAAATTATATGTCCCTTCGCCTTCATGGTCAAACTAAGCTGCGTTAAACCAATACAAGCTTGTCGTGAAGCACACACCCGTTATACAATATTTATTCACTAGAGTGGCATAGAGATGACGTAGTTGGTTGGTTAGACAGGGTGTGCAAACGTGGATAAAAGAGAGAATTGGGCGTTTGTGGTATCTTGACTTCGCTCACGCGTTCATACCCCGCCGCGGTGGTCTAGTGGCTAAGGTACTCGGCTGCTGACCCGCAGTTCACGGGATCAAATTCCGGCTGCGGCGACTGCATTTCCGATGGAGGCGGAAATGTTGTGGGTCCGTGTGCTCAGATTTGTGTGCACGTTAAAGAACCCCTGGCGGTCGAAATTTCCGGAGCTCTCCACTACGGCATCTTTCGTAATCATAAAGGTGGTTTTGGGACGTTAAACCCCATAAATCAATCATCAATCACGCGTTCGTGTTTGCATGTCTGTATCTTTTCTCACTGAATGGTAACATTGCTCCGCATGTATTTTACGCCACACCATATGTGACCATCGCGAAGAGAGTCAACTCAGTGCCAAAGACATGCGGAAGATGGAGAAAGAGCTGGAACGGCTCGAACACCACAAAGATGGGACGGAAAAGAAGAGGAGAACGTTCAAGGGTGCCTCGAGCGCCGTTCGGTTCGCCCAGCGACTGTCACCCAAGACGCAGAGAGGCCGAATATCACAAGACGGACTGATAAAGGTGAGAAGAGCCACACGCTTGGGGTCTTAAAAGCTGCAATAACGAAGTTGAACGTAGGCGTCGTCAAATTCAACACCCGGACGTCATGCAGTGGTGGAGAATCAAGATACACGCTAAGCGGCATAAAAAGCAAAGCAGCGTGATGCCCTCCAGCGCATTTTGTTTCCGTCCTTATGCTTTATCTAGGGTCATGTAATATGCAAATCAGTTCACAAACCTTGTATGATGCGATATGCACATTTCCAAACTTTTTTTAACAGGGTATCATGCGTTTTCACCTTTTACAAACTGCTACCATATTTACTTTTTAGATTACTTCAATCGGCCGCGGTTTTCTATTGGTTACTGAGCTCGGTTGTTGATCAGAAAGACGCGGATTCAATACGGTCCGCGTTAGTCACATTTCGAGTGGGTCGAACTTCAAGCGACCCATGTGCTTTGCAACGTAGGTGCACGTGTTTACGAGAATAATAATCTGTCGCTCAATGTGATTGTGTACATGAAATAGTCGTTGTTAGCTCTCGCTTATCCGGCTTTCACCGTTGCAGATCTACCCCACAGAACTCGAGAACGTACCAGAGTTCAATGGCTTCCGAGAGTGGCTGCACACGTTCGAACTGTACCGTGGCAAGCGAAGCGGTGATGACTTGGACGACCAGAACAGGGTCGTCGGCCTCTTCAAGGTATTGTCGACCTCCCCTGTTGATCTTTTTTTTTGTTTCGTTCAGTGACATGCGTGGGGTGCTTTCTCTGGCACCGTTTCTTGCTATTACCGGTAGCCACACAAATGTGGCATACACATGTACGCCAGCCCATTGTGTGGAGCTTTCATCAAAAGTTCCGGAGAAGTTTACTGAGTCGCAAGCATACTCCTACGTGTGAGGACATAGCCAGAATTTTTCATTGGACGGACACATGGACGGACGGACAGGTGGACAGACAGACTTACGCACAAACAGACAGACGGACAGAGAGACAGACAGACGTACTTACGGATGCTTCGCCCCATTCATCATCATTCACACAGTTGATATCCTGTGATTTCTTTCTTCTAGAGGAGGAGGTGTGTTAGGGGAAGTGCTCAACCGCCCTTCGAGAAATTTCAAGCATCTGTTTGTAGGTGCACGCATCTATACATACATACAAAATCGTAAGACTCAAGGAATGTGCGAGCCTCCACCCCCTCCTTCGCCTTTTCCCCCTGGGCCATGCAATAATTCCTACGCGACACCGACTTGAACAAGCGACTGTAACAACAATGTCACACGCCGCGAAAGACAAGACTGGATTATGACTGAGTGTGCGCGCGTGTGCTGCCAAATGTGCTGTTTCTCTCTTCCCTCGCTGCTCTCTTTCATCTCCCCCATCCCTCTCCCATGCGCAGGGTAGCAAACCGGCTGCCTATAGGCTGGTTAACCTCCCTGCCTTTCTTTTCCCTCTATTTTCCTTCCTTCCTTTCAATGATCCTGAGGGCCAGCACTGGGTGATATACTCTCGTTAGAGTATACCACAAGAACTATCATAGGAGTACAAACAATCTAAAATAAAAACAACGAATAATTTATAAGAAACATTCCATAAAGAGCTGTTAAGAAATTCTGGTAAATAATAAATGGCCTCTTTAGTCATAGTACTAACACGTGGTAATGTTATCTCGTGCTTTCTAATGTCACCGAACTGTTAATTAGCTAGGATCAACGTTGGAAAACTGTTTTTCTAACACTGTCTAGTGTTCTAGGTTTTTAATGTAGCAACAAACTACGGTTTTCAGGGACTGGTACGATTTAACGTTTCATTAGCATGACAGTGTGCCTTAGGGAGCTTTAAACGCAAATACTTTGATACAGCAAAATTTCAAACTCCACGTCACTGTTGTAATATTGCTTATTCTGTCACAATATCAAGCAACGCTAACGTGATAGAGTTAAAGAGCTTGTTTCGCAGAAGTTCCGGCGTTGGTGTGGGCGTCGGCATCGGTGCCATTGACTGTCAGCGGAAATCCACCTTTTTTTATGGCAAAAAAATTGAGAAAAATACAAACAAAATGGTTTTCACTTCGACGTGAAAATTAACACACTCTGTTCTAAAAATATATCAGAGCAGTGCACTTTATGAAATCTGGATGCCAGTACGGATAAAACTGCAGTTGTTCATAAAAGTATTTTAGCTGCTCAGTCATTTGCTAAAAATGGGGTCACGAAGACACCATTGCTTCCACATTCCTGTCTAACATGCCAGTTTTACATAAACTGTGCATGTCCATTAACAAACAGCTGATCATCTGACATATCACTGCATTGTGGTGGTACAAGTGCATACAGAAACAGTTAGTGTAAAAAGCCTGGTTGCAAATCAAAGAAATCATTGTATCAATGAATTGCCGCCTCTGTGAAGTTCCAGAAACAATAAAACACTAGCAAAACCGGGGTTCGGCCTAGTTGGAACGTATTCATCTTGAAATATTTGCGCAGGTACACGGTTACACGGAAGAGACACACAAACAAACGAGGGCAATCTAACATATATTTTTTGTGTCTGTGTGGCAGGCAGACTGCAGGTATATGTATTAACACGAGACTAAGGGAACATATACCTAGTCTGAAAGGTCGCCCATATTACACATTCAGCACTGCATTGTAGCAAGTTCGTATGTTTGCGTTATTTTATTAACACCGCCCTACAATGAAGGCATCGAATCAAGCTTCAAAAAAAATAATGAAAGCCTAGTCATTTGAAAAGCTGAAAGAAAAGTGTGTTAGCTACGTATTGGTTGCTTTCATTGAGAAAAAAATTTTGCTCTTGCCTGCTGTTCAGTAAGCATGTGACCATAAGTTATGCTATGTGCGCTGCTCAAATGTTTTTGTGACTAGGTCACACACATCTGGGGGTTATTAAGTTAACGTTTTCAAAATATAAACCAGTTGTTAGGTTGCGCTACATTGTGCGTTTCTTCTGTGTATCCGTGTGTCTGCGCAAATATTTTAAAACCAATAGAACATCGCTACATTTGTTGTAAGGATGCCATCATCTTTTGGGACGTTCTGTAGATGACTTAAAAAAACAGGATGTTGTTTATTTCATTTCCAAATACTGCAGGCCCTACTAGGGCCCAAGCAGGACTGGAAATATCATTGAAAACAATACTAGAAATAATACTTACAACTATCAATAACTCAAGTCAGAGTAAACGTAAACCACAATCAACAAGCAAAGGAAAACAAATAAGTAAGCTTCGCATTACCAAACACACAGCATTAAACTGATAAAACATGCACATGCAATAGTTTAGAGCCAAGTGATTGCTTGAAACTGCTTTGAAAAAAGAAAACGCCGTATGAATGTCATGTCATGAAAGGAGTTTCGTTAACGCATGTAGTATTGCGTGGCAGAATCATGCGTGGAAACATGTGAATTCCGTAATGAGTTTGTGGTATAAAGCTACTCAGCTATTATAACATGGGGAGTTAAGCAAGTTCACGTGGCACCTTACAGACGAGCAGTGAAAACTTTGCTAATTGGCAAAAAGTGATATACGGCGTAGCGGGCAACTAGCAACTTTACATGCAGTAGGCATTCTGGGATAGTTTTAAACTACCCAATGTTACGCACGCAAAAGTTCCTTTCTTTGCGGCACGGCTGAACGCAGTCCATACGGATGCCAAATACGCTGCCGCGTTCTACCCTTCAATGCGAAGCGCAAACGTCCTCTTATTTTCTCTTAAAGACGATAGTCTTTCTGGGAGACCTTCGACGCAAAAATTTTGGTCTGTCTGTTTGTCTGCTTTTGACGATACTCTAAGCGGCACCAAACGATACCCCAAACGGCCAACCCGCTCCGCAGCGCCCACCAATACTGCTCGAGCTTCAGTGTTCCTACTTGTGCAATTGTCAATTAAAAAGCGATTATTGCGCATATCTGAGACACCATAACAACACGTCAATATTGTGTACGTGTGTCTTTTTAGTAGAAAAGGAATACATAAGTAATTCTAAGGACCGTAGCGCTTATTACGCCGCGCTGACGATGCAACGCTTGCACGAAAAGGCAAGTGTTTCCAACGCTTTGCTAAGATGACACGGTGGTGGCTTAGAGTTTCTCACAATACTTACTAGAGGGAACTCTGGCGCTAGTGTCTATGGGAGCTGCAACGCACGGCGCTTCAGCGTGCATGGGAATGATGGGTAGTACACACATTTGTCTAAGCTGGCCTGCCTTTAGCTCCGTGTGTGTTCGTGTGGCTTGGAGCTGTTTTCTTACGAAACAACTATTAGCAAATGTTCAGCGGTTGCGCTTACCCATTTTATTTTTTTAGACTTACTTTCCAAATTGGATTACGAAGTTCAAAAGCATTGAATCTTTCTTTCAAAACAAAACCGAAACACAGCAATAAACGAAGCCGCAAGTACGATTCGCCGCCCGCAAGTACGAAGACTAGGCAAATGTGTGTACTACCCATCATTCCCATGGTCGCTGAACGATCGCAGCGCCAGAGTGCCCTCTAGTTAATTTTGAGAAACTCAATGGGTGGTGGCACCTGCCCGTCGCCTTGCGCTCTACACCTTATCGCCTCCGAGACAGGCACGCACGCCACGCGCTTCGTCTTCAAGAAAACTTGCAGATGGCGCGCATGTCTCACGTGTGACGTCACTCGATGCGCTCGTTCGCCTCCGCTGCACGCTCGAGGCACTCTAACACAGCGCCTACAGAATACCATTCACCATTTTTTTTGCGCAGAGCATCAAATAAACGTTTTGTTCACTTTCTTAAGACGCAAGACTATCGTCTTCCGACGACATTTGCAGCTTAACATGCAGATGCGAGGCCAATTTTTTTTATTACGATACTTAAAGGAGTACTGGCACAAAACTTCAAAGGCAAGGTGATGAGAAGTTGGTTCTTAAGAGAGAAAGGAAGAGAAAAGTGAGCCCCGTAACTGTCTGCTTCAGTGAGCGACACATCAACAGTACCTCACAAGGAATGGGGGTGAGGAGGGATCAAAAGGGTAGGAGTAAAGGTGTAGAAAAGAGGAAGAGACGTGAGGTGGTACGCAAGAGCGAGCGACTACAAACCGAGGGGATAGGAGAGATAGGAAAGATGGAAACACAATCACAGGAGTCCGAGCACGGGGCACCACTTGCGAGAGCTCTTGTCGGCGTCGGTAGATGGCGCAGAGCAAGTCCAGTCGGTTAGGGCTACACTGTCGTCGAAGGTCGTCGGCGTCAGGAGATGACGTAGGACGAGCCCAGTCGGCCAGAGCTACGCTGACGCCGGAGATCGCGAGGGCACGACCGGTCGGCACGCAATCTAGCAAGCGAGTGGCAAGGTAATGAGTGCAACACATTAATGTGGAGACATACCCTACATCTACGATATATCAAGGACAAGTATAGCCTACAACATATCTAAAATGAAATTTAAAGGGCTTGCCACGTGACTGCGCAAGATGCGGAGCCCCCTCGCGGCACCGACATTAAGGCAGGGGCAATCTAAACAAACCTACGTCACGAATTTGTATTGGCTGGTTGGGGCCACGCCCCTGGCGCTTTCGCTACGTGCGATTTCCTCCTCCCTGTCGGCGGCTTCGCTTGAGCTGGCTGCGCTGGATGTCAGTATGGCGCCCACTCGGGCGTGGTACCCACGTCACAGATTTCCGTGGTCACGTGACCAACTGTGTTTACCTTGCCCCCGGAACTGCTCCTGTCTAGCTCGGTGGTCTTTGAAGCCGAAACTGAAACGTCTAACCATCGTGCACTTGTGCAACCAAGGTTTTTTTTTTAACCGTAATAAATCAGTCACAAGCTACCCATTGCAACAACAACAACAAAATAAAAGCATGGTGCAGAATTTTTGTGTCAGTGCTGCTTTAATACAGGGCATGTGGCCCACTGAGCGTACACATGTTGCACCTAAAGCACTGTTAAAGCTGCCTGATACGTGGCTCTCTTATCTCCCCTTATCTTGGTAAGGGTTCCCTACAAGTCTACCGGTTCCCACTGCCAAAGGACATCCAGGACTACACGATAACGGGTGCCGATCCGACGTACGGGCTGTTCCAGGGACTGCCCAGTAATGATCCAATTCACGTTCTTATCAGGGTCTACGTCGTCAAGGCAAGTGGCCGATATCATTCTCTAAAAGCAACCTTTACTGAACAGTGCGAAGTTTGAGGTTTATTTCCACAAGTAGAGAAATTCAGAACAAGTGAAAAACGCACGACCCCTCAGCCGAAGGCTAGTTGGGGGGCCTTTTAAAAGTATGCAGAAATGTATACAGATAATGTGTAGTAAGCAGTAATGAACAAAGATACATAATTTTCAAGTCGGAAGGTAGGCAAGTTTTTACGTCACTTTCGAGAGCTTTCCGCACTTCTATTTTCCTTCAATACGAATATAACAAAAGGACTACAATAAAGCGAGAGCAGAAAATGTAGTGATGTAAGTTAATATTATCCCTGAACTTATAGAAATAGAGCTTGTTGTAACATATATATAGAAACATATGCTAGAAAAGATCCACAGATTGCATGGTTCATAACGCCACGTAAGTCTTTTAATCATCATCGTCACAGATTATTCACAAAATACTAAAATATTTTCGAATAAAACAAGTTTAATACGGCTCACAGTTATACTTTAGCATGACATTAAAAAGCCATTTCCAGGAAAACTACCCTTCGAAATTAAGCTACGCCATTCTAATTTGGTATTCAATATACATTTTGCTTTGTTATTTTTGCTGTGTTGCCCTGTATGATTTGGTAAGGCTTTGGTAGGGTCCAGGGACACCGTTGTCGCAAGAAGCAAAGCCTCCGAGATTAAAATACGTTTCGCGGCTTTTTACCTAGGGGGAGAACCCATGCACCGGGTCAACGTGAAAAAAGGTGCATTGTAAATATATAATATAGCCATGTAGTATGAGCTGTTCTAATGTAAACGATATATAATATAGGCGTATGGTATGAGCTTTTCTAATTCAAACGTTGGTACCTTAAAAGCTTGCACGTTTTTTTTTTTACTTCCACGTCTTATCACGTGTTGTCACCTCAAAGTAACATAAAATACCAACTACGCCAAAATGTTTCATTTTATTGCTGCTCATTAAATGCCTATAAAAATAATGGTGAGCTCACGTCTTCTGACGCTTTTCTGCGCTGTCCGGCATACATTCCAACCATCACTCTTCGCAGTAACCGGCATTAATCTCGGGTGCCATAATAATAAAAAAAACTAATGAGCCCCAAACAATTCTGTCAGTTTCGGTAGTGTAGACAGCATACAAACAAGACCGTACTACACGTAAATTGTACAAGTCTTTAATTAGTTTTTTTTTGCTGGAAATTCAAATACGTAGGAACGACAGTAATAATTTCTCCAGTTTTCAATAGATACCTTCCTACCTTAGGCGACAGATCTGCATCCAGCAGACATGAATGGCAAGGCGGATCCCTACATCGTCATCAACCTGGGAAGCAAGAGGAACAGCGATAAGGAAAACTACGTGTCAAAGCAACTTAATCCAGTGTTCGGAAAGTGAGTATTCTTTTTTTTTAGTCTAGAACCAGATTTGACTCATTATCTGCCAGTCTACCCTCTTCGTGTAAAATAAGACATATGGAGTGCAAAAAGACGATTTCAGCTCCTCCTCGCCGTTTTACACCTTCTTGGCGTATCTGATTGCCAGATATAAAAGTGACGAGATCGTTTGTGCATCAGCAGCATTGAATAACTGGGACTAAGTGCGAGACAGTTTCGTTCATGCGTGCCTGTTTGTATCGTTTTGTGTGTGTTCTCTGCGATGACGACAAGTATGCAAGCGAAGAGCTATGGCTATTTTATACGCCACACGACTCCATACGCATCCAGGTAATGTACGACTGTCACAGCTCTCCTCAGCCCATTAAGTTGTTTGTTCCAAAACAATTATGAACTATGCAGAGTATTGAATACTGTATCACAGCAGGTTAAAACCCGATACCAAGGGTTTTGTTTTAAAATAGTTTACACTATGTAGAAAAAGAAATTAATGATAAACATTTCATTCGTCCAGGAGTAGGTACCATATGACACAACTACGTGTCTCGTCCAACTTCACTATCTTATAGCGAACAGAACATTAATTTGCTGTTTACGTCAGATAGCAAGGAGACAACACTCTACACGTACTTCATCGAATGCTCATTATGCTGTCGAATTCTCTGCGACGCCGTAAGCGTTGACCTTAGGGGTTACTCAAGGTAGAGTATAGATTTCGGAAAAAAACCGTACGATCAGTGACATCCAGAAATTGAAATGCCGTTGTGTGACGTGATGATGACTGGAGTGCTAGTGATCTTTTAGGCTAACATATTTACTGCGACTACATCTATCACGTTTTTGGGTAATTTTCGCATTTTCCAGTGAAAGTTGCACATGGCTAGGAGAAACGAAAAACCGTCCCCGGAAGTGGTGTCACGAGTGGTCTTCATTAGCTTTTTATCAGTTACGTCGTTCGCAGCGTTTTACCCAAGCACGCGTGCCATTGGTTGCGTTGGGAGGGTCGTAAACCGTCCATCTGGTCGAGCCGAGTACGTGCCAGTTCCAACCTGAAACCCTTCACGTGGGCATGTTTCGGACAACTCTGAGAAGAGCGCCGTCTGTTGAAACGTGCGAGAACTAACATTCGTCTCGCCCACGGTGTAGGAAAAATAATTTTCGGGTCGAAGGTGCAGGCAGGGCACAAGAACAGGCACGGCAGGTCGAGTCACGGCTGCAACGGCGTACCGATGATCCGGCAGCCTCCCAGGCCGCGAAAAATAGCGATCGGGAATGCAAGCACCGGTGACGGACTGAACCTGCAAACCACGCCGGTGAGTTGAGCCAACGCCTCCTCTAGAAAGATGCCTGCCGCATGAGAAGAAAAACAGCTGCCACACCCTTTCCTTCCTTCATTTTAAAATGTTCTCGGTCGCTAGCGTCACTTGTGGTGGACGGTGCAACAACACAACACTTTGCATAGCCTCCGAAACAGCTGTGCACAGTTGCAAGTCTCGAACAGCTTTCGACTGACGCGCCCCTATGGGCCGCAGAAGAAAAAATTGCCCGCAGCTTCCCTCGGGGGAACACTGAGGAGGATGCGGAGCATATAATTGGTTAACGGGGTGTTAAAGTGCGACTTACTTGGGTCGATGGTTAAATTGGTTAACGTGGTTGTGAAATGGGGTGTTAAATTGCGACTTACTTGGGTCGATGGCTAAATTGGTTAACGTGGTTGTAGGAGGGGGTGTTAAATGAGTGAACACGTACACACGTATGCGAAAGGGCGGCGCTGGTCGAAGGGACGTCGATCATTGTGTTTGTGGATTCGTTGGAATTCATTTCACCGCGACCTTGGACGTCGACGCGCCGTACAAACCAACCGACGAGCGGCAACTGAGCGAGCGAGCGCTGACCTTGAGTATATATACAGCGCGACGGCGCATGCGCTGTCAGCTGTCGAATGTTCTCGAAGGAGAAGCGCGCGCGGCACAGATGGTGGGCGACGGCGCGACGGCGCATGCGCGCGCGTCAGCTGTCGAATGTTCGAGAAGCGGTGCGGACGGCGCGGACGGCGCACTACAAGGCGCGAGTATAAGATGCTTCCGCATCTAAAACGCTCAGCTGGTACCGCCCGCCGCCATGATGATAGTGTCTGTCGCGAGCGCCACCGCGCGGAGCTTGTTTAAAACTGAAGGCAGACCAACTCCGCTGGGATCGCGAGCCATTCCTCAGGCATCTTTCTAGAGGAGGCGTTAGTTCAGCTCGCGATGTGAAACGCTTGCAACAGCGCCGCGACATTGCGGGCGCGACAACGTCAACGTGACGATTTCGGGAGCGCGTTCACCGGGGCGAACGTCCGCTCTTGGCGGGAATTTCTCCAGCGTCACATTGACTTCGGCTGCGACGTCTGTGACCGCCTGTGGTTCGAGAATAACCACTGTGATTAACGCATTGCGGAACGCATTTAACCGCTCATTACATTCCTCCGTGACCGCGATCATGCGAGGCAAGATGTGTGGCATGTGAAGTGAACACTGTGGAAAACCCAAGCCAAACTTCTGTCTCAGCTCATTAAGAAGCATGAACATGTAATGAATAGTTGTGAAAGGCTACAGCATCACATCCAGTTGAAACCCTTGCTAAACAGCGGGGCCACGCGTTTCAGCTTTCGCTGATTAACCATTTTTACGGATTGCTTGCGCGGTGATTTTTTTTTTTTTTGCAGGAGGGCAGGCTTATATCAGCCCGTTCAAATGACGGCTACTGCTGGGTATAGTGTTGCTGGCAGGTTTCGAATTAGCAATGTCGGCGGCATTAAAGTGTGGCATTTTGACATTGAAAGGCGAAAGTTTCCCTTGCTTTGGTTGCCTCATCAAAAGCAAAAATGGAGCGTCGGCGTCTCCTAGTGCTGAAATCAACACAAGTGACGCAAAAAAACTCACGCATCTTCACTCGTCGATTATCCACGAAGTGAATTGTAACGAATGAACGAAGCTCTGAGTATCGGATTGGTCAGTAACCGTACGATATGCACTAGCGTTGATGTACTCTAAATCGTTATCCTCTTTTTCTAAACATATATGATGTAAGGCCCACGGAACGGCTTAAGGCTCTCCCATAGTAGAGTACCGAGTACACTAAATCGTTAACCACTTTTTCTTAACACACTAGCGTTGACCTTTACAATGTAAATTGAGCGATATAAAGTGTATGTAGAAATGTTAATCTATTCCGCCTTGCAGTTACCTGAGGCAATTATAGAAATATTTTAAAAATTGCTGGAGTAAAGGATATACCTGGAAAGTGAATGCAAGGACGCGGTATCTCCCTGGCTGCAACATATTTTATTAAAGGTAATTTCTTGGGACATGTGGTGCTGGAGATGTGCCTTTGTCTTACAGGCATTCTAGAGAAACTTCAGCACCTAGAGACATTTTAGTAGGTGCGAAATATTCAGTACAATTGTCGGTAGGTTATTTTCCCCGGAAACAGCCATTCATTTCCTTATAATTAGCCCGGGTCTACATTGAAGTCTATTGTAATACCTTTTTTGTGTGTGTTTCTTTGTGTATCTCGCATATGTTATGACTATAGCAATGGTTCTATACCGTGACAAAAACGATTGAAAGGGCTAAGTCCTAAACAGCTTCGCCCCTAAAATTCCGCAGGTAATGATGCTCTTGCGCAACGTCATTTTTTTGTCACATATCGTCGAAATTTTAGGGGCGAAGCCCCTTATGCTGTGGGTCGTGCGTCCGCGATGTATGTATTATGTACGCATGTACGTATGTATGTAGGTTTGTACGTATGTATGTAGGTATGTACGTATGTATGTAGGTATGCACGCATGTATGTAGGTATGCACGCATGTATGTAGGTATGTACGCATGTATGTAGGTATGTACGCATGTATGTAGGTATGTACGCATGTATGTAGGTATGTACGCATGTATGTATGTATGTATGTATGTATGTATGTATGTATGGTATGTATGTATGTATGTATGTATGTATGTATGTATGTATGTATGTATGTATGTATGTATGTATGTATGTATGTATGTAGCGGTAGTAGTAGTAGTAGTAGTAGGTAGCCACCTCCACGGGCGGACTAGAAGAGCGGCATGCGCGCACCCTTTTCGATTCAGAAGAAAACCCACGCACGTTAATCAAAAATGAAAAAAAGATAGTTGTTTCTGATGAAATAACTTACAGAGGCGAGTATCGGTGACCTAATATCAGATAAAATTTGCCTTCAATTTGATGCTTACTAAAAAACTAGTATCATGAAGAAGAACTTTGAGCACTATCTGAGCAGAAAGGGTTGCCAAGTTATACTCGCTTGGCGTAACCTCCATAGTTTTAGCAAGGTTTAGGCAATTTACGTTACGGGAAGGCTTCATGCTCTCCCATAGTAGAGTACCAAGTACTCTAAATCGTTCACCACTTAAAAAAAAAACACAGGTTTAGTGAGGGTTGGGCCGCAGTGCCATGAACTAGCGGCGGTGAAAGATGAGAACTAGACGAAGCGCAGGCCGTAAGAGAGTGCGCGTGTGATGCTCCTCTAGTGCAGCCATGCCACCTCTCGTGTAGTCCTTCTAATGTCCGCTGGATGGCGGTACTTCTACATGATGAAGATATGATGAAAAGATGCAAGATGGCGGTACTTGGAGTGTTCACTAGATGGACGGACAGATGAACAGACGCACGGACGGAGAGACAGACAGACTCACGGACAAACGGATTGATGGACGGACGCATCGATTAATGGATGCACGTATGGACGCACGAATGAACGGATGCACGGACGGATGGACGGAAGGACGCACAGAGGGACGGTCGCACAGACATTCGCCCGGACGGACGGAAGCAAGAATGGATGGACGGTAGCGCGGATGGACTGACGGATGCTTCGCCCCACTCATCATCACGCACTCCGTGAATATGCTGTAATTTTTTGCCGTCATTACGGCGTCACTGACATCACATCACGTGAACCGTCGCTTGGTCAAATGTGGTCCGATCACGGAGGCACTGCAGTACTCACGTGAGGCGCTTTGCCTCTGATCCCGGAGGGCATGTAAAACTACGTTATGTGCAAAAAGCTTTTGGAGGGGACGTGGCCTTGACGCATCGTTCGAGAAGAAAAAAAAAAGGAGATGGTTTTCATGTTCGAGTCATCTTACGCGAATGCATGAAGACTCCTCCGAGTTTTATCTCATTCTTGATGTAAATACTGGGATCCCAAATATTAGTATTCAGTATATGGCGTATGATTATTATTCTCGGGCATAGATGTTTTACTACGAACAACTGTGATGGCTTTCTTTGTCTGAATATGCACCCAGACTGCTGGACTGAACGTGATTGGCATCGCAGGTGCTTCGAGATGGAGGCGACCTTCCCGCAGGACTCGCTACTAAACGTGCAGATCTACGACTGGGACTTGCTGGGCAGCGACGACCTTATAGGCGAGACGAAAATTGACCTGGAGAACAGATTCTACAGCCGCCACAGGGCTACCTGTGGAATACCACGCAGATACGAGACGTGAGCTGGATTTCATTGATTGATTGATTGATTGATTGATTGATTGATTGACTGACTGATTTCCCGGATGAAAGCTGCACTGAACAATTGTTTCAGAGCAACTCATTTTGAAGTACTGACCCTTCTGCAACACTGAATGGTTCTACGTACGAGATACGAATGATAATAGGTTGAGCCATTTTGGGAAAAAAGCTGTGCTGGCTTAAGGTGACCTTGCTGTCATAAGCAGCAGCGGGTAGATATCTTATTTCGCTGCACTTATCTGCAAGTTCGTCATGTACTGTTGCCTGCTGATTTGTGCCTGCTAATTTGCTCACTGAATCTTTCCCTTTTTACTAGGTTACCAGAGAGGCAAAGGTTATATTGCAGAAGCTTATCGGAACACTTCATGAATGTCTTCGGTGCGGCATGTTTCTGAATACCTTTATGAGAAGGTAATTTGTGGGTGTAGAGTATTATTGTCTGTGTTCAAACGCAAACTACTGCCCGTAAATATTTGTGGGACAAGGTGAAAGAACAGGAATTACAAGCATTATTTAAGTAGATACATTAGGTTGGTACTTTTATCGTGCGTAGTCAAACAAGCGTGGGACCCAAAGCTTCATTGGTTTACATACGGGGATGAGACAGGAAATTTGTAGGTAAACATTAACTTCTCTTTTGGTCATCAGCACAGCCCCATGACCATTATATCACCACGCATGCCACGTTTCCCCTTATGTAGGGTGCACATTTAGGCTGCGTGGTTTACGATTCAATGACTGTTATAGCGCGAGATCAGAACGACGACAAAGGGACAAGAAGAAGACGAGCGCTCATCTTGTTGTCCCATTGTCGTCGTTGTGATTTCGCGCTTTAACAATCATCATGTCATATGAACTAGCCCGAACCGCCATGCTTCTTAGTCACGATTCGTAAAGAAAATAGCGCTAAAGGGACAGGAGAAGGGAAAAACAGATACCATGGTGGTGAGTCATAATCATGAATTCTTCCCAAATTCCTACTGAACTGCTGTTGATTTCTACTACATCGGACTTTTTCTTCGTTCATGTCTTTCTTGTGTGTACTTTCTTCAGTCGTTTCCATCAGTTTACAGCGCCGTGGCCTGTGTCCTTTTTGCCATAGAGTTTCCTAGCAATACAGTAGAGCCACTTCTACTTCTCGTGACTTTTGGAGCTGCATCACAAGGCACTTCCGCCAGCATCGCAATGATGGGTAGTACACGGATTTGTCTAAGCTTGGTTTTTTTTTTGTCACAGAGTGAAATTCTACAGACATTGAGCACTTGAACTTCAGGCGCTTCACCTCTTGAGGTTCACCAATTCAAATCGGCTCATTGAGTTCCCAAAGATCCAGACTTTTATCTGAAACACGCACCAACACAACAATACACATCCACAAGTGTATTTCTAGCAGCAAGAGCAAAGATTATTCAAATTCGTCTACCACGCATAGCTCCCATTCTATTCTTTCGGTGCCATCTATTTCGGCGACTTTATATTCTTTCGGCGCCATCTTTTTTAAGCACTCTTATTCTGCTTTATTATCACCGGCTGCTCTTGTCATCCGCATCTGATTTGTCTCATTCACGCAACATTTGCTAATATTGATAATGGTGCCAACGACTATAATAATGACCACGTTGGGTCCAGATACGGCCCGAACCAGTGGAGAGACCCGCTGAGACCGAGCCAGGTGCTGGCTAAACTGTGCCGAGACACCAAGCTGGACGGGCCGCACTTCTCGCCGAACCGAGTCAAAGTAGGCACCAAGGCGTTCGTCTTTCGGTCGGACTTCGAGGACGAAGGTGAGGTTTGGTTATTTTTTAGGCCAGCGTCACGTGGGGACATACGGTCGTGATCAAGGACTATGCGCAATATACTAATCCTGATACTTATCCTGATTCAGGAGTTGCTACGTGTTCACGTTTAATAGCAATCAAATTTGATTTAGACAAAAAAGATCGTGATCTGCGCATCGCGATTTGGCTGACTCCTGCACCAGACTTGACATATTGATGAGTTTGCAGCGCGTAGCAGCTACCGTTTTTAGGAGCGCAGCTCTTTAGGCTTACATGAATGTCCATTGTAGCGGTCATCGTAGGTCCCCGTCAGCATGCATATGGTTTAAATAATCAACCGTGCTCGGTCCATCTGTCCGTATATCCGTCTGTATAATCGCCCGTGCATCTATCCGTCCGTGTGTCCATCCGTCCGTTCATGCATTCATCTGTCTATCACTTTGTAAATTACCAAGTAAGTTCGGAGAACACATGTACCCTTTGGGACAGAATGCGATGTGCGCGTCTCCCTTCTTGCATGGCTGGACACGCTGGGCACAGCGACGCTAAGCAAACAAAACACAAGCGCTGTTAAGCTCAACGCGAGGCACGACCGACACGACCTGTGTCTGTTAGCGTGCTCTGGCGGCCTCATGGCATAGTCCCAATCATTTATTATCATTTCATAATCTTCCAATGAGCTTTGCTTCATCACGAGCATTGGCTTCATGAATAGGCTGCGAACTGTTTTAAATAGATTAATAAATTCAGTCTTCATCAACAATGATGGAGGAGGAATAAATGAGGAAGGACAGGGAGGTTAGCCAGTTCTCAGATCAACAATGATAGTTGCCAAAGTGCCTATGGGCTGTTTCAGAACATGTACCGCTAGTAGCTGTATAAGCCGACTCGTATCAACCGTGATCCCAATTAAAAGTGTCCTTGTGACACCGGTATTATACCTATGTTAAAAAGGTAATTTCGATTGCGATCACAATTTATCTAGATTGGTTCAAATAGCACCTGCTGGTGCGGTGCACGTCCTGAAGCTGCTGAAAAAAGTTCTAAACTATGTCTACTGCATGTTTTGTATGCATCACTACAATTTGGTGCAAGACAGAAAGGGAATGTTGAATGCATTAACTTCATTTGTTAATAAGTAGCAGGTAGAACCTACGAAGGCTGCTGCTGGATAAATGTGAACATCTCGAACAAGTGCCGGAAAGGACTTCCGCGCGCTATGCCGTCTTCACTGTACTGATCTGCCTTGTGTGAATGTGGCCTTAAGGTATTGCTGCAGGTCATACCGTTTCACTTTAGACTTTCAATTCGAAGAGTAGCTGTTTTCATAACGCAAAATTTTCGCATCATTTGAAATTCAATCTATATATGTAAGCGCCTTTCGTGGTGCGAAAACCTTAAACGTGGCTGTGGCTGCGTGAAAACTAACCTAACGCAGGTGGGAAGCTAACGGACGAGCACCAGAGTCTGGCCGTTCTCAACCGCTGGGATGAAGTGCCCAAGGTGGGCTGTCCCCTTGTACCGGAACACGTCGAGACGAGGGCCCTCTACCATCCGGACAAACCGGGAATCGAACAGGTAGGTACACAAAGCAGAATGATGTGCTAATAATATTGTGAAATTATACGTGAAGCACATTTCCCGGGGTGTCTCCGTCATATCAGTCGTCATCTTGATGTGCATCCGTTGACCTAAAGAAATTGTGTAATCAATCAATCTCTGGGGTTTTTCTCTCAGTTTTAGTTTCAAGTTTATTGCTAATCAATGTTAACTTAAGCACTAAGCGCAGCAGCAAGTTGCGTAATAAGTTTCAGCACCAAGTTATGCAACTATACTGTGAAACAGTGTCGTGCTAAAACGATTTGCATCTGATTTTACAAACTAAGTTCTGCATCTGAGTTATTCTATTAAGTAGTATAAGTTGTGCCAGTAAGTTTGGGAACGATCTTGTGACCTGAGTTGTGCACTCATTTGCATACTTAGTCGTGGTTATTTTTGCAAAATCTATTCTGAATGGAGCGTGGAACGCAGGGAAAGCTGGAAATGTGGGTGGACATGTTCCCCATGGACATGCCGCTTCCGGGACCAGCTGTGGACATCTCTCCCAGGAAGCCCAAGAGGTCGGAATTTCGATAGCGTCTTAATGTGCTCACGATGCACTCATCTCAACTTAGTGTACAACAAGTTTCGATAGCGTCTCGATGTACTCACGCTCATCTCAACTTAGTGTTCAACAGGAACCTCAAATACTCGGTACGCGGACCTTTCACTGGTGACCCATCCCACACATAACTGTCAGCCATCCCATGATTTAGGAGCTTGCTCCTTTTGCTGGGGGGTTGTCTCTCGTCGTTGCGCTGGTGTGTACGCTAATACTCATTGCTCCCGCTAGAGGCGCAGCTGTGCCGAAGTCGCCGCTGCTCAGGCGACGCTCGCTCTACTCTCGACGTGTGCTCTAGTTCGGTAAAAGACCAGCTAAGGTGACCGCGCCTACATATAGCGCTCGCTCTCGGCTGCGCTTCCTCTCTCTTTCCGCCGGACATCACTCAGTGCGCGTCGATAGCCGCTACCAACTATGCACACCGTGGAAGCCAAGGTGGTGGCGCGGAGGGCTTCGCAGTGCAGCTGCAGCGCGGGCTCAGCCGTCAGGACCCTTCTCAAACTTTACACTACAACCTATAATTAAAGATTCTCAGGCTTTGTACTTTTACGGAGCACTAAACCAATATACTCATAGGAAAATGTTCCTCCAAGCTTTTGTGATCCGTAAATAAGCTCTTGAACAAAATGTATACCGCTTCAGTATGAAAATATCTGCATATAGTACATTGATATGTAAATAATAAACATTTTGTATACAACGTGTATATACAATCACACCACAACAACTCTTGTGTCACGTCTTCGTATGATTATGATTGAGCATATCTACAGAGGATTCACGGCTTACCGGATTTACCTTCTGGAGCAAGCTCCTTCATTATCATTCACGTCGTGGATAAGCGGGAATTTTTTAGCTACCTTATGCAGTCGATAGTTATAGCGCGAGAACAAAACGACGACACAGAGACAAGAAGAACACGAAAGACACGAGCGCTAGCACTCGTGTCTTTCGTGTCCTTCTTGTCTTTGTGTCGTCGTTTTGTTCTCGCGCTATAATTATCGTCATGCCATAACAACTAGCACAAGCTGTCACACTTCTCATGCAGTCGTCACGTGTCCAAGCGTAGCCACAGAACAAAAATTTTATTTCAGATTCAGCGTCAAGGTCTTAGGTCCGTATTCACAAACCAACTTTGTTTGGCTTTACCTTGAGTTTTCCTCAAGTTTTCGTACCCTCTACATGCGCTGTAAAGGCACAAAAATTGTAACGATGAAAAAAAAATCACGAAAAGATTGGTTCAGGAATACTGGTCTACTTTGTACACCAAGCGCAATAAAGGCTTACGGCCGATGAGAAAAATGCGAGATGAGGCTGAGAATGGTTTGTCAATACGGGCTTTAGTCATTCTGTAGGTCGAATCCATATGATATTCGAACTCTGACGCCAAATTTTCAGAAATGACCTATGCATGATATATGGAATTTTTTGCTGAAGAATGACAACACTAGTTCGTATTCAGTTCCATTTCAAGTACCTGCTGTTCTTAAATATGAACGTATATCTAAGTCTACGGGTCGCCTTCACTAAAATGGGACATGTATCTTAAGTTGACATCTTAAACCCTATTTATCAACATTAAACACACTCTCTCTATCTCTCTTACAGCTACGAATTACGTATCATCATTTGGAACACAGATGACGTGGTGCTCGAGGATGATGCGTTCTTTACTGGCGAGAAAATGAGCGACATTTATGTAAAAGGGTGAGTTTACAACGTTCCCCACAAACGTTTTTCTTGTTTGCATGTGGTGCTAAATAATTCATATTTTAGTTGATATTACTCAATTTTATAGTACTTAGGTATCCTAATCACTTCCTCATTGTGCAACACTGTCCGTGCTTACAATAATCGGGTAGTTAGAAATGTCCTGAAAGTTTTCAGTATGCGATGGTCCACTGGACGTTGTTAGGTTTGGATTCTTGAAGTAGGTTGTGTCTCTCGTGGCTGTTTGCAATTACATAATAACGCTAATACTTCCACTGCTACTGAATGAGAACAAAAGGAAACATTATTCAGAAACATTATGAGCGGAAGACAGCGGTGAGATTGATCGTGACGCTGTTTACTTCACAATAATTCGTAATTATTCGGTCAACGTTACCCCGCCTGACCCTCCGGGTGGCTTCAGTGGTACAGTTCTTTGTACTGCTTGTGACGCCCCTTTACATTGTGCTGATTAAAGTATCTTTCTTCATGTACCATCGCTGCGTTTGGGCTCTGTGCGATTTGAAGTGTACAGGTCATTCGATACATAAAAAGTATACATTGAAGATGTGTTCAAGGGGACATCGCAGGCTCTTTCACACAAGCAACGATTCTTCATATCAGCATTCAATATATTGGGGTTTGACTTACAGGCAAGTACTCATATATCGGACACAAATTTAACAAATTGAGTAAATCAAACAGATGTCACATACCATTGAATATATTTTTCATATATACTTACTTCATATACCAAAAATAGTCATATATTTGAAGAACTGTTGTATTATCGCCATAAGATTCGATATATACGGGCATAAACTACATACATACACTTGTCTGACTTCTGCTACCCCAACTGTTCCTCCGCATGTGACGACCAGTCCCACTTCCTTTTATATTGCCCAACAGCTCAGTAGCCCAGCTTATTACCCTTCCCCTTAACTTAACTACCTGGCTCAACCGGATCGGCGCCGAAGGCGAAACAGAACAACATCGACTGGTCACTCAGTTGGTCAAAACGCCCGGCCTTCAGTGTTGACTGTAATAAAAGTCTATTTATATTGCTACTACTACAGTTCAATATACATAATGTTCTACACATCGAAAATATATTCAATAGGGATTCCACAACAGTTCGATATCATCAGTGTGTCGTTGTAAGAGGGTTTCTACTGGGACAACAATACGAGAGTTTTTGCGCTGCAGGTGGCTGAAGGGCCAGGAGGACACCCAGTGCACCGACATCCACTACCGGTCGCTGACTGGCGAAGGCAACTTCAACTGGCGCTTCGTCTTTCCGTTCGACTACCTGCCCGCCGAGGAGAAGATCGTCATCTCGCGGAAGGAGTCGCTCTTCTCGTGGGACGAGACGGAGTGCAAGATCCCGGCGAGACTGGAGCTTACAGGTCTGGGACGCAGACCACTTCTCGGCCGACGACTTCCTCGGTGAGCGCGATTTCGACGACGCATCGTTTTGTCCCACATCTAGAAGCAATTTTTAGTGGACGGTTTAGCACAACATAGAGTTTTCTACAATTATTATTAAAGATAGCTATCGCTCATACAGTATATTATTGATAGGTGGTACATGGATTTGCTTATAGTCTTCGTACTTGCCGCTGCGAACGCACTTCTTTGTACGTTTATTGCTGTGTTTTGGCTCTCGTTTCACCTAAATGAATTACTCGTCGCAAAACGTGAGAGCTTATTCAAATTGATCATCGCTATTACAACCACCTCGCGTGAGCACTTGCTCTGGCAGGTTCGCACGCAGTTTACGCCATTGACATACAGTGCGAGGAAGGGCGATAGAAATTACGACGGCCTGCTCGCTGATTTAACTGCCCATGTGTAATGTAGTCTGGGAAGTCACTGTGGTCGTCCCGTACGCATCTGTTACGAACACTTTGCTGTTGGTCTTTCACGAATATCAAAAGCTTCTTATAGGAATATGACGAGAAATTTGTAAACGACGGGTGTGCGGGAGCCGAGGTTTTCGCAAACGGGCTTCAAGGCTGCAACATTAGGTTAAGTTATTATATTTTTGACGAATTCGTAGTATTCGACTCTGTCAAGTTGTGTACAGGATTCTCTTCAAGAATAGCTTTATGTATTTATACAACTTTTGGCATTGTTTCGTATTTGGTGTCCGAATGTTTGGCGGTTGCCGAGAGTCACTGCTTACGTCTCTTATATCGGCCTTATAAAAAAAATTATGCGGAGAGGTCTTGAAAATCTCAATTGTACCCTTTTAGAGCTCGTACTGATTCATTGCATTTTCAGTGGGGACAATATAACGCCGCGCTTGAGAAGGCCACTGGACGTAAGCTCTCTGTAGCATGTCCACCACTTTCATTATGGGTGTTGGACCGCGACTGCTGAGCATGTCGTACTCAAAATATATCGGAGCAGATTTAGTAGCATGATTTCTCTTTCACTTTCATTGATGAACAATTTCTACTCTCAATGTTCTAAAATATGAGTGACTTCAGCTCCCTCTCCGCAAAAATTACATCTGATGAATTTGCAGCCTTGAAGAGGAAAAGTCCACTTATAAAAAAGTGGGCTTTAGCACACATTTCCTAAGAAACTTCTCATCACAAGCTTCAATCTTGCCCTCACTCCTACGCTTCTTATATAGTAATGTTAGTGTTATAACTATGTATAAACTTCGGCACTCACGATTCGGTACCCTAGATGCAGATATCGCGATGGAATCAAAACAATAACAGACACTGGATCGGGCTTCGGTTCACCCTGAATACTTACTACTGCAGGTGTCTGATTAAAATGCTTGCTTATGTAGGCAGTTAAGTATGAGCTTCTGGACTAAAATGTGGGGGCGAGCAGAGCCCACCCCCCTCCCCCGGGCATCTGATAGGAGCCGCCAAGTCAGCCCCACAGATTGACATAATAGGGAGGGGGGGTGCGGAATCCCCTTTACAATACAGGCAGGAGACGTTGAATGAAACTCAGCCCCCCTGCGCGCGCCCACGCTCATGGATACGGTATTCTCATTAACACTGATAATATTTATTATTCTAATGTTTAGCATCAGTATGTGACCCTGTTTCTGTATTCTGAGTACATTGCGTAACGGCGATTTATATTCCCCTTGTCTTTTATTTTTAAAATTTATCCCTCTGTCGCCATGTTCATATCAACAAGTGCTGTATTCCCTCAAATTTACCTCGCCCTGTATAGCCTAAAATGTGATTTTATATATATATATATATATATATATATATATATATATATATATATATATATATATATATATATATATAGTTTTTCGTTGTTCTTGCCCTGATCCTGCCTGTAAACTGTTCGTTACCTGTCTGTACCTTTCCGATTCCTCCCCACCTTACCCAATGCCCTGTTCTGGGGCCTGTAAGGTTTTTTTTAATAAAGAATAAAGAATCGAGATAAAAACTATGCATGGCATAGCAGTGGAATGAATTCCACAAAGTCGCGTCCACACTTTACTGTAAGATAGAGGTGCACTGTGTTTGCTGATCGGAACAACCGGATATTATGATTGTGCATCAGCACGCCTCCACTTTTGTTGCCACGTGTATGGCTGTCTTTAATGTTAGGTGACGTAGCACGCCTGCGAGGATGATTGTTGCGATCACATCACCGGCAACGACGAGAAACGCAGATGTGGATGTTGTCATTTGTCGTGTTATGCAGATGTGTCTGTGTGTTATAATATGGGCTTTCAGAACAGAACCATCATCGTGTCTATATACCGTCGTGTGTGTATCACGTACGCTGCTCTCGCAGGCGCCATCACGTTGGACCTGAACCGTTTTCCGCGCGGCGCCAAGTCCTCCAAGCTCTGCAGCCTCAACATGCTCAAGGCCGAAGCCAACGTGCCCACCATATCGCTCTTCAAGCAGCGCCGAGTCAAAGGGTGGTGGCCCTTCTTCGTCAAGAAGGAGAACGACGAGATGGTGCTCACGGTAACTATCGATTACATCTGTGACGTCGCAGAGTGCCTGCAATTTCAGTGCTGGCAGTGCCACCTATCTCTTGTTGTCATGTTTTTCGTCTTACTAAGCATCTTCGAGTGAGCGGCATTGCAGTTTTGCTGTGAAAGGGCAGTTTAATTTACAAACACAAGCAATTCCTTTCATTCTGTTTAAAGTACCCCTGTGCAAAGTAAAATTTTGCGCTTGCATTTTTGTGTTTTTCGCGTGTTTCTCAACAAATACACAATCGCTGTGATCCATAACAAACTCACAGACCTGGAACAACAGACCGAACAACAGCGGTATACCTCGAACAACAGACCTCCATTCAAACAACACGGAAGTTTAGAGGGAAACAAATGCTCGATGTCAAAGACGTGTGCACTGGGAATGGGGGGGGGGGGGGCGTCTACCACTACCCCTGAGCATTCAAAGGGGATGTAAAGCATGCCTCGTGTTTTTACTCAACCGGACCTGTCCAGTCATCGTTCAGAATGCAAAATTTACGGCGACACAGGTTTTTGACTGTAACGGTGACCGAGGGTCTCGGATGATGTGCTACGAGATGTCTTCGCACTTTTCACATTTAGTCCCGTATTCACAAACGCTCCCGCACTCGACTATCCACCTCGGCTCCCAACTCGAGGGGCGAGTGGCATTCGAAAAATGTCCCTCAACGTTCTCTCCGATAAGGAAATATACGCAGTCGAGGGACGCACGGGAAAAACACTATGCAAAATATACTGCCTGAAACAAGCCCTACAGCGTGAAAAGAAAAGAACGTTTGTTTTTATTTTCCATTCAAAACTGTTATTGTCAGCTTGTGTTCGAGTCGTTGGCACTGCGGAGGAAATGTTTATCGATGTGTTGTGGAGACGTGGCTCCTGACGTCGTGGCGTCTAGCGACATAACACATGGTATGCGATCGATCGGTAGCAGATTTTGATATTACTTTTATACACACATCGAAGACCACGAAATGCGTACGTTGCCGTCCTGCATATTATTTCTGTAAGGTAATGGAAACTAGTCATAGCTCACATCGAGACGATGGCCTTCTTTTTACAAGGGTACACACGCACAGTGCTCTTAAGTTTCGTTCTCGCACAGAAATATTACACTGTCAGGCGGCGAAGAGGTGTGGAAGTGTGTAGTAGAGAAGACCGCAATAGCTGACTCCTCACTTGACACACTCGAACCCACCTTTCACGGCATACGTCCGCACACAAAATGTGATGATTGAAACATATGCTTCGCAGACGAACGAAGTGTATGATTAAAATATATTGCGAATTAACACAACAAACTACAACAAAAACTACACAGACGTTTCGCGACCTTTGCGGGTGGCATTCTCAGTATGCACTGGCATCATATGAGAGAAGGTCACCCGTCTACATATAGGTCTCTGTGGACAGAAATATACGGGACGCTAAATTCCCACTTGTTCTGGCGCAGGGAAAAGTAGAAGCGGAACTGCACTTGCTCACGAAAGAAGAGGCCGAACGAAACCCGGCCGGCCTCGGACGAAATGAACCGGACCCACTAGACAAGCCCAAGTAAGATTTCATACTTCTTTTTATTAGCTTCTATATTTTCTATCAATATAGTGGAAGCGGCGAAGAACAGCGTACATTCACGACATCAAATATCTGTGAATGTCTGTTACAAGAGATGATTTTACAGCGATGTGCTGCTACTCCAGGTGGAAGTTTCCTATCATACATGCATAATTTATATAGAATATTATTGTTCCTGCAGCTGCAAGATTTGAATGTATGTACAGTCCAGCTCAATATCATTTGAAACATGCTGACTTGGGTAAAATCGCCCAAGGCTTAACAATGAAACCGACAAACGTTAACTTAGTTCAGAAAGCACCGCTAACTGAGACAGCTTAATTCACTTTTTTATTTTCTATGTAGGCGGAGATTCTCAGAGTGTGGCAGCACTTTGAGCTCAGGCAGCCTGCTTAAACTCAAAATAAGCGCGACTGTACAAGCTACCTGCTAATAAGTCTGTCAGACGACGAATGAAATTGTATGCACTGAAAGGAGGCTGGCATACGTTTGCAAAAAAGAGTCAGTGTTGACGATCTTTATTCGATTATTTAGTGATGCTAATGCGCTGCGTTAAGATGACATTTTAATAGGAGAATGCTCTTAAGGAATGTCCAACAATTTTCATTGTTAGGTGAAATAAGTTCTGCCAGTTATGAAGAAAAAAAACAATGCTATATAAGAGTGGCTGAATAACGACAGGAAATGCTAGACACTGTCCCATGTATAGCGATGTTTCTTCCTGTCTCAATGATAAACCAACCAGCCTAGTTAGGGGCACTGCTTCCTGCACGTTACAAAACGAAATAGTGCTAGGCTCGTGCCCATAATTGCGGCCGAAATTGGCCAATGCGACGCATGTTTGTTCTATACAGGAAAAAAAAACAACAGGAATGATCACGACGTCGCTAACCAAGCCCTCCTTAACTCTCCATGTATATGCAATTATTCATTACGCGTTTTCTTTGTTTCTGTCTCCATAGACAATAAGGTACTAGGTGTATTCAATGCGTGATGTACATTTCATCGCGTGCTTCGACAAGAATTTGTGAAGCAGCTCAACTTATTCCGTATTGGTTTCATATTGCGTTGAGTTAAGGGACAGGGTGATGCACGCTAAAAAAATTCAAGAAGCAGAGCTTCAGTTTATCTCCGTTGTGAATAAGTCTTACGAAAACGTAGTATCAAATTTAGAATAGCCCAACTAACAGCGCTCTAAAGTGCATGCCATATCCACCGTTTGTGTGCAGCCGACCCGACTCGTCGTTCATCTGGTTCCTGAACCCGCTGAAGTCAATCCGCTACATTGTGTGGCACCAGTACAAGTGGGTCATCATCAAGGCCATCATCGCCATCCTTCTCATCCTACTACTAGCCCTATTCTTCTACTCCGTGCCCGGTTACACCGTCAAGCGCATGCTGGGAGCCTAGTCATCCCAGCACGCTCCTCAACCTCCCAACACGCTCATCACATCCTGTAGCCTTCCTCCATCTCCACCAACCAAGAGGATTCATATCTACAGACTTGGCCGTCGGTCGACTTGAAGTCGATCTTTCGCCGCATTGAGTCGAGCCCAGCGGTGCCATCACTTGAGTACAGAAGACACTGCGCCTCCACAGAACTGCCGTCAGCAGTGAGCTAGGTGTAGTGAGCCCTTCTGTCGAGGATTAGCACTGTCGTTAACGTTCCGCGCTATGTTCAGACATAGTCTGGAACGAGAAATCCCGAAGCAAACGTTCTTACCACAAGATTTAACGTTTGCGCTTTAGTAAGGATTACAAAACTACTCAACACGTTGTAATAGAATGTCAGAATATGCAACTAACTAGACCCGAGGAAGGCGTGCGTAATCAGGAACTTCTGGTTTTTATTGTCGATAGAAGTGGTAACGAGCCAGTAGTTGGTATAAGCAAGAGACGTTCGGAGTATTGGTAAAAGAAAAGAAAGCAGGAATGAGGTTGATTTATCAGAAGTTGTTCCAAACGCACAAAGCAGTACCATAGAAAGCCTGAAGCTCACAGAACGAGGAAAAAAATTGCCAGGAAGTGAAACTGTAGAAGATAAAGTCAGCAAAAGATAAAGCCACTCATGATCTGGTAGAATGAACCAGGTTTATGTGGTTGCCACCCAGTTCCGAACGAGCTGCTCTAAGCATCATCATCATCGTAGCATCTGAGCGACATGCCGATGCAAGGAACATCTTTATTGCCGGATTTACTCCGGCGCCTTCAAACATTCCCCTTCTCAAACGATTGCGCTCCACATTAGCTATTTGATCACGGCGCCGCATCTCGGGCCAAGCAGGAATCGCGATTTTCTATAGGTGGCCTCAGAGATGAGCCGGCGGCACGCAGTAGCAGTGGCACGCCATGGCTGATCTCGGAGCCCATGCTCTAGAATTGCTGGCAATCTATCAACAGTGTCTGACGAATGTTTCTGTCGAGATGGTGCTTCAATGAGCACTACTAAGTTCAGGTGAAGCAAAGTTGTTTCATCGGGTTAGTTCGTGTACATAATTTTATTGTGAACATGGACGGTTAAGTTGTGGTTAGTCTATTTTGGGAATGGTGCAACACTACAAAAAAAGCGTGCAGCTCAATATACCAGCTGTATATTCTAGTCAAGAAAAAAATGTGTTGTAGACATGCAGCATAAGATCTTGTTGCAACGCCATTACATGATAGAAAAGAAGTGTTGAGAGAAGGAACATTAAATATTCTGAGCTGATTAACATTTTTTGACCGCTAGACTTACAAAGCGTAAAAGGCCGCGTGCATATAGTAGGGCAGAACTTTCATTTGAATGATGACTCAAGTTGTTCCATTCTTTTCAGGACTGACTGACTGTAACTGAAGTCACATAAGCAAGTATTCAAGCAATATGTTGTGATATAATGAATGAAATGGGAACATTCATGCCAGACCCAGCAACACCAACGGGAAAGCAAAAATTGTTAATTGGAGAGCTGTTTCTCATTGTAGCAGATAACCATTTTTGTTAACCGCTTGGGAGTGTAGCACCGAGTTATCCGATTGTATTAAAACGCGAACAACACTTTAAAGTCAGACTCAAATGTTTTTCGTTGTTTTTTTGTGATCGGTGATTTACAAACGCGAGGGCAGACAAAGAAAAGTGATTTGTTTCTTTCATTTGGCTCGTATTAATTCGTTCGCCAAATTTGTGGATTACTCAACTGCTTAGTTGTTGGCTTATACGTAATCTCTAATTCTGTGATCCTTATGAAAACACAGTAACGTACCACCTAGAATGCTCAACCTGAACAAATTTATTTTCACTTACGTTGTTCACCCTTTGTATCATCATTCCATACATGACCTAGGCGATGTTCAAACTCTCGAACTGTGTCTTTTCTCTTTCAAGTTCCCATGAGTATTATTAGTATTCTAGTTATTCACCGAGGATTGAGCAAGAAGCGAGTGAAATACTTATACAATTCTTAACGGATATATTTATCGACATCTCCACTAGAAACGGTGGTAATATATTCTCGGCAGTCAACTGAGACTACTCCACTGTCAGTCGTTTCATATGTGTTTACCTCTTAAAATATCTCATTTATTAGCGCAGCTGAACCAAAAAAAGCACGTTTCTTTTGTTCAGCTTATTGACAAGATTTCTGTTATGTCGAGGAAGTCAAATCACCCTCTTATAATGTTGATGACGCACAAACCACAGCTTTAATGGAGGACACGCACGAATAGATAATCGAATGAATAAGACCATGCACACAATAAGGAAGGAAGGAAATAAGGAGCGAAAGAACCGCAGGGAGGTTAAACAGCCTATAGGCAGCTGGTTCGCAACCCTGCGCATGGGAGGGGGATGCGGCGATGAAAGATGGAGTGGTAGCGTACGTATGCCTAAGGCGCAAGAGCGAAACGTAACAAGAATGAATGGCACTGCTCCAAACAGTCAGTGTTACCTGATGATGTCAAGTTTCATCTATAGGTTATTTTTTTCTCACTCAATGCAATCGAAGTGCTGACACCCGCACCAGATGCTCAGGATAGCGTGTTGAAGGCCTCGATTCCCGGCTTTCTTTGGAGGACGCGTAAGGCTTTTCTCTTGTACTGTCTGTGCGTCTTACTCGCACTAGGCAACTGTAGGTCCAAGATGTAGGAACCACTGTAGGTCCAAGTTCGGGAACAAACGACATGCTTGCGCAAAAACGCTCACCAGTGACACCACTGCAATGGTGCTATGTGTGCCGAGTGTGTATTGTTTCGTACAGGCTAGCGGGGAAGTTGGAAGGGGTAAATAATGTGCCTGCAGTGAGCAGCGAATCCGACGTCGCTGAGTACGTTCCACGCTCGACCAAGGTCACAAACCTTGGCCGGGGAAGTTTAGGTTGAGGGCTCAGGCCTTACTCACTTATGAAGCTTGGAGCTGTGTTGTTTTCGGTAGCGAAAGGGAAGGAAGCGCGCAGCGAATTATACGCACAAAGTTGTGAGGTGACATCTTGTATATTTCGTTTTGCGAGTTCATGGCAGGCATAACTGACACAGCTAGGAAGAAAAATAGCTATCCGAAGGCGATGACATTGCGTTAGTGTGTGGGGGAGTTGAAAGAGGAAGGAGTTGAGTGAATCACGTGGTGACGCTTCCCACAATTCATCAGGGTGAATGCTGTGGTGCTATATCTACTACTCGACAGTTACATGCATCAAGCCTATAAAACGGTGGAGAGAGTAATTAGACAATAGTCGTAGGAAATTAAATACAAGTCGCTGTTTCCCGAAAGATATTAGGGTGTGTCTTACGACCAAATGTAGAATTACGTTGTTAAAGGCGTACAGTGGTGATGACTTTTGTAGGATGACGTAGGATTGCGTATATAAGGACAGCTGTAAGGGGAACGTGCTAAGTAATATTGAAGGCGCTAAACAAAAGCTAGAGAGAAGGAAAGTTTTGTACAGCTTGCAGGATCAAGGAACTCAAACGCTGTGTATATTAATGCGAGAAAGACTGAGAGTGTTGTTCTTTTGCCCAAGTCACTATATGCCCTACGGATGTAAAGGCACCACCAGTAGCGTAGTACGTAAGTGTTACCGCGTGTTATTAGATGTAGTGCACATATCTATATAAAAGGACACACTATTTTCATTCACGAATGAATATTTTGAAGAGCACGTACTTGAATTTTTTTTCTGACACAAGGTATATAACGTTCTTGACTGCAATTGTTGCTGTATCATAGCCCTTGTGTAGATATCTGTAAGTACGACTGCTATGACCTCTTCGTTAAATAGTTGACGTAAGCACCCAGTAAATGTGTGCATGTTTAATGGCCCGTCATGTAAACAACCTGTACTATGAAACTTGTCTCTAGTATGAACAGATATTTCAAACCTTTTGGTGAAATTCCAAAGAGACAAAGTAGTCCTGCCTAAAGTACGGTCCTTTCTGAAATGAAGTATATTTTTTCTAGAATAGTAATTTGTATTCTTTTTCGACTCATACTTATTTTTCCCCGTTAATACCTTACTTTTTGTGTTCTACCTGTTTGCAAATCGAATATCTTATTACAATTATTACACAACTTTGCATGACCCAGTAGTTATCAGTGTACATTTTGTTACAGCAAATGAAGCGATGCATCGCGAATGGAGCAATGCTAATTACTGAAAAGGCATTTCATCTTTTGTGTCATAATGTATCTGTAGTTAAGACAAAACCCGGTTATCTCAAGGGCTGTTCAAGGGCAAGATATACGAACAAATTGCTTGTTTAACGCGTGCTTTTATTTTTGAGAAAGTGATACATAAAATCGAAGATAAATCTTTCGTTGCCTTTAGAGCGTGCACCAAGCCTATTTCAATTATTGTTCCTGAGTTCGTTTATTGATTCGGAGCAGGAAATTTATGCCTGAATGTCTCAAGTTCAGCACTGGAATATATGCAGATGTGTCTATGCTGTCAAGCACGCTTAATAGAGCACGCTCATAACATCGGCTAAATATAAGTATTGGTCCTTGCCAGAATTTGGCTAATATCATGCGTAACTCCAAGAATATAAACAAATAGCTCAACTCAATAATTTCAATGTGCTTCGAAGTATTTCGATGTTGATTTAGAACAAAACAAGCACTTTTGTTGGCAGTATGTGCTTTCTTGTTTTGAATCAAAACAAGGACTTTTGTTGGCAGTATGTGCTTTTTGTATATTTAAAATGTTTTTAAGCTTTAGAAATGAAAAGTTGTGTCGTTGCAATCACAGTCAAAGTGCGCGGGTGGTAACTGCAACTTGGTCTTTCATTCGGAAGTTTAAAACAGCTGTTACATTAGGCTTCAATCTGGCAGCAGTCGCGTGGTCCTTGCAGCATTTTCTCAAATGCAACAATCTACAAAATATTTTTTTAAACGCAAAGTATCCAGAAACATATTAATTTTAAAATAAGAAAGCACGCTTTCAGGGCTATACTAAGCATAACGAATAAGTATCACGGTTAGCGATGCAGTGCGCCACAAAATCAACTTATTTATAGCAATCCAAAACTTGTCACACATACACCCATTCCACGCGAATATATTTCACAACTCTTTCATAACATTCATCCAGATACAAAGGGAAAACACATCAGCCTTCAGTTCATGAACATGTGTTCTTCATGCATTATGCGTTATGTGTGCATTATGGTTTATGTTCGCTACGTGTGCAATTCGTTGAAAGGGAAATACGTTGGTGATTTGTTAAGTTGCGTTTATGCGTCGCTTTGATGATGTTTTCATGTCATAAATTGATCAAATACCACTGAAATATGTCACCTAAAATTTTTTTCTGCTGAATCGTAAGACAAAAGCAAACAGTTGTGTTCTGCAAACCACCTACTGTTTTTCGTCACAACCTCACGTGGTTTCAATTCCGCGAATGTGATATAGAAGTAAATATTTCTAATTTCTGGTTCGTTTTATTTTACACTCGAACCAACTCCGCACACTGTGAATCGTTTAAGCTGAAATATTTCTTGTTGATGTAGAGAACACACGAAAACACCGACCTATAAAGTTGTGATAGATCCCCCACGTGTCTTTCGTCCCACTGATCCTAAAAGAGTAAGAGAAGAGTGAAACATGTCGGTGTTTGCTTACTAGTTATCTCGTACTGTAGCACTTCATATGATTCTACACTCTTAATGGGGACCCGTTTGAAGTGCCACATATAACCAGGAGGGTGCACCCTTTTTGTCTACTTTCCCGGCTATAGGTGGCATTTTACCCACCATCTTATGAGAAGAGTACCTCCAGGTGCCCTCTTTTTCGCTGATGTTGTCTCCGTCACCCTTCGACACTGTAATGAATGTTTCGGCAGACTACTTGGTCACCGAACTCGATCACGTGACCACGAATGGTGTGAATATGTAAATAGGACTGCGCCGACAAAGCGATCAGCCAAAAGGATTCTCTATTTTCTTCTCTCTGGAACCGTAGCGCGCAGACATTATTGCGTAGGAAACGAGGTGCTCGGCTGTGGGGCAATATGCGTGCGTCATTTCCGTGATATCTAACATGCATACAAAGCCCTGACGTTATCGATGACAGACCTTTGTTGAATAATCGCCCAGTATTACCTTGTTGTTCCTATGGTTCTATTTAAATTAAGTTATCGTTACAGGGTATGTTTGTTACATTGTTATTTACTCAACATATATTGTATACACTCTTCTTCTTCTTTACGATACTTTAGAGATGTATTGTTGGATTCATCGTTGAACCAGTCGAGACTTGCTGCTGTGTTTGCGGAGAAAATGATTCTGCAAAAGCGATACGAGGGATTTGCGGCGAGTTTTATGCGGTAGGTTTTGCGTTTCGAGTCTGAGATGTTATGTTGAAGAAATAAAATTTATTTCAGTTGTTTCTCCCACACGATTGTGTGCATACTGTTTAAATTATGTCGATCAAGTCACTCTTCGCTGTCGACTGGGACACTGCGGATTGAAGAAATCTTCGAAGAGTACGTTTCAGCGGGAGTTGGGTAAGTTAGGCTTTTCATTCAGGAGGTAAGTGCGGGACTTGGTGCGCAATATTGGAAATTGCGCACCAAGGTAGCTTCGCACCCTTAAAGCCAATGCTGAGCGAACAGTTGAGCTTAGACATCTTTCGGGCTTCTTTTAACCCGATAGCATTAAACAGCTCGCTTCACAAAAATTCCGGCGTTGGCATCGGCATCGTCGTCATTCGTCGTGAGCGAAAAATCGCCATCTCATGCGTGATCTAAAAACCGAGAACGATGCAAAAAAAATAATATTAAATGATACAAAATTTCTAGGTTCGAGTTGCGATCGAACCCGGGTTGTTTGCGCAGCATTTAGATGATCTACCACACGATCACGTTTCTGCTTGTGAATACAGTGAAACTAACTTCCCATGTTTGGAAATGCAGTGAAATTAACTTTCGTATTTTACAAACATACGCGTCATGTATACATGCTTCACAGTGCAACATGAAATATCACGGCAATAATGTGTGGTACAAGCGCCCATTGCCAGCAGGCGTCAGAACATGTGATTAACATAATGGTTCCATGGTTTAAAGCAGGTCACCCCCTACAAAAGGCATACACGCTACTGCGTCTATTCCCTTAAGGCCACGCAATTGGTGCATAGAAAGTTCCACGCAATTGGTGCATAGAAAGTTCGAAAAAGTGTCATGCACAAAGCGTTTCAGGTACGCACTAAGAAGACGATATTGCTACTGCGTTCAACTCCTAATAGCCATGTCTCCTAAGTACTTTTATTTTTTTAAATCTTTCTCTTTCGTATTTTTTTACCTCTTTGATATTCTGATTATTACTATTTCTTTCTCTATATATTTGTTACTATATAGTTCCCACTCTTTTTATGTTTTATCAAATTCTTTCTTTTGTTTCTCTCCCATTCTATTCCTCGTTTCATATCTGTTTTTTTTCTCTCTTCTTTTCTAATTTTGTCATGTTCTTTTTTCTACCTTGTTTTGCCTCTTTTTTCTATTTCTTTTTCTCTCCATGTATTTCTTTCCATTTCTCCTTTCTTAGCTCTTGCTTTCTTCTTTTTATCTCCTTCTCTCTATTTCCATCGATGCGTTTCTTCTTCCCTTTCACTCTTCCTTCTCTCTCTCCGTACTCGTTCTCTAGCCCGTGCGAGTTATTGCATTCCACGCCGGACAAATTGTCGTCGCGGTAGAGCGTGCGCCGGGCTCACATATTCTGGGAGCGAAGCAAAGCGAAGAGAGAACGCGTCGCTCAATATATCGCGTTGTACGCGCTGGAAAGTACAAGCCACTCGAGTGGATGACAGTTTTTGTCTACTCTTAACAACTCAATGAAAAGCGTAACAGCTCTGCAGTAAAATTCCAGTATGTGAATGCTGAGTACAACTAATGAGCCACAAAACAAACACTTAAGTTATCTTTATTTGCCCGCCAGGGGAGCTTGTCCTGGCGGTTTTATGCTACCGAAGTCCTGATAAACTGAGTCGAGCGTTGGAAGTATTATTTTGCGGGTGATATTTATTTATATTAATTTATATGTTGCGAGAATTCTACCAAATAAATGAGGGAGGGGGGGGCTTTTCAGAACTGGCTGCGTCATCAACATTATAGTAGTATTGGACGTATAAATACTAAGAGATAAGGACTTACACATGTAGAAAATAAATTTGATTTGATTGATATGTGGGGTTTAACGTCCCAAAACCACTATATGATTATGAGAGACGCCGTAGTGGAGGGCTTTGGAAATTTAGACCACCTGGGGTTCTTTAACGTGCACCCAAATCTGAGCACACGGGCCTACAACATTTCCGCCTCCATCGGAAATGCAGCCGCCGCAGCCGGGATTCGAACCCGCGCCCTGCGGGTCAGCAGCCGAGTACCTTAGCCACTAGAAGAAAATAAATTTCGTTATACAATAACGTCCTAATCTATGGCCTGTCATCTTCATATCTGCTATCACGCTTCAACATTCGTGTAACATGGGCGCTCACGCCACCGGAGATTTGAAAAATAATTGATCTGGCACCTTCTGGCCTTTATTAGTTCGGTGCCATTAGACTGACAAGTGGACGCAAGAAGTAAGAAATTATGGAAGGATATCATGGTACAGTTATGAAACACGACATATACAAATAAAAGAAGAAGTGGCCCCAAAATAAAAACAAAATATATAATAAATTAGGTATTGAAATTACGCTTTCTTTATAGTTTTTTTTACGTGGACTTAACAGAACGGTTGTGTTTACATTCAAATTCATGAAACAATGACCGCATAAACCAGGAAACTGAAGTGTATACGCCTTCGTGTTTATTAAAGCAACGTTTTATCTTAAAGGCACCGCAGCTGATTTGAAGGACGGTAGATAAGAGTGGTTCGTCCGAAGATGCCGCCAATCAAGAGCCCTGTCTCGTTACCTCCACGTCGGCATACCCCTGACGGATGGTACATGGTGACGCTGACGCAAAAACCAAACAAAAACAAAAGGTTGTGGTGACCTTTGTTGGGACCTTTGTTGTGATTGAGGCGAGATAGAATTAGGCACGCTCATACATTTGCCAGCACTAGCCAAGCTTAACTTCTGGTCCGTAGCTGGAATTTTAGTAAATACTCAAGCCTCTGCTGAAACCACACTTTTTTTTCCTCCCAGCTTATTCTAGTATCATACTTCGCGTCCTCATAGTTTTGCTAGACAGGTCGTGGGCTCACCTAATATTTCTATACTTTTTATGAATATTTGTTTTTAAAATGTTTTTCTGTAAGGAGGAGGAAGAGGAAGGACAGGGAGGTTAGCAAATTCATTTTATGTAATTTCCTTTTATGTCTACCTCAAGGCTGATATAAAATTTCCCTAAAAAACAACTCTGACCTATGCTTGTCTTCGTATCACTTTCATCGTCAGAGCTTCGTGTTTTTTTTTTCCTTTTTTTTCTCGTTACGCCAATTAGTAACCATAAACCCTTATCAACTCACCCAACTATGAGTGCTATCTGAGCTTCCTAAAATCTCATTTACCTCACAATAACTCTCATTATCGTTCAAAATGTTAGAGAGAGCTGCGTGTCGCAATCAGCGGGGAATTAAAAAAAAACACGACCTAAGCCACCTCACTCCCCAGTCGTCATTCTCCGCTAGTGTGGTCCGGGCACGCACATAAGACGCGTGTCTCCATCGTGTCCAGTAACTCGAGAAGTGACCGAGGGGAGGGAAGGAGGAGGGTGGTGGCTTCTCTCGTTACCATGGGAACAAGCACGCACGCGTGAACGCGCCCGGCAGTCTCAGTGCTCTCACCGCACGCGCGAATTGCTGTGGTGTGATCGGCGCGAGGCTTTTGCCGTTTGCGTTTCCGTTTCCTCCGAACTGTGGAAAAAGGCAACGATCTCCGCCACCCCGTGTCTTTTCAGCTTTACGCGTCAGTTTGTTGCCACGCTTGAAGACAAAACTTTTAGGTTTCGAAGGCAAAAGTGGTGTGCGCAAATAAAAACGATTGGGACGTTCAAATAATCAACAGAGACAGGCGCCCATCAGTTCTGTCTTTGAGTATCAACGAACTCGCACAATGATAGCTAAATAAAGATATTTATTCTCTCTCTTTCTCTCTCTCAACCAGGTACAAGTTTTATTGAGCCTCTACGTTTACCTACTTAATATAACCAACACAGCCGTTAAAGATGAAACCCCTGATTGGGTGAACCCGATTGATTTGATATGTGGAGTTTGACGTCCTAAAACCACCATATGATCATGAGAGACGCCGTAGTGAAGGGCTCCGGAAATTTTGACCACCTGGGGTTCTTTAAAGTGCGCCCAAATCTGAGCACACGGGCCTACAACATTTCCGCCTCCATCGGAAATGCAGCCGCCACAGCCGGGATTCGATCCCGCGACCTGCGGGTCAACAGCCGAGTACCTTAGCCACTAGACCACCATGGTGGGGCCTGATTGGGTGAACCCAGTGAATCAGAATTGACATTTAAGCAAGTTGTATTTGGTTTTGCATTTTTCCATGAGCAGCGCAGAGAACGAAGAGACGCAAAGTACGCAGTAATAAGACGCAAGTGTGGTGGGTTGTGCTCCTTGCGTCTTCGTTTTTCGCATAGCCCATTCCAAGATTCAGAGCCCAGTAAAAAAAAAAAATTATGCAGGCTTTAACTAAGACAACGTCGAGCAGTGGGGCCAGGTTGAATGACTTAACATCGCGAAGGTTTATAGAACAGCGAATCGTTTTCCGTCGCAGTGCTTAGCTTTCGGAAACTTCACGAGCATTACAAACTAATGTGACGCGACTAGATTGGTTTGCTCAAGCTAAAGCGCTTGAGTAGTCTCTTTTTGCAACGTCGTTGTAGATAGGGAGCTTTAGAAGTGTATACGCTAAGCTAGCGGAGCTTGCAGCCACCTCCTATTTGCGTCACTTAACGGGTGCCCGTCAGATGCTCACGTACGATGCTTGCGCACTGCTGGGAAACGCTGACGCAAACATTTGCGTTCGCTATCCTTAGACTGCCTAATGTTTAGTCGGTCCTGAACCTCATTGAACTGGCTCGAATTTGAGCGAAACGGATGACATTCGCAGGCAAAGGCACATTTTACCGGCAACTCAAAGGCGCATTTTGCCAGCAGGCAAATATTACATGCCCCCTAGGACGGTTATAAAGAGATTCCTCGTTCCTATTTGATCAGAGGTGGGCGGTGCCGTTTGCACAATTTCAAATCAACTTCTACAACGGGCCTCATAATCACAGCGTTGTTTTGGCGCGTAAAGCCCGATAAATTAGCATCAATAGTCGCTGTTTGAGTACACATGTTTTCGGGTAGCCTATAGTTGTTGTCGAAGCTTGAAAAGTAAAGCGTGCATAGTACCTCACGTATCACCTAAGACGACTTGGTGATGAAAACAACCTTATTTTCTTTGATACTGTATTCTCAGCGAATTCAAGTTAACAACGATAACCATGCCAAGGAGCTCCAACACATAGATAGATACCCGTGGGTTGAAAACCCAATGAGAGAGAGAGATAGAGATACAAGAAAGAAACAGATTCATCTGCTTCATTACCCTCAAGTGGCGAGGAGAGTAAACAATAAATGTTGTGGTGTAACTTCTTAAAACCAAGATAAGATAGTGAGGAACGTTGTAGAGAGGGCTCCGGGAAAATTTGACAACCTAAAGTTTCTTATAGCCAGCCTAAATATAAGGGCGTGGGCCTTAAGTAATTTTCACTTCATAGAAATTTACCAGCTGCCGCGGGGATCGAACGCGCCACATCCGGCTCGGAAACAGAGCGCCATAACACCTGTTCCATTGCGGTGGCTCCAGGATGCTTAATTTCTTCATCAGATATAGCGTACTTTGTCTAGCCTAAAACTACACACCCACTAGTCGGGCCGTCGACGCAAAACAATCCCCCCTAGTCTAAACGTACACAAAATATAGCGCTTGTAAGTCAATACATTTGCCTCAAGCGTTATTCCCTGTGAAGATAACTCAACTTACGGCTAATTGTAACAGATATCAGCACGTAGGTCTCAACTCCCCCGTGTTTATTCCCTTCTGAAACATTTATTTGATACATACAAGTAAAAGCAACCTGTGTGCTTCGAAAGAAGACAGTATCTATTCGCACGTTGACCGAACTCAGCAGGTAGAAAGACAAACTGTGTCCACCGCGACATGGTCTCGCTGTCAGAGAGAAACAGACTTGGGAAGCGGGCACCACGGGCCAACGGCACAAATGCCCTATCGTTAATTTACCGCGACACACGCGGAGTAACGCGGCAGAGAGAGATAGGAAGAGGGAGGTTGAGAAAGACCCATCGGCCACGGTAAGGGGAGGAGGCGGAAATTGAGCCTTTCCTGCGCATATCCCGAAGTGCACCACGCGTTTAGAGAGAGAGAGAGAGAGAGGAGGTGGGAGGAAGAGTCCTATGACGAAAGGGCAGGAAAACTCAGCTTGCCTGGGTAAACGCAAACTACACAGGCAAAGAAGATCTCCGAGACGTGTCTAAAGATGGGAAAGAAGGAAAATGGGGAAGGGTCAGTCAAGATGACGGGAAATAGGGAGACGCGGGGAGGGGAGTAGCGAGGGAATATAGAAACTAGAGGGAAAACAACCGCGGTTACGACTCGGACGTGTACCACCCTTGCGTTTGACTCGCACATCGACGTGGTCTTTTGGAGAGATCGCATCGTGATGATCGCGTTGTTTGCATGATACTCAACCTCCGCAAAGTTGCGAAATAAGTATCTGTTCTTTTTTTTTTTCGCCTATTGGTGACTCCTTTCGGATAGATCTTACGTCGCTGTGTCTCGGAACAAATCTGCCATTCTGAGACACTTCGAAGACCAACAAGGTCTTCGAAGTCTTGTTTTCTATCTCTTTGGTTTACATTCCTTTGGTTATTTGTGTTTATACCGTGGTCTTCACATACTTCGTACATTGTGACGCGTTGTGATATCTCGTCTCCCTGCCGAGACCTGTGCTCCGGATGACAAGCCGAAAACTTTTTTTGAAGATGTGAGTGCCAGGACATCTAGAAGAAGACACCTCTTCGGTTTCCGTTCATGCAGTGAACAGGTATGTTGTCACGTTGCCTAAGGATATATGCCCTGTTAAGTCTGACTATGACATAGCCTGTCATTTATTATCAGATTCCGAATGCAGGTTTGTCACTCAGAACGCTGTAGGGAGCATGTACAGTTAAGGAATCAATACTGTGATACACGTTAATGAGGTATACACAATACCGTGATGCATTTAAACAACATGCAATGCAATAATATAAAATTCATTGTGTTAACAATACTGTGATGCACACTGTGATACACAAAGCTGCATGCCCAGCTGAGATCAGGACGTGAGATGTTTTCTCGAAAGAAAACCAGTTCCTCCGGACCACTTTGAGACGAATCTTCTCATTAGCGTAATTAGGCATTAAGTATAAATAAATCGGCTTCTACTAACCATGCACCACTCATCGTGAAAACCACGCTGTGCGCCTTTTCTATTCTATATATGTTTTCTCATAAATATCAAGATTGGGGGCAGCGTGTGCTTCAAGTGTGCAATAAAATGTGTTGTGCTGATTTCATAGTTAGCTAACGCTTGTTGACGGTACTTTAGGCCTAGTGCCGGCAGCTAGTTGGATATCATTAGGAAGTGACGTCTTCTACTTTAATGTTGGATGGGTACGTCAGTTAGTGAAATCTAATAACTGTAGCTTTACGGTGCTTGTAATAGCCTTGAAGCCAAGGGGAACAACATGGCTTTACATTGACAGCTGAAATACACGGATAAACACGCGAATATGGTGCGAGACACATATAAATTGCATTAGAAACTATCCAGGCATGTATACTTAAACGCATAGGGACTTACACGCCGACCTAGTCCTGACGTCCCAAACGCACATGTGATTATGAGGGCCAACGTAATGGAGGTCTGCAGAAATTATCACTACATGGGGTTCTTTAACGTGCACTTAAATCCAAGCACACGGCCTGTAGCGCTATTCAAACATCACAACTCAGCCCTCGCAGCCTGCATTTCATCTCGAGACCTTGGCGTCAGCAATCAAAGAGCGTAACGATTACACCATCGAAACAGGTACCAATATGCTAAACACAGCGCTCCCGTGTCATTTACATATCCACAAAAGAATATCCTGCTTGAACTTGCTTACGCAACTGCTTCTTATCAGTGACTACCTTACTTTCAGGAGTGGTTGTAATATGTCCTTACAAACACTCCTACGTTGACAACGTTCAGGAATACTGTGCCCAAGGTAACACCTTTATCAGCATAGTATTAATGGCGCTGTCATGTTTTATTGGCAGGTAGTGATTCTCCTTTGATACGTAAAAAATTATTGAATATCAGGAAGAAAACTGAACGCCGGGCCACGAAAGCTCGAAGATGTGCCTCAGCGTAAACCACTTGTATTTTTTTAACCCGGAAACTACTGAAAATAACCGAGCAATCCTAAGATCGCGAAGCAAATGACAACTTACTTCACTTGTGAAGTTAAGCATTGAAATTTGCAAGTGTGCATTCTCTCCTAGAATTGACATTTCATTTTATTGCATTTTGTAATATAGTCATTATCTCGCAAGCCTGAACATTGTTTAATATATGTTTTCTTGTATAACTATTAACAATGCTTTGTTATTATTATGTAAGTTCAAGAGACCCGTAAATCAAGTAGCATTTTTTTATACTCCCTTTGCCCAATGCACTTTGTGTGCTTGTGAGGTGCTTTGAGTAAATAAATGAAAACAACCAAACAAGGGCAGCCATTATTCACGAGCTACATGATCCCGTTGCTGATAACGACTCCCAGCGCTACAAAACAAAAGCACGGACAAAAAAACGTACTGACATCATGCGCCCGACCATCAACTGGCATCAGCACGCACACGCACAAACACACACACACACATGCACAGAGAGAGAGAGAGAGAAGAATAAATGAACAACACATAAAATGAACTTGGTTTTGGTGCCGTAACGGGTGGAGCATGTCATTCAATATGAGGTGGGCGTGCTTCTGTACAAGTCGACATTGAAAATGCGTCCAGAGTGCCTGTTGCATCTTTGATGCGCGGTCTAGTACGGCTGTGGAGCACTTTCGGTTCGGGTCACCCAGCCCCCTTGCCCCTCTCGCCTGCCCACCTCCCCCATTACTAGAGAAACCCACTCGAAAAGTAGTGAGGGGCATCCTTCGAGAAGTGCAGCTGGCGCATGCACAAAATGCCTCGCGACTACGTCTTAAGGTCACGCGAGGTGCATTGTCATCGATCTATCCTGTCCAGTTTTGCCACCACGCACCATTTGTTATTTTCGGGTGGCCGGCTGTACCAATTGCATGAATTCCTCTTGAGAACCTATACTGACATTTTGCGAAAGTACAAAAAAACGGCTTTATTTGTTTTATGCAGTACACATATTGCAGTCTGAGTTCTGTTTTGTTTCGCCTTTCTTCCCCATCGTGAAAACAAAATAATAAAGTGACCCTGCAACACTTTATGAGCCTCGTGCAGAAAATGTTGCCGATCGGTCATTGAGGTAGCTCAGGACACACAAACAAGCATTATAGCATGGTGTGTGGCCGAGATCTTTCAATAATTTCTCCAATATCACCTATGAAAATTGATACCTTTTTTTCTGGACAAAAGCGTGTCAGAAACCCGAATAACGATGCCGTAAACCCTAGGTCCTCGGTGAATTCTGTGATGGGAGCATCGCGAGGTGCATGGTTTCTGCAGCCACCACGAGATGCCGCCATGTGCTAACGTGCTCTAGAGTGCCTCGATGCCCGCTCCTCCGCTCAGAGTGCAGACATCTGCGGCAGCTGCCATTATCACTCCCGCTGCGTACAGGTTTTGCTCTGGCGCGTAGTGGCCCACTAGCTAAACAGGGATGGTTGTAGCCCTGAGGAACTCAGCATTCAGGCAAAACATGTCAAAGAAAGCAGGTAAAGGAGCTCTACAGCTTGGCCAAGACGCTGCAGCCGGCACTACAATGGCGGAGGGAGCGGTACCCTGAGGTGGCAGCACCCTGAGTGGGGGCGCGCGCATCGCGGCACCCTAACGCGCCCTCGTAATCACAGTGAACTTAATGCTCATCCTCGAAGAGAAAAATATGAGGAAAGACAGTACACATGGTCATGACTAGAGACCAGATTTAAAGGCACTAAAAAACCGGGTTTTAGGCACCAAAAATAGGCTGGCAAAAATTGTTTTAAGTCTTAGAATAATAAATATAGGCCAAATAGACTGATGAAATTCAAATTTTTGAAAAAATACCTGTAGTATCTGCGTTTACGACAGGAAAGCAAACAGACCTCTTTCAGTTTTTGATGGTAAAAAAGCGCTGAAAGGTTAGCATAGCCATCCATTTTTTTTCTCTCGCCGGGTTTGCAGAATACGGTATCTCCTTTTCTAGTCGAGCATGGTGAGCTAAGTGTCCACCATCACATGAAGACTCTCCTGGGTCTCTTTCTTTCCAGTATGACTGAGAAGCGCAACAGAGGAGCAAATAGTGAGAACGCTAATAGGCCCGGTTTTGCCTCGTATTAAATGGATCAATTTCTCCTCTGTCTGTGAACACCTTAAAGGGCTATTCGCCAGGTTTGAGATTTCGAGCACGCAAGAGGAATGCATGCACTAGACGCTCACGATGTCATCTGCCGAGATTTGCAATATTACTGTTACGTGAACCCAGGAAAGACGTGAAGTGTCAGACTGAACGCCACTTCACCTTCATCTTACAGGCGCCTGCCCCAACATGGTGGAGGCAACGTGTACAACAATGAACGGTTCTGCATGCTTCAAAAGTAGTTTGAGTTTGAGTTTATTCAACCACGTGACAAGTACATGAAAATACACTGCATATGTGGTTTGGTGCGAAGGGAAAAAAAGCTGCATTTCACAGCTTGACTGGCTCCTTCACCCAGAAAAAAATCTAAACTACAAATTTACAAAAATTACAAAAATTACAGGCAGCGGCAAGCGACAATACAGAAAGAGTAGTATGTTGCACTGCGAGAATAATTCGAGGCAAAGTGTGTAATTTGTGCAGTCTGTGGCCTAAATTGAAGTACGAAGGTTGATAGAAATATTGAAACATACAAACGGAATCTATGAACGTTATTTTTTTTTCTTCGTATCGAGCGAGATTAGACACTAGCCTGCCTGTATTTAGTTCTTGTTGGTGTTCTCGCTGTCCTCGCATCGTGCCGGTGCCAGCATTCACAACGCTTGGTGTGTTTTTGGCGCGCTGTCCCTTACAGCAGTTTCTGCGGTGTGATGCTGTGTATTGTGATAAGAATACATGGCCCAAACTAGCCTCTTAAAACATGCACGCTTATAGGGATTCATTCCACAGAAACAGGCTGTACAATACAGAAAATGCCGAAACGACACAACACCGTTTGAGTGCACGACCTCACATGCCGTGTGATCAAATTTAGGTGCACGTTAAAGATACCCAGGTGGTCGAAATTTCTGGAGACCTCCACACCATATAATTATGAGAGACGCCGTAGTACTACGGCGTCTCATGATCATATGATGCTTTTCGGACATTAAACCCCACATATCAATCAATCAACGACCTGTCATGGGCATATTATGCGAATGTAACCAGCGAGTGCATGACATGTTGAGGCGTCTGCTTAATGTGATCTTCCGGCCCTGAGTTGTTCCATACCGAAGCGGGCAAGCAGGGAATTTGGCTTGCAAGGTATCACCTGGCGAGTGGCGGAGGTTTAGAGCTCACCTCCTTGCATCAATGTTTCGGCAGCTTGTAATGAACCAATTAAAATCATAGTGGTGCAAAGCTTTTCATTTGGTATGCAACAACTTACGGTGTGTAAGTAAAATTTCTCACGTGACCTAGTGAATGACCACTTCAGAAGTAAATGACAAACAAAGCGAGAACCACGTGGAGGCATTTTTCTTTCTATCTAAACTGTACTTTACTCTGACGATACTCCACGATTTCGCATTCGTTCTCCATCGTCTTGCGGCAGCACAGAAGCACATCCTGGTCCCTACGCATGTGAGCAGACGCCGAAGAAATGCCGAGCAGATGACGTGACGTGGATGAATAGTTGCGTAGAGGATAATCGGCCTTCCTATTGGCTAAGAGACCTTGTAGCATGGGCAGTGCTGAAAGTAACTTATCAAATGGAGTATGGATTGCATCCCACAGAGTTTCAAAAGTTCAGTTTTGCCTGGAACATAAATACCGGTATCCAACTGAAATTTGAGGTTGAATAGCGGTTATATAGGCACCGATCTCTTCAATAGGCATTTATATACTTTTGTAGGAATTTGGGCACAAACGTCCAAAATAAGCATTTATAGGCACTATAAAAGCACTACAAAAGCTCTTCCTAAAGAGTCCATTAAATGATTTTTTCCCATACCACACTTCGTTGGGTACGACACCGCCTCTGCACAGACATACCGTTTTTGATTAGACCACTGCTGGAGCAAATCATTAACACCAGAGTTCAATCAAAACACCCATTGTTAACGGAGCTACGAGTATACTAAAGAAGTGCCCTCCTCCTCCACTCCGCCTTTGACCCTCAAATGACCTGAACTCTTCCTTCGAGCGCTCGAGGCTAAGCTCCGGCTTCACGGCACTTGCCTCACGATGTGGCGTGAGACCGCATACGCTTGAATCCGACCGCTGATACGATGCAGTCTGTGCTGCGCATTCCACATCCAATCAGATCATCTGGAAACGATTACGTCAGTTGGGCAGAGCGTGTCGCTTGGTGTATGGGTGGTTGAAGACACGTTCGGCCGAGTCGAAGCGATCTGCAGCGATCTGGAGTGATTCGCAGCTTTAAAGCGTTGTAATAAATTACACAATTTACACAGAGAGCTCAAATCGATCTCTAAATTACCCTTGAGACATGGTCTACCGGCCCAACGTGTTTGTAAAGAATTGTCAAAACCGTTTCAGGGTCTCTTTAACCTCTAAATCATGCTCTTTTGTCATTGCCGCAGCAGGAACGCAACAAACAAAATGAGCATTTGCCTATAATCCGGTCTCTAGTCATGACATACGCTGACTAACGGTCGTAGCATATTGCCCTCTTTTCTTCGCCATTTTTCTGCGTAGCTTTCAGTGTGCTCGCTGCTACGAAGGGATAGAGAGGGCGCTTAAATCACTTGGCATATCTCTGAAACTCCGTTCAGGATTGGCAGATGCTGAAAATTTTTACGGCAAACGAACCGTAAGGCAACTAACGCCTATAATATATCTATTGTACGATTTCTTGTGAATGTGTTGCAGGGCACTTTTATGGCGTGTAGACGACACCACAAAAGAGTGCTTGACGAGACGTAAATAACAGTATTGATACATGTGAGCTATCACGAGTTGAAATGACGATGTCCTTGTGAGGTCCTTATTAGGGGAGGGCCCCGGGAGTTTCTAGAACCTGCTGGCCTCTAACTTGCAATAAAACATCGCAGAATACACAGGCCTGTAGCATTCCACTTCTTTTGAAGTGGGAACACCGCTGCTACCGGGATCAAACCAGTGACCTTCGGGTAAGCAGTAGAAAGCCGTGCCCCTTGTTCTACCAATGTGGACTAATTATAAAAAAAGAAAAAAAATTCGCTACTTTTTTGAAGGAGCAAGCGGATGCTTCCGAGTATCTCAAGTAATCCAACTCTGCCCGCGCATCGCAACCTGTCCTACTGAAGCGGATAGTTTGCGTTCTGTGATGTCTTGTCTTCCCCCCTCGACTACATAAGTGAATGAGGTGACAAATGTGAACACGAGAGAAGCGAGCTGGATAAAAATTAATGTCAGCTATCAATTCATTGAGCGAACTTTGACCTAATAAATGGCGTACCCAAGCTGTCTTTGAGTACATGAATGGGTGGTTGCTATGAGCCCCCCACCCCCTCCCTCTGAAAAGCGGGTGCGATCTTTGCGTCACCAAGCACAAAAAAACACGAAAGAAAAAAATGGTACCCCCCCCAAAAAAAAAGAAAAGGAAGATTACGTAAGTCGCAGCCTGACTTCCTGCGCCTACGACTAAATTGCCCTATTTTTCCCACATTTTTTTTTTAAATCGTCTTTCCAAGTTTTATAGTACCACCACTGCATACGCGTCAGAACATTTACCGACACTTTTTCTTCTCTCCTTCTCTTCTCTCACCTCTCTCTCGCATCTTTATACTGTCTTTTCTGATTATCTCAGCATAGGGTAGGCAGCCGAGCTTATGCCTAGCCTCCCTGCCTTCTCTCTTGTTGGTCCGTCCTTTTTCCAAGCGTCTAGGCTACAAAATCTCGCACAGTCTCTTTCTTAGTTACCTTTCTATTGTTGCCCTCGAAAACCAGGACACCGTGTACGCAAATGTATAAACATCCAGGTTGAAATCTCCGCATTCAATAAAAACATGATTCGTCGTTCTTTCTTTTTTGTTTTTCATAGCAAGTACATCTTTATTCTTGTTTACTAAATTTCGCCTTATAATTAGGCATTGTAAGGTAATCCAGCCTGCACAGGCATGGCAACGCTGCATGTAAATCAGGCAAGCCGCACTTGCAGCTCACCGTAAGAAATAGCTGTGTATCTTCGGTGACGGCGTATTAGAGTACCAAGTACTTTAAATCGCTAACCAATTTTTCTAGACACAGTCATCTGTTTATGCTAAAAGGCCAGTCAGCAGGCTCCGAAACGCTCAGGAAAAGCTAGCGCACTTTTCCTGCGCGTCACCAACCTCCTTCAACGCGCAGTGACGTCAACTCGGTCATCAGTGACGTGACGCAGCACGCAGCTCGCCGATTGGTCTAAAGCAGTTCTCAACAAACAGTAATCAAATCAACGTCACCGATCGCCGAGTTGACGTCACTGCGCGTGTAAGGAGGTTGGTCAAGCGTACGAAAGATGCGCGCGCTTGTTTGGTGGGTTTAAAAAAAATTTGCCCGCAGCTTCCCTCGGGGGAACACTGAGGAGGATGCGGAGCATATAATTGGTTAACGGGGTGTTAAAGTGCGACTTACTTGGGTCGATGGCTAAATTGGTTAACGTGGTTGTGAAATGGGGTGTTAAATTGCGACTTACTTGGGTCGATGGCTAAATTGGTTAACGTGGTTGTAGGAGGGGGTGTTAAATGAGTGAACACGTACACACGTATGCGAAAGGGCGGCGCTGGTCGAAGGGACGTCGATCATTGTGTTTGTGGATTCGTTGGAATTCATTTCACCGCGACCTTGGACGTCGACGCGCCGTACAAACCAACCGACGAGCGGCAACTGAGCGAGCGAGCGCCGACCTTGAGTATATATACAGCGCGACGGTGCATGCACTGTCAGCTGTCGAATGTTCGAGAAGGGGGAGAAGCGCAACGGCGCATGCGCGCGCATCAGCTGCCGATGTTCTCGAAGCGCGACGGTGCATGCGCGCGCGTCAGCTGCCGATGTTCTCGAAGCGTGACGGCGCATGCGCGCTACATTATACAGCTAGCGAATGTTCGTGAAGAGGAGAAGCGCACGCGGTGTGTAGAGGAGGAAGGGATGCACAGATGGTGGAAGAAGGAGGAGGAAGCTTGCGGACGGCGCCGCACTACAAGCCTCGAGTATTAGATGCTCCGCATCTAAAAGGTCGAAGCCTGTTGACTTGCCCTTCAATGTCCTTCTTGCATAGACTTTTTCGTTGTGTTTGCTTCATACGATGAAATAAACGACATTTTTAAGCCCAGGAATGATGACCTTTACGATCCGCCGTTTCGTATGCCCGCACATGAGTGATTCACGAATCGCACTGATCAATCAGATCAACTTCCCTGTGTGGTACTTGGCATTCGAGTCTCCGTGCCTATCATTCAGCTCTGCTATTATACGCAACAGGAAACGGCTAGTACGACGCGATTGATGAAAACATCCGCCCAAAACCTTGGTTCATCCAGAATCACGCGTATGGACATTGATCTACGTATACCAGTGCGGGTTTTTTTTTTCTAAAATCGAGCTGCCCAACGCAAAGCGGGAAAGTATCGAGTTCTGGCCGCTGTTTGCCGAGGCAATCGGAGCGGTGCCTCTGCTCGTCACGACTCATTGAGGTCTAAGGTCACAGAGATTTACTCCATGATGGCTTGAGTCAGCAATAAAGACTCCCGGGGTTCCTTGCGCATTCGCCCTATGGTAACTTGATGATGAAAGCCATTTCCTTTATCTTCTTAGTCGATGTATTGATCCTCACCCACGCTCCTCCAAACGGTTTCTGCACCTCAAGTGGGTTTGCATGGCCTACATGATGGTAGGTATTGCAAGTGTTCTACACTTTACCTAGTATTGCCTTGCTTAGCGCACCTTTGACCAATCGAGGGTGTCATTCGATGAGTGACGTGACCCCACAAGTTTTTGTGAGCTGGGACAGGATCACATGACGATAATTTTTTTCTATCGCTCGTCCTGATGACGCCGATGATTGCTCCTATGACGTTCGATGGGGCATCCAATGCTATCCACGCAGAGCGGGATCGACAAACGGTTGCTTTCAGCTTTTGAGGAGGCATCTGAGGCTACCCTGAAAGAATATTCACTTCTGAAAGAGCGAGAACATCTTTCTTCTAAGCGAAAATCTCACAGCTTTCCCGCAAATGCGAAGTAATGAACGTGACAAGAACAAATTGGAAGGCCACGCAAAGAATAGCAAGCAGATCGAAACATTCCCCACGTTTCTCACGCACAATTGACGCACGAAACGTTCTCTCGGGTACACATGAACTCGAATAAGCATCTCGTTTGTTACTTCGCTGTGTCTGAAAAGCGCACCCTTTTTTGGAAACGAAGACAGTGCAGCGAGGGCAGTGACCTTTGTGCGCCCGGTAACTGCAACAGAATCGTTCCGGTGAAAGTCCAGGGCGAATGATTATCCCCACCATCCTAAATGCGATAGCATTTAGAATACTTGGTACTCTACTATGGGAGAGCATACAACAATCCCGTGTGTTTAGAAAAACTGGTTATCGATTTAGAGCACTTGGTATTCTACTATGGGAAAGCACTGAGCCGTCCCGCTAAAAGCAGGCTAATGACAAAGTCAACTCGCGCCCGAATGCAAACGTACTTCATGATCGAATAGCAATGTGCTGTCCCAATTCTTTGCCGGCGTTGTACAATGCTTGATTCGGCGTCCCCTGAAACGCAGCCTTCTACGTCAACTTTTTGCTGAACGTCTACGTTTCAAATGAGACTGTTGAATACTACAAGAAAAGAAGAAGTTATTTTCCGACAGAAAAGGCGAGTCTTATTTCCAACTTTTGAATATAGTGAGTAAGCACTGCTACAAATACGTTATTTTATTGCTGCAAACGTGATCATCTTGAGTCCGTAGCAATTTGCCAGTGCCGACACCTACCCAGATTAGATTGCCACTGCTCACTCTGGAATTGTGAAGAGAGAGTGAGAATTTATTATGGGGCATACAGATTGGCCTACGCTAGTGCCCTCTAGCCTCCTACTCTATCCTACACCGTGGATAATGGAAGGAGGAAAATGGGGATGAAGGGTGATTATGAGTTTTAGCACGTCTCAATACAGAATCTACATGGGTAAAGAAGGAAGTAAGGTATTTATTGGCAGAAAGGTATTTGTGGCGCGGGGGAAGCTTGATCAAGAGGCCTCATCAAGCAGTAATGTCTCCCTTTGGTCCACGTCTCCACAGACAGTGGCCGCCCTGGCCACTGTTGCTGGCAAGTAACTAGAGCCACAGCTCCACACACACTTGTTCAATGGGTTTCACGCCAGAGATGGCCCGGCAGGCCCAAGTAGTGGACATTAGTGTTGATTTTTTTTTGGGGGGGGGCACTATGAGTACCACTTAGGGTATTCCATTGGATGCATTATATTGAGGAATTATAGAAAGGGTAGCAATACCGTTCTGAATTAAGCGTCAGCTTACATTTTTCACCTTTGTGAGCTTCTTGTGGGGAAGGGAGTAGATACTCATGAGCCTCTTGTAGTAAGTTTTGTATGCCGACACCAATAGAAAATGTTCGCGTTTGATCATGCATCCTTAATTATCTTGTCGTGACTTTGAAATGCTGAGAAAAAGAGGAATGATTTAGAGCATCGAAATGTATCGTAGTGCTAGCCAACAGGGACGAGGAAGATGGAACTGTCTGCTAGCAATGATATCGTTTGGTGCGTGTAATCAGCTAGTCTGAAAAGCCACATTGAGATAGATTGAGAATAGCGTGTGCTATACCGTGTGAGAGCGTTAGAGTCCCACGGTATGTACTTCAATTTCCGTGTTCAAAAAAAATTATTCGGCGAAAGGATCAGATACCTCACCAAACTCGAAACAAGACCGCTAGCGTTTGTGTCCTGCGGCGTCGGGGGCAGCATGCACTACGCAAAATATCCGCACGTTATGACGTCCTAACATGATGTCATCATGACGACACAGATCAACAAAGTATATGGGTCATCGTGACGTCAACATGACGGCACGTCACGGAGATACGACATGAGAATCATAGCATAACGTCGTACCTTGATGAGGTGCTGATCACGGACAATGGGCAAAATCAGGTGACGTGCTTGAAATACTAGAGGAAAAGTAAAACTGCGTTAGGTACAGGATGATTTCGAAGGGTGGCGGGGCAAGGTCAATGCATACACTGAGATGTGAAAAAAATGCGACCATCTACATTTCGTGAGCACTGTAGAAAGTGCCAAACTAAAGGCGCCGTAAGTCAGGCTCACCCTTCGCCTTCCTGCCGTGCCTCTCATTGGTTTACTATTTGCACCGAACCTCATCATAGCCCGTCCTTTGCGTGTCTCTCATTGGTTCGCCCTTCCGCTGAGCCTCCCCCACGACCATGTCTGCATGGCATTGTACTTCAACTTGCTACCGAGTCTCACTCTCACCACACGGGAAGGCCACGTGACCAGCGCTACGCCATGAAGAGGCGGGAAAGCTTCGACTGAGAACAGCATCGCTGGTACAAGAGAGTGTCTTTCGCCTTCGAGACCGCCTAAATTATTGCTAGGGGACCCAGTGAGTTTTCTACAGGAGAAGATCAATAGACATACAGGTTAACGGTTACATTGTGTGAACCAGGCTTGTGTTTACGGTAATCACGAAACACAACTTGATTACGCAGACGTGGACCGACATATGACATCTCTATACATTGCTATGAACACCCCAACCAAATCTTGTATTCAAGTGCGAAAAGGAGAGCTTCCACGCGAAGCCTGAAGGTGCCACTTTCCCGGGCAACCTCTTTAAGAGGCCCGTCTTGACGCGCTGCGGAGTCGCGAGCGCCACTCTGCGACGTCGAGCGCTCTGTGGCGTTGACGGTGAAGCCCCAACCACACGTACGCGTTACAACTCATCCGTCTGCGGCATGCCCTCTTCTTAAGCGCGCCCCATCCCTCCACAGAAACGCGACGCGATGCTGCGACGCGTTATAACGCGAACATGTGGTTAGGGCTTTACATGCTACTGCCCAATGAATGGCATAATTAAAGAATGTTATTTTGACCGGATGCGTTTTCCCAAACGAGGTGCCGCCTAGTGCTGGCGCTGCTGTGATACACAGTATGCTGAACGTCCTATACGTCTTTTCACAGGAGGGAAATAAAAAACACCGCCATGACGGCCTGCGCGCGGGAGTACAAAGGCCGAGGGCGCAGCATTGTCAGTGCACTTTTGAGGGGTCACGCCAAGTTGCGCAGCCGAACGAGGACTGTGACGGCACGCAGGGAGGCGTTTTTGAAAAGGTCTATAGTGTGCCACACGGAAGCAAATGATTGAGAGCAGGAGAGCGATCATGTTTCATCACGTGTGCTCGAAGTTAGAACGCCCGCTGATGGAACTCCTATTCGTCGTGACTCTTCCCTGTGTGACTACTGAGTTCTTGCAGGGTCGAGTAAAAGGGGTTCGTCGCTCGCAGCGTGACTAACCCCTTTTATTTCGCTCGTTCTCGACGGATCCGAGAAGTGTTTGTTGCAATGAGTTTCTCCAAAAATGGAGATGACTAAATTTGACAGAGTGCCCGGCGGAAGCTTCTGGCGATTCAACTGACTATATATGCCAGGTGCTCTTTTTATTTTACTTTTTTTCTTCTTTTTATTCTTTTTTTCTTACACATTTTTAACAATCTTGTGATACGTGAGAAAGTGTAAGGGGTAGAGGCCGCAGTTGTGGTGGCGCAACTGTTTCCACACGCCGCTGGGCCATTACGTGTTTGCTGAGAGGGTTTGAGGGGGAGAGGCAACAGCTGGCACTACCGTTCCAGGGCACGGACGGAGGGACAGATTCATGCAAGTATGAGGCATCAAAATTTCCGTCCGTAAGTTCTGGGGTCACGGGGTAATTTTTCAGCAAAGTGGTTCAGTTCTCTTTTACCGGTGCATATCAAGAAAACGTTTACATTGTCGTAAGACGCAGCAGACACTTGGAGAGAGTGTCGACTTGGATTGAACAGTGCATTTCAAGGGGCCTTCTAGAGATTAAAAACATCGGTGCTGACTGAATCGAACCGTTGTGGCACTCCCCAGAGCTTTTGCGAGCGGAATAGACGTCGGAGGGCACATGCCTGCGAATGGATAAATTAGCTGTATGTTAGCTGTAATCACGGCATTGTATCAAAACAGAGATCACTATTGGGTTTCTCTTTTCTTTAGCAAGGTGTTTCACGGAACGAGAAAAATAATAGATTCTCCGGCCTTTTCAGCTTGAAAACTACGAAGCCGGTCAAACTGCAAGCCAGCCTGCGCGGACCACGCAGCACTGTCTCAGCAAAAGCTGGAAGAGCGGCTTTTCAGAGCCTTTTTAACATTATTTCGGTAGCTGCTGGAAGCACAATTGCGAGAAAATTTGTATTCAGTCTGTCATCCTTCGTCATTATTTGGTGAAGCGTGGTACCCGCAGCATACTTGCAAGAAATTTTGTGAATTTTTTTACGTGTTGGCTGACGACGATGAAGAATAATGCCAGGAGCTTTTAAATTGAATAAGATTTTATAAAACTACTGAACTGTTGGCCAATCATCAACAGTGGGCATGAGCCACAAGAGAAGTTCAACAGGAACAAGAAATTTGGAGCCTGATTCCCACGGTATCTACGTGCCACAGTCAATAGGGGAACAAGAACAAGCTTTTGTAATAGCTTGGAGCATTGGAAGACTCAATCGTTACGCAATTCACATTGTGCGACGCCTGGTTGTTCTTTTGCTGTTCTAAAACGCTTTATTACTCATGTTAACGCGACTACTTTACCGACATAAAGCCTGCCTAAGCCTTGTTTGCAAATGAGTTTCAAAGTACCAGCGTGGCTCAGCCGTAGAATACTGGGCTGGCCCGCCGGGGACTTGGATGCGAATCGCACTGTGTCCTTGGTGTTTTTGTTTACTTTTTTGTTTAGGGTGATTGTGGTTACGGATGCCCACGGCGGTAGCCCCGGACAACTATGATGTCGCACGTGACCATTCTGATCTCATAAGACCTTACGATGCAAAGAAAAAAATCAGTAAAGCTACAAAGGATTACAGAAGCATTCGCGAGCTGACTCGCTTCTCACGTGTCGTTTCCTCTTCAAGTACCACTATATTTGTTACCATTGCAGCATAGTCCTCAATACGTTGAAAACAACAGGCAATATGACATGAGAGCTTCGTGTACAGTATAGCTTTCAGTTCATTTCATTGGGCAGCCATCCGGCGTCACAGGGCGAGGAAAAGATGGTCAAGTGAGCTTGCGGTAATGTAGGTGAAAGTAGGTGTTCATTTATTGTATTTTAAATTTTCTACGGTGATTCACTTTAAACTACGTGCACCCATTGCTGCCGTTCTTGCGGCCCTTACCTCTTCAGCCTTCAGTGTATGCAACCACCTAAAAACGCGTTAAAGATCGAAGTCGTGAACAGTGTTAGGGGTCCCTTCAAAGCAAACTTGAACGATTTACGTATTTAAAATAAATTATGAACGCTTCAGAGCACCACACGCTGTCTACTACAGGAGAGAAACAACAATACATGCAGGTACCCCACGATACGCTCCAGTCTTTATAAGCGCCTATTAGCAGGTTTCAACTCATTGGTAGTACAGATTGTGAACGTGTTTGCATAGCTTTTAAAATCATTCATCCCCAACATGAGTAAAAAAAATGAGTTATTTGCACGGGACGGCTTCATGCTCTCCCATAGTAGAGTACAAATAGTACTCTAAATCGTTACCCCCCTTTTTTCTAAACACAAAATTTTCTTCACTCTGTCTGCGCATGGGACGGCTTTATGCTTTCTCATAGTAGAGTACCAAGTACTCAATATAGTTAACCACTTTTTGTAAACACACAATTTGAAATTCATTGATTCTTTAGCGGAGGTGTTCGAGAAGAATACTCCAAGTACTCGAAATCGTTTATTTTTTTCTAAACACAACTTCTGGTAGGTTTATTCAGTTGAAGAGTGGGAATTCACTCCTACTCAGCCCATTGCTCGGTAAGGAAATCTACGGGACGGCTTTGAGCTCTCCTATAGTAGAGTACGAAGCACTCTAAATCGTTAACAACTTTTTGTAATCCCACTATTTTATAGATCGTCACATTCACACTAACCCCAAAAGCTTATATAGTATTCGTTCCGTTTGCTCTTTCCAGGTGTCAAAAGGGGAAAAAAAAGGAACACCTCCAGCGACCCACAAGGCCCCTCGTGAAGGCTTCTCCAACTTTTGCTCCGAGACTCACCGTCGCCGGACGTCCGCAAACGTCCGACGCGACCGGAAAGGGCCGTCAAGACGTTTCGTTTTGGAAGCCGAGACGGTCGCCACCCGCGCGGCAACAAAGTCTTCCAGAAGAACGCCATGAACCGGAACACCATGCTACCTTTTTCCGTGGACAAGGCGACACCAGTGGCGGTGACAGCAAACGCGTCAGTCCCTTCGGCGACGACCAAAACTCCCGCACCACCAACGACACCCACGGTCCTCCCGGAGGAGGTCTCGGAGGCCACGGAAGCCGACAAAACTGCGCCACCTTCGGAGAAGATATGGGCCGCCATCAGGTCGTTCGGCGCCTGGAAGGCGACCGTGCTGGGAAGTGGTCCGCCGGAACTCTTCACGGTGTCTTCGAACGTCGCGGTAAGGGCACTCTTTCAGTTAGTGTTTCAGTTGGTTAACTAAATGTCTTACAGCTTTAGAAAAATGCTCCACTCATAGCCATTAGGATGAGGATGTTGTAGATAGCGGGCGGGTCTAGCCTTGCGAAGTTTGCAGGCAAGTGCCCCGTCTGGTATCCTCTTTGCTAACTGTATTGAACTAATGTCCTTTTTTCTTTGTGTTTCTCTTACCAAGCGCCAGAATGCTCTTAGAAATTCGCGCGTAGTGCGAAGTGTTGTACCGGTCTCTATCTCACTGCACTGCATCACAACATAACTGTCACTCATCATCAGTCACATGCGAGGCATGTAGCAGACAGAAACTTCAAGAGAAGTCGCGAAAAATTCTTGCTTAAAATCCAGTGACCACGGGGAAACCCAATATCAGTTACTCTGTCACGTAGTGACCCTAAACGTCCCATATAACACATAAAACACCTCCTACACATGATTCGAGTGAATGCATCACCAACCACGCTCAGTCATTTCGTGACGTCAAACCATCGCCGAGTATTTCTGACGGTGGGCTGCCGCTTACACAAGCACGTTTGTGTCGCAGGATTCAGGCTGCTACCATAATCAAGAAAAAGCAGCCGATGAAAACCTCAGTATAGTGTAACACCACCCACAGTTGTCACTCACCCACCCAAAGAGAATTGACATAGAGAGAACGCATTCAATTTCACACGCTCATTTTTGTTACATCAATAACCTTACGTGCGTTTCACGTTGGGGATTTTCTCATACAGGCGCACAGTGTCCAGCATGAGCTGGCATGAGTATGCCACTTAGCCCAGCAAACCGGTTCAAGTGAAGACGATGCAAATTTAAGTAACCTATTGCATAATGATAACGTAATAGATTGAAGTCATCACAGGATGGTGTCTCGAATCACTCGCACCGACGCCGACGGACACCTCTTGTGTTCCATGAAGCGCCTATTGTATTCGCCTTAAAATAAAAGCATCAAACTAAGCGACAGGCCAGAACCCCTATTCAGTCTCATATTGGCGGTACATGGGAGATGCCCGCAGGGGCACTAGTCTGGTTAATTACAACGACGATGATGAACCTATCACTCGCAGGATGGTTCACTGGAAGGCCGCAAGAGCAGCGATGGCGCTGCGCGCATCGTGGAGCTCGAGGAAAGAGAGGATCACGTCTACCTGCCAATCATCCCAGAGACGACGGCTGACGGCCAGAGCAAGAACCTCAAGGGCGAGACCATCGTCGGCGCCGTGTGTGACATACGGCACAGCCCGAATCGCATACTTAGGGTCAGTGCGCATGCGTCATTACACTTCCTCCCGTATTCTAGAACGCCCCTTCACACAAAGCTCCACCATCACTTAAGAAAGCCGATGGGAGTGTCATCTCTAGGCAGGGCATGTCACTGCATATCAGTGATAATTTGCTGCTGTTCTTGAGTAGCGCAGCGCCATTTTCAGCCGAGCAGCGGCGCAGTGCGCAACTCTGTCAAGTGAAGGGTGAAAGTCGAGTGGAGGAGCGTTTGTGCATACGGGGGTTCATCTCGCTTTATTAGACCTTGACGTCACAAAGAGTTTTCATTTCAACACCGATACCAAAGAAAGAGGCGCCAAGTCAACAAACGTGTCGCTTCTTTATATTCCGAAATATTCCAATTCAAAAACGAGAACTGGGTCTAATTTTGCAGGGGCGTGAAGCGTGCCCCAAAATATATTTCACTTTTAAAACAGTTCTAATCGACATGCAAGAAATTGCTTAGTGTAACGCTATCTAAAAACAGTAGTTTCGAATAAAAATGATCTGTTTAAATAAAACATCTGTTTAAATAAAACGCCGCCAGATAAATTAGGCGAGTGCTGTGTCAACAAACAAAACAGTGAACATGGCCCCGTCTAATTTGTTTCTTTTCTTGGGCGAATCTTTAGTAAATGTCAGGATTTTGCATGGCGAGACTCGATTATAAATATCAGGAGGCGTACTGTCTACTTCTTTTGCCTTCTTGAGTTTTTCGAGTCTTGCGCTACAGTATCGTGATGATCTCCTTTCTCTACATTATAGTATGATTAAAATAGGACAACTGAAATGAAGATGTCGAGCATCGATCTGTTTCAGGAAGTGGACCCAAAACGACGTGGCATAAAATGATCGAGGTAAGAAGAAGAAATAGAAGCCATAGACACGAAAAGTCTTAAGAACACCTGAAAAAGTTTTTGAAACCCATCAGTAGGTTCGAAGTGCATGGGATAATAAATTGTGGCTCTACATTAGTTGTGGCATCGACAATAAACGTGCCACTCTATTGTCCCCACCCCCTCCCCAAATAGAAATCCTGACTACAGCCTTGCCGCCACAAGGAGGTTTAAAAACCAAGACCACTTGACATTACGCAGCTTTAGAAGATGGTACCCAGAGTCAGGAGTATTCAACTGCCTTTTACTGACGCCAGTGCACGTGCAGAATAACCTAACCACTTTCTGAGTCAGCGTCCGGCACTTATTTGTTTAGTTATTTATGCAATAGCCTTTATATGGACACTCTCGGCTGGATTTCGCCACCGGCGTCGGCGTCGATGTCATACACCGTATATGTATACCTATCTATGTATATATAAAATGCAATAGACAGAAAAACGCAGAAACAAAATTGGCCCCGTATTTGCATGTTTCTGCAAATGTCGTCGAAATACGATAGTCTTGCGTGTGGAGAGAATGAAAAAGACATTTATTTGAAGGTATGCGCAAGAAAATTGGCGAGTGGTATTCTGGAAGCGTGTTGATTTAGAGTGCCTCGAGCGTGCAGCGGAGGCGAACGAGCGCATCAAGCCCCGTCACTCGTGAGGCATGAGCGCTATCTAGCAGTTGTCTTGAAAAGCGAAGCGCGCACGCCTAGCGCGCCCGTCTCGGAGGTGATAAGGTGTAGAACGCAAGGCGACGGGTAGGTGCCACCACCATCTTGTCTTAGCAAAGCGTTGTAAACACTCCCCGTTCCGCGCAAGCGCTGCGTGGTCAGCGCAGCGTGATAAGTGCAACGGTCCTTAAAATTATTTATGCACGCCTTTTCTAGTAAAAGATGCACATGCAGGACATATACGTGTTGTTATGGTGCCCCTGACATGCGCAATAATTGCTGTTTAATTGGCAATTGCACAAGCATGAACGCTCAACCTTGAGCAACATTGGTGGGCGCTGCGGATGGGGTCGGCCGTTTCGATTACCCGGTGCCGTTAAGAGTGGACAAACAGACAAATGTACAGACAGACAGACAGACAGACAGACAGACAGACAGACAGACAGACAGACAGACAGACAGACAGACAGACAGACAGACAGACAGACAGACAGACAGACAGACAGACAGACCAAAATTTTTGCGTTGAAGGTGCCCAAGAAAGACTATCGTCTTTAAGAGATACGGCGCGCGGAATCGAACGTGGTGGCACCTCCGCGTCGTGAATGCGAGGCGTCAACCACTGAGCCACTGAGAGTTTTTTTTTCTTTATTACTGAGCCACCGAGAGGTACCTCCTTCAACGTTCAAACGGCAATCTATTTATGTCAACCACTTACCGCTGTTAATGGGCATCTCGGGGAGAGAACTATCGTGTTTTCAACGTTATCAACAAGATGGCGCAATGAGTGCGCGGCGGCTCTCATCCCTCGCGCGTACTTTCTGACCGCGGAGAGGAGGTGAGTGGGCGATCTCTCACGCACCCTTATCTCCTGGTGGGGAGGATCACACATATTGGCTGGCGTTCGGCTTGCAGTGTAACGATACTGATGCAGTTTAATTCGATTTTTTTTAATTCGAAGCATTTGTTAACGAACTTCGGCGACTTTGAAAGTATCTATCCGTCCATCCATCAAACTAACTAACTAACTAACTAACTAACTAACTAACTAACTAACTAACTAACTAACTAACTAACTAACTAACTAACTAACTAACTAACTAAGTAACTAACTAACTAACTAACTAACTAACTAACTGACTATGTAGCCGCCTAGGACGTTTAGCTCTCCTGGCCATTTCGATAAGGGTATCGGTACCAAACTTGGTATGACATAACATGACTGTATGAAGAACATATTTGGCTAGTCATAACATGAAAATCATGACATAGAGGTCATGAGTGTCATGTTTACATTTTATGGTCCTGCAGCTCTTGCGGTGGTTTTGTTCGCATGACATGTGGCAGATGGTATGGCATGATTAGATGGCGAACACAAGCGACAGACCCTAACATGAAAATCATGACTACATGCCACGCTCATGATGCGCTCACGGCCGTTTCGCTAGCGTCACAAATACCTAATTTGGTATTACACTACGTGAATAAATGACGAAGTTACGTAACTGGTGCAAACATGATAATCATGAGATGCGTGTCATGTAACAACATGACTACATGCCACGCTCATGATGCAATGGCAGCTGTTTCGCTAGCTTTACTTATACCAAATTTGGTATTACGAAACGTGAATGGATGACGAAGGTATGATACTGGTTCAAAGATGATAAACATGAAATGCGTTTCATGTAACAACATGACTACATGCTACAATAATGATGCGCTCGCGGGCGTTTCGCTAGATTCACATGTACTGAACTCGGTATCACGTGACGCGAACGGACTACATAGGTAAATGACACATCCAAACATGATAATCATGACATGCATGTCATGGAACAACATGACTACATGCCACACTGATGATACACTCGCGGCCGTTTCGCTAGCTTCACATATGCCAACTTTGGTATTACGTGACGCCAATGAATGACGAAGGTATGCGACTGGTGCAAACAGATAATCATGAGATGCGTGTCATGTGAGAACATGACTACGTGCCGCCGTCAAGGCGTCAATACATTTTGACGTGACGTGGTGCGCCTTCTCGCCGGCGTTCCTTTTGTCGCGTCACGCTGGCGTTGCCACGCCAGGCGTCGGTCCTGCCATGTACTCGCAGGCGCACGCCGCACTTCATTGGTTTGACGCATGCGCGTTTCAGCGCGTCCGGCGTCCTTCCGTCATGAAACGAGGGAGTGTTGTCTGGCTAACTCATCGGGGCGAAATGCAGCATGTCGCATTTCTACTATATGCTTGTTCGTGCATTTGTATGTCTGCGTGTATCTATAGACTTTCGCAACTGAAAATTTTCAGGGTGTGGCGGAGGAGGTGGAAGCCCTCCCCCTCCCTGATTTAGCAATGTCCGTGTATAATAATATCAATTCTGATGTAATCGGTCATGGCTCACGGCTGCGGATGGGCACGCGCTTTGAGTGATGACATATGCGCCTCGCGATTGCTACTGTAACTTTTTGTATAGTCTAGGCTACATATTCGATGCGCTGCTTACTGTAACTGTGAATTACATATACACACACTGCAATGGCTACTAAATCTGCATATGTGGGCGGCGGATGTCATATGCTGCACATTTAAGGGGCTTCATAGATCCAGCTGAACTGTTTAGATTGCATATTAGCCCCAAGCAGCATCCAGATTTTCCCAGAGGAATGCGCTTCGATTGATTGATTGACACCCTACCACAGTGGTTTAGTGGCTAATGTGCTCCACTGCTGACCCGCAGGTCCTGGGATTGAATCACGGTGGGGGCGGCTGCATTTTCGATGGAGGCAAAAACTCTGTAGCCCCGTGTGCTTAGATTTGGGTGCACGTTAAAGCACCCCTGCGCTTTGTCGATGACATGGCATTGCTGAGTAACTCAGGGGACGAATTGCAACTCATGATTACGGAATGAGGCGAGGAAAAAAGTAGCTCTTGAAATTAATCTGCCGAAAACGAAAAAAAAAGTACAACAACCACGGAAGTTGTAAATGACTGCGTTTAAGTAAGACGTAGTCTTGTTTTCTATAATACATAATTTTCTGACGCAGCTGTGCTCGGTGCAGCTGTGTATGTTTTGTCTTGCGAATGTACTTCTTTTCTCTTTTTTTACACAGACGTATGTAAACTTATTTAAACCTGCAAATGTTTATGTTTTTTTCCTTGTAACCCCCCCCCCCACACACACACACACGCACACACTATATTTCCTGTATGGGTACTGTGGTAATAAATAAATACAAAATAAAAAAATGTAATAACCCCGGAGCCGAAGCATAAGATTGAAGTTACTAGAAGAATAAGAATGGGGTGGAGCACATTTGGCAAGCACTCAAATCATGACTGGTAGATTTCCACTATCCCTAAAGAAAAAGGTATATAAGAGCTCCATCTTGCCGGTGCTTAGCTACGGAACAAAAACCTGGATACTGACAAAGAAGGTTCAGCTTAAATTGAGGACGACGCAGCGAGCGATGGAAAGAAAAATGGTAGGTGTAACCTTAAGAGACAAGAAGAGAGCAGAGTGGATTAGGGAACCAACCAGGGTTAAGGATATCGTAGTTGAAATCAAAAAGAGGAAATGGACAAGGGTCAGGCATGAAGCGCGTAGGCAGGATAAGCGCTGGTCATTAAGGGTAACTGACTACATTACAAGAGAAGGCAAGCGGGTTAAGAGGAGACAGAAAGTTCTGTAGGCAGATGGGATTCAGAAGTTTGCGGGTATAAAATGGCAGCAGTAAGTACAGGACCGATTTGACTGGTGGAATATGGGAGAGGCCTTTGTCCTTCAGCGGACGTAGTCAAGCTGACGGTGATGCTGACGATAAAGAACCCTAGGTGGTCTAAATTTCCTGAGCCCTCCACTACAGAGTTTCTCATAATCATATGGTGGTTTTGGGACGTTAAACTTCACATATCAATCATTGATTGATTGATGACCTCGTAAGCATTTTTGCCATGGGGTTTATATTGTGTTTTTGTATCGTGTAGGTTGGTGATGGACGCGTTAACTGAAGCCTGTGCTACATAAGTACAACCGAGCAAGCATTCTCGGCCATCACGTGTTTCACCGATACTGCACTTAAAGAACGCCGTAAAAGGCTTCACAGAAACACAGTTTTACTTATATCGGTTACGTCAAGATGTTCTTTGTGATTTAAGCTTTGTTGGATAATGTTTCTGGAGATAGCGATCATTGTGATTTGCAGCTGCAAAGGAACGATCGGAATCTTCTGTGTGAACGTCCCTATTTTAGTGTGCCAGGATAAGAACTTTTAGATGCATTAGACCTCAGTGTAACACGCGGGAAAGTTTGTCTCCTGATAACCACCTATTGCACGAACAAGACGTTCTGCTTCACTGGCCAAGTATGTCTTCAGCACAGAAGCCTCTGAAAGCGTTATTGTGTTCTTTCGGGATAACTATACTTAGAGAAAGATTTTATTGAGTGTCGTATCTTTTTTTCTTCTCTTCTCTCCCCATTTTTTTATTTGTTATTTGTAGGATCTCTTATCTATCGCATTTTCTACTCAATGTCCTTCCCACCAGCACATGGTAGCCAGCCGGTATAGTAACTACCTAGTGTTCCTGCCTTTCCGCTTCTTTCCTACCACCCTTCCTACCTTCCTTCTCTGTATTACCTTTTTGGAACTGTCGTTTCAAGTTTCCCGCCATACACCTTGCGGTCATCACGAGAAGCGAGAAGGGTACTTCTCGTGACGTTCGATAGATGGTGGCGACCGCCGGAGTTGACTGCTTCGTTAGCCCGACTCGCAAGAAACCAGTGGAAGGGTAAATGTCAGCGTCGGCGACAAAATCGATATACACCGCGGTGTTATGCTTGTTAGGCCCAGATGGCAGCACCAGGTACTTGTTGGGGAAGCGATGCGGTGTGAATTTGAGGAAGCGACCCTGAAGATCTCAGGATTGGACCCTCGAACCTTTAAGGTATAATAGATAAATAAGTAAAAAGTAAATAAATAAATAAATAAATAAATAAATAAATAATTTTAATGGACAGAGAAAGACGTAATAGATGGTGGAGCCGTAGAAATAAAAAGAGGAGATATCCGGTGTGCTAACAATAAATATATGACATTTTTATTATTTTCTGGTGTAAATATGCGCATTTGTGGCAGAACGAATACTACATGGACTGACAGTGTCAATTTTGGGTTCCTTTTCTATGTGCACATATCTGTTCATTTTCGGCCGAAACAACAAAAAAAATCATTTTTAAACAAGGATCCTCAAGCCAAAGAAAACATGTTGTGAACAAGAATAGTGACGACACAAAGGCACATTTTATTGCTTATGGTGACATTCGGCGTCACATGCTCGTTTTGTTTCTTTTTTTTCATGTTATCGCTTCATTATATGCAGGAGAGAGAGAAAAGACTTTATTCACAGGATCCTGCGTGGGGTAGGTGCCGGCCTCTCAGGGCATGGTCTACCCTTCTAATGTTCTTGTCTATGCAGTCCTAAAAACACTGGGCCAAGAACTCGAGGGTTGAACCTGACCCTGCAAAGGATACTTGGGTTTCGGCGCCCCGCGCTTGCGGGTGACGAGTGACCGCTGCGATTAACCGAGTGGCTGCTGCGATTAACCTTTTTAGTTCCGTGAAACCGTGTTCGGCTTGCCTCTTCCGGAAACAATACACCAGGACGTAAATATAATGTCCGTGTATGCAACCACTTCCAGCGTTTGCACACTCGGCCGTGCCCGCAAGATTGTTCATCAAAGATGACATATATTATTTTTCTTCACTAATTAGTGGGCAATTTTCTTTTTAAGAATCGGGCAGACATTTCCAACTTTTGCAGATTGTTGCTTCAACTTTCTAGGAAATCACTGTGAAAAATATGGCGCACTCGTAAACGAATCAAACCGTGCCTTGAACAACTTCCGGTTTTTTTCGCACGACTTGATTCGAAGAACACTTGTTATCTTGGAAAATAGCGCGCAAAAAGCGTAGAACACATTACCTTACGTGCATCTCTCAGATTACTGCCTCAGAGAAAATCACCAGCCACTGTAAGGTGACCTTTGCTGTCCGAATCTAGCCGCATGGCATCATTTTCTGTCCTACATTCCTGTTTCCCACTTGCGCGACACCAAGGCGTCCATATTGAAAGCTTTTTGATTGCACAGTTGCGGCCACGTCTGTGTGTAGCGGGCGAGCAGCCAGCTTTGCCCTGCGACGGGACACCTTGCGGCCGTTGCGAGTTGTGATGTCACGCACACAGGAGCATGCGCGGCCTTACATACATGCAGGCATGCTCTGCACGGTTGACAACGACAGAAGGTGTGCTTGTTTAGCCGAAGATTTGCGCTCCGTCAGGTCGCTTTAACAGGAAGCGCGTTTCGACTGATAAAACGCGCCTGCATCAACGATTCACGCTCAGGTGTGGCTGTTTCGAGGCATGTGATAATATGAAGATATGATAATGGAGCAGCCATGTAGATAATACTAGATGGCCACAAAATGAAACCGGCCACCAAGAGTGCGTCGTTTATGCAGGCGTGTGTTATCAGTCGAAACACGCTACGTCTTATAAAAAAGATATGACGAAAGCACCCTGAGCGAGAGCGCGGGTCTTCGGTTAAACAAGCACACCTTCTAACGTTGTCACCCGTGCAGAGCAGGCTTGCATGTTTGTAAGGGCCGCGCATGCTCCTGTGCACGCGACGTAATAACGTGCAACGCTCACAAGGTGCCGAGGCGCAGAGCAAGGGCTGGCTGCTCGCGTGCTAATACACAGACATGGCCGCGGCTGTACTGCGATTCACAGAAACCCTCGTGAAACATTGGCTTACCCTTACCTCGGCATTGTAGAAGATAGTGCAGCAGACACCGAACACCAGAAATGTCCCCGCCGCTCCGCAAGAAGTGACACGAGGTACCCCGCGTAGAAGTTGCCACGGGCACGCGCACTGACGCGTATAGCACGAGCAAGAACACTTTGACGGTAGGCCGTCACTCGCGAAAACCGTGAGCTTGCGTAGCACCATCACTACAGCCAGTGCCTCGTGTTCCTTCTGTCCGTCTTCGTAAAATGTGTCTTGTTATGTCAGCACGACAGCGAAAAATAACGCTGGACACGATACCTCGCTGTGATCGAGCGAGCTCCGAGCAGCCAACTGCCTGAATCCTTCCAAATCTAGAAACTTCGACGGCCGTATCGCCGTCGCTGATTTCGCTCGCTTACGTCACAGGCCTGGTACCTCCGATGCTGCCACTTGTCTCAATCATAAGAGGGAAAGGGAAACCTTACGCAGCATACACTAGCTGATGGGTGCCGGGAAGTACGGAACGACCCTCTCCCACTTTCCCTTCGAAACCATGCTTGAAGCGCTGCCACGGCCGCTGCGTAGGGCGTAGTCGTGCATCGAGTAGAGCAGATAAGGTGGGAGGGGTGTTCTAGGTTCGCCTCCATTACTTGCTAGTCACACCGTAGTCAAAGTGCGTTCTCATTATTGCTGTGATAACGGCACTGGGAAAGTGTGGTGCCCTAGCAGAGTAACGCTGAACCAGTTGCTGCAGAGAATAAAGAAGTATTAGTGGCGCAACGGAAAGCAAAAAAAAGAATTACAGCATATCGACGGAGTGAATGATGATAAGTGAGACGATGCTTTGGAAGGTTTTAACGGTAAATTGTGAATACTCCGTCCGCGTGCCCACCCGTCCGCGTGCCCACCCGTCTGTCTGTCTGTCTGTCTGTCTGTCTGTCTGTCTGTCTGTCTGTCTGTCTGTCTGTCTGTCTGTCTGTCTGTCTGTCTGTCTGTCCGTCTGTCTGTCTGTCTGTCTGTCTGTCTGTCTGTCTGTCTGTTCATGCGTCCATCCGTCCATCCGTCCACTCCTGCTGAGCTGAGCGTGTCGTAGAACTATAGGCGGTCACGTACCAAGAGAGACATGCATGTACAGACACACGGCTTAAAAACTTTAGCCCTAAAAAAAAAAAAGTCGTGCGTCTTGCTCAAGCAGTGGGTGGGCGAAGATTCGAACCATGCTTTGCGTGAGCGCTTATTATCGGCAAAAGCAGCAAACAAATTGATAGAGAAGTGTTGGAAGCTTTCTTTGCCGAAAAGAAAGGTTCTGGTTGCGTCAGTGACACTTCTATAACTTTCCATCTTGAAATTGTTGCGCAAGAACACAGGGACACGGAAAAGAAGACAAAGACAAACGGGCGCAAATGTTTTTCGAAAAATAAACCAGTTGTTAGATTGCGCCAGTTTGTTTTCCTTTCTGTGTCCCTGAGTGTTTTCGCAAGAATTTCAAGATCTATATGTCTCAACTAGGCCGAATCGCAGTTTTGCTTCTGTAACTTAGTATTCGACGAAAATGCGCTTTCACAATAGTATATGTTGTCTTCACAGTGGCGGCGCACGTCACGTGTTGGCTGTTCATGCATGCGCGGAAAGGTCTTTCTTTCTGTACCATTCCCAGCTTGTCATTAAACAGTTAGATGTCCGGCGCTTCTCTTTCTTCTCTTCTTCTCTCCTCCTTTTCAATAAATCTATTTTCCGCCATACTCAAGTGTACTTCAGCAACGTAATCGCTAACTTGTCCGAGAAGAAGTCCTTTTGGGCTTGTGAGGGTTGCAAGTCGAGGTCACCATACAGTTCCTTTCAGTAATTAGAGGGCCTATTTCGTGCGCACTGTGGCACAGCACGGAACGAAACGGACCTCGCGAAACGTCGCGAGAGGATGACGGGAAAGAGAAATCAATCAAAAGTTGAGCTGAGGGCATACAAAAATAAGTGATTGGAACGTATCAAGAAACCTGAAATTATTGTAGCTGAGCATCAATATCTGCAAGCTTTGTTTTAAAAAAAAGCTCGAAATTGATCAGCGCGATGACTTTAACAATTCATTTCTGTTATACCTTTAGTGGACGCTAAGTTGTGTCGCAATTAGAAGAGTCGTTCAGTGGGGGTAAGGAAGGGGGGTGGCTACTATTTTCCCAAATATCGGTGCAGGACTCGAATGAGCCAGACAAACAGGAGGTAAATTTAATACTCCGGCACCAGCTCGCACGTTTTGATCCGATCCCAGTCGTCAGAAGACCGTTCTTTATCCGCTTTGTTAGACGGAACGGAGGAAGGAAAAATGAAACGAAGCCTCCAGCCATTCTGTGCCCTTCTTTGCCAAATGGTTGACATCACTGCATTTACCGATTGTGCTGCGTACTATGTCTGTGGTAAAGCACAGCAAGTAAATGTCGACGGTAACACTATTTCGCGTTACGCAACAGGTAGCTATATTTAGCCAACTGTGCGCCAGTGCTGATGTAAGTAGTGAGGATGCATTTCAACCTCAATTTCTCGAAGTCACTTGGCCCCACTCTACATGATGTTGCATAAGGACCGATTTAACCGATGATATACGATTGGCTTTTGCCTCTGCGCGGCCAGTAACGTGTGCTGTGCACCATTGCAGTTTTCCATATTTCGCCCGGCGTCAGTTCTACCAGAGCCCGGGCCGACGGCATCACTGTGCCAGTGACGTCATGCATGACGTTTTGTGATTACGTCACAGGAACTTGAGTTTTTGGGGTGCGAATTGTGTAAATGTGATGAGGATCTCTTGATGAAGCTTCACCGCAAATGGGGACGAGCCAAAAACCAGGTGGCAGTGCATTTAGTATTTAGGTAAACACATACGAACCTAAAGCTAAACTTGGAATTTAGATTAAAAGCAGAACATCAAATAAATTACAACGAATAACTGTAAAAGGTCACACTATCACGTGAGATTTGTAACGGAAATAATGACTTGGCCCCAAGAATAATAAGTGATAAAGTTAGACTTACGGGATAATTGTTTGGCTTCATTTAAGCGGTTGAAGATTTCAGTGTAAATAAGCCTGTGGCTACAACGCGATGTACTGCGACAATATGATGAAATCAGTGCAACAATTATCGCCAATTCCATCTCACCGTTTCGTTACTGTAGGCTCCGCACAACTTCGCATGCTTTTTAAATCCTTATATTCATATATAGTTGATATCCATGATTATTTATATGACGTATTTCAGAGATCCTCCGAAGCGGTGGTTAGGCTATAGGTCTAACTGTACCCACGTGCGAGCTTCCCGCAGTGTCACCCTAAGAGGTTATGCTTCTGAGAACCATAAATAAAGTTGTTTGTACCTTATATGCTCTATCTTGTAGTTCGCATAACTCGAATAACATTTTCGGTTTTTTTTTTGTTCCTAATTTTGCCTCGGACAGTGCTTGCTATTCATGGTGACCTGAAAACCACTTCCTGATCCCTGGTACGCTTCCATAACAATGCATCTAATAAATAAATAAATAAATAAATAAATAAATAAATAAATAAATAAATAAATAAATAAATAAATAAATAAAACAGAACGTCGTTTTTCTGGGGACACGCCATCAAGATGCTGTCAAACGGAATTTTTTGTGTTGTGAAATACCACACAGCAGCTTTCTTATCTTGTTGCTGTTTTTTTTAACTCTCTCTCTCTCTCGTCTGATTGCTGCACTTTGTTCTTATTTATTCCCCTTTTTCATTGGCTGCTTGCATCAATTTTCTGCCGCGTTCGTGAAGCCTCGCTCGTCGGGCGGATTACGCGCGCCACGCAGCGGATCTCTTTTTCAAGCCGTCCCTCCGCTTTGCCGATCGCTCAGAGGTGCTTAGCGGTGAACGCCTGCTTCGCTAGCGTCAGCGTTGATCGTGCTTAACGTTCCACCAACAACGCGAACTCCGTTAATTTTTTTAATATTTTTGTTTTGCGTTGCCTCTTTACAAAGGGGCTTCATGCACTCGAAACGTGCAGTGTCGCCTTCTCCGTGCATGAGAGTCGTAGCACCATAACTTTCACCTGACCACTCCGCATTATTATTATTATTATTATTATTATTATTATTATTATTATTATTATTACTGAAATACCACAAAATGCCCTCCTCGTTGTGAGCATAAAACATTGTGGGAGGGGCACCCAAGCATTGGTCCCTGATTAGCGATTACACATTATGATCGCAATAAAAAGAGACAATACTGTGTTAGACGCAGTTATAAAGTATAAGTTTACTAGCAGATGATGCCAGACAAAACAATGGGTGCACCTACCGCCCGTGTCGTGCGTCCCTCTGTCCTCTTTTTTTCCTGTGTGATCGAGATGTGTAAAAAGGGGGCACCTAAGTCCACAAAGAAAACAACACCCGAAAAGATGTCCGCTAAATACCCTGACTATAATAATATCAACAACAGTCTTAATACTTATGTGTTTACAAGCGAGTAAAAAAAGTCCTGACTTTTGGTTAGGCAGGGTTCAGAGGCAATGTGTGATGGTCGGGTCTTACAATACTTTTTTGAGGCGAACGCCTTTTCATGCTTCGTCAAAAAATAACTTTCAACGTCGGCGGCGTCTTGCCTCCCACGGCGTAGGGTACGAGTGATGCAAAACGTCCTCACGAGACGACGTGACAAACACGTCGCAGATCGCCAAAATTCGTCCCGTCATTGTGTCCTCACGTGACGTAACGTCTTATAATGCCTTCGTGACATCACATGGTAGCTTGGTCGAAGGCGATCCGATCACGGAGGCAATCTGAAACCTGGTAAAGGCATTCCCACTCCTACCTACCTACGGGTTTGTATAGAAATCGGCAGTATTAACTAAATAAATATACAAATAAATTTTTGCCGCGAAGATTGAAACACTGGGCCCGGAAATTGATAGAGGTAAGCTTCATTCCAGGCAACAACTGCGGGAAATTCATGAAGTTAATGTGCTTTTTCACTAATTGCGACGTCGCCCGGTCCCCGCGTGAACTAAAGGTGGTGACGTTTGGTGACGCCACACAAACTCGAAACGGGCATGTCAACAATGCCAGCTGTCATCCGCACACCTCACCTCGCTCAACATCTACTTCGGTTCCTAAAACCACTATGAACAACAACAGTAGCGAACAATGCTTCCGACTGGGACACAGCAACAGCGCTTTCGTGAAAGGAAAAGAGTGGGATTAGAGGAGAGGGGGAGAAAAGGAACTGGAGGATAAAAACTCGTGGATCCTGCATGCACCTCGGTGAGTGTGACGTCTGGGCTCATTCTCGCGAGATGTCGCTACGCGCTTACAATCCATCATAAATACACAAAATTTACTCCGTTTATCGTAACATTGACATCTTCCGAGTTGCATTTTGAAGTTTCCTCAGTTTTTTTCCAGCTAGTGGAAAACCACTCTAAGTGAAGAAGGCTTTAGAAGAGCGGTGCGTGGTTAAGCACCATTTTATCTTTGCATGTATCGTCACGACGAGAAAAGATTAGCCGGAACAAATGTCGCCCCTCTTACTATTCATCACTAAACGTCCAATCTGTCAAGAAATGGCGCCAGTATATGCCGAACTAAAAAGAAAGAAAAAAAAACATTAAACATACCTCAACAGCAATAACAATAGATCACTTTCTTCTCACATGCCGCTGCTTCGCCTTACTGCGCCGAATAATTCTTGAAAGACCGTTTGGCACGCTCGGATTGCCAGTCAATACATCCACCCTATCATCGTTTGGAGCCAGTCTGTTGGGTGTGGGCCGCAGTGCTATTCTGTCAGCGCTACTTGAATTCATTCAGGCAACCGGAAGGAAACACTGCTAGTGGTACTGCCAGATATATCCAATTCTTTGTCCCCCTTCCTCATTCTTGTTAATTTGTTTTATATATTCTGGTTTATCGAATTCTTCTGCAGTTTTTCACGTTTTTTCAAAGGAACGTTATTATTGTGCTTATCTAATTTCTCTTTCTTTTTTTAGCAAGCGTTGTAAAAAAATATCTATTATAAGGTACATTGTGGCCAATCCGTCATGTGATGTGGGTATGAGCCAAGATCTCCTAGGCGACAAGACAAGACAAGCAATACACACAACAGTGATCATTTCAGGCGAGATAGCGAGGACAATTAGAAGTCACAGAGGGTCTGATCGATTACGCCTGGCGGGCAAGGCGAACTAAGTCATCCATCGCTATATGTCTTTGATTTCTTTTCTCTCTTCTTTCACAACTTCTCAATGCGCCAACCACGAGGATCAGGCGCGAGATGAAAAAAACATTAGTGTTCCAAGAAATATGGACACCGTGGTATGAGGACAAACGACGTATTGTCATGAGCGAAGCCGTATATAAACATTGCGCAGGTCGTATTGTCGCGATGGTTTCGCAGTGTTTCTATAGCAGACGCGTCAAATCGCGGCTTCTTCGTTATATCGCAGCGCGATATCGGAGTACTCGTTCATTGTCTATTAGGGCAAGTTGGTTTTTCCTGGAAAAGTTAGACCTGAAAACCGTAAATGATGATTTTAGCATTAATAACTTAACCGGAGTAAGTTGGTCCCCACAAGGCAAGAACGGACCACTTTCTGTGGCGATGGACAAATGAAACACAGACACAAAGGCTTTAACTCGGCACATGACTCTTGTTCCTCTTGCGTTTTCGCCTTATATAATATTCGGGGTTTAACTTTTTAAAAGCACAGTATTGTGAGGGTTCCGGAAATTTCGACCCCCTCGCGTTCTATAACGTGCACCTAAATACACACGTACACGAGCCTCCAACATTTTCGCTTCCATCGCAAATGAGGCTGCTGAGGTCGAGATTCGATCCCGCGACCTTCGAATAAGCACTCGAGCACCATAAGCACCAGACCACCACAGTAGGGGTGCATCTTTTCGAGAACTGTGCAGGTTTTTTTCCCTAATGATCCAATCTGAAGCAGAGCTAGGTTGCGTTAGCCTGCTGTACACCGGTTATCAAAGGGTTAATTCATTAGGTTGTGTTGGCATGGTGGCACCCTAAATGCCTATCTACGTCACAGGATCATGTCCCCCCGGCTACCCCCCGTTGATCAGCTGAAGGTAAAGATGCCGAGTATGGAGAGTGTACACGCAATAAAACTTGGCCAAAGTGGTCACATTATTGGAAACGTATTAGTGGGCCTCTTAAAGAACCCCTAATCATGATTCGAAATAAGCGAGCGCTTCGAAAAAAGGGACGCGCGCGGAGGACAGATGGTCAAGCGTCCCCCTGTCTCGTACCATGTTTCGTGAAGTACGAACCAGATTGCCCAAACACATGACTTGCTAGGCCCCGGACCACTCCGGGCTGAAAGACGAGGGAGTGGTTCTTTTCTCGCCTTCACTACCCTCACTACTTCTAATGTCTCCTTCTCGCCGCTTATTTCTTAAAATCACGTCAATATTGCCAGCTCTAATCATGCAGCTTGTCAAGATTAGGCCTTTTTCGCTACTCACCGTTACTTCCGCTTTCGCAGTCAAGAACACACAAAAAAAAGCTATATCCGCTGATTGCGCACAATAGTGATGAAAGACAAAAAATAACGGGTGGGAAAACTGCACGGCATTGCGAAGAGAGATTCCACAAGTCATGTTTTGCGTGTGTCGACCAATCGAGAATAAATACCGCATTGACGTCACGTGAATCACTCTGCTTGCGTAATGAATCGCGCCTGAAAGTTGAGAAATGCTAGTGGGTATAGCGCGCTCGTTTTTTAAGAGCAATTTCTGAGGCTGTGAAGACACCCTCTAGGCCAAACGAGCCGATTTATTTGCTTACTAACTTAATAAAAACACCTACGGCTAAACACCTCAAAAGCACGTGATGATAATCAGAAACGCCGTAGTGGAGGGCTCCGGAAATTTCGACCACCTGGGGTTCTTTAACGTGCACTGGAATCGGCGTACACGGGTCTTACATTTTCTCCACTATCGAACGCGCACCCGACGCAGCCGAAATTCAATGTAGTGACTTTTGCATGCCCGCCTGTCTTCCCGAGACGGCTTTAAGCTCTCCCATAGTAGAGTACTCTGTACTCTAAATCGTTACCCACTTTCACTTACCCCCCCCCCCCCCTGCCCGAGCAACATGGGACGGCTTCAAGCTCTCCCATAGTAGAGGTACTCTGTACTCTAAATCGTTACCCGCTTTTTCTAACCCCCCTCCCCCCAAAGGACGGCTCTCAGGCCGTCTTTTGAGCCTTACGAAGTACTCTACTAACCATATTTTTCAACCACACATTTAATTCTTTCAGCGTGTGGATGTCGTTCTTGATTCCATATTTTTTTGTCAACGGGGTCGGATCAAGCGTGAGGTCCACGGGAGGACTTTATGCTCTCCCATAGTAGAATACGAAGTACTCAAAATCGTTAACGACTTTTTATAAACACGTGGCTTCAATTAAGGCATAGAAACGCTTTAGCATACATTAAACAAAAAAAACTTTCCCCCTGTTCCTCGCGCTTTCGACCAATTATTTGCTTTTTGAGTAAAAAGGTGACACGTAAGGACTTACAATTTAATCCGCCCGATAACTTGACCCTTACCTATAGAAAATCTTAGGCAGTGAAGGCATATTTATAATTGTACTAAGAGCTGGCCTAAGTACATTTAAAGCAATAGGGAACTGTTTAGTCAAGTACCTTATACGGAAGTAAAAAAATAAACGTTTTGTGCTACGTAACCAAGAATGATGAGACGCAGATCCAACTTTTAACCGACGTACTGGATAGCACAACTGTCTTTAAAGAAAATCCTACCATATGGATACTGGAATACCAATTAAACATGAACAATCCGCAACAAATACATGTTGACGCACATGCACATCAAAATGACGCTCCTCTCAGTGTAGTAACGACAATGCTTTTTGCGAAATTTTTATTGTCCTCGCGTCGCCCGTACAACAACTTGCGTCACCAAATTTGAGTCACACTACAATCTGCATTCACCCAATTTCCATTTCCCATCGACCGGGGCGTGTCCGAATGTAGCCGCAACCAGTTCATCGCCCTTTGCTCTCAGTCTCACAGCTAACGCTGTTCAATTTCTCTGGGCAGTTAGCACGTCATTGCTTTGTCTAGTTTGAATAGCGCAATGTACCATTATTCATGTGCACAAGACGACGTCGTAACGCAACGCATTGTCACTTTGCGAACAGGACCCAGCGATATCGCGGAATGTCTCCTTCATCTTTCGGCAAAAATTTGGGGACAGAATCAATGTTTGTTCTGTGAATAAGACGAATGATCAGTCAAAGTGGCGGTTCTACATGGAACGAAGGGGTCATGACCAGAAGTACTGCTGCCCGCATGAAAAATTTGACGCGTCGAAAGTAAGGTCGAAGGTCAGCGCAAGGCGGGTGGAGAGGGCGTTTCAGAGATCGTGTAGGCGGTCACGGGAAGCGATTCAACGACTGAACCATCCCCTCTTCTTCTTGACCTCGCACGGTTCAGGCAGGGGTGGCTTGAAGTGCTTGCACACGGTCTCCTTGAACTGCTTCTGCAGCAGCTTCTGGTAGCGCTTGTTGAAGCCGCCGTCGATGACCACGCTGGGCACGTAGTTGATGGGCGGCTTGACCGACATGGTGCGCCAGCCCATCTTCTGCAGGAGGATCTTGCCCTGCGGCGACGAGGCGCAGCCCAGAATCTTGCTGCTCTCCATCTTGAGTAGGTTGCAGCACTTGTCGACGTTCTTGTTGGGCTTCCAGGCCTTGAGCGTGCACGCGATGAACGACAAGTGCTTGTCCACGTCCGGGTAGAGGGCAATGGCGCACGCGTGGATCATGCTCGCCTGGCACTCGGCCTGTCCGTGGCGACAGGTGAAAGTGACGGTCGTGTCGGCTCCTTGCGGCTCCTTCATGCGCGTGCGACCGAACGGCACCATCTCGACGATGAGGTGGTTGCGCAGCAGCTTGTACACCGGAACCAGCTGCTTGGTGATGAACCAGCAGCTGTCCTTGCAGTACGGCTCGTACAGGACGGTCACGTTAATCTGCGATAGCCGAATAGAAGAAGAAGACAGTCGATGGCGTGGTATAACTATAGCCGTAGTAAAGTGCTCGTCTTATCTACCATGCACTTACATCGCACAGTACACAGAACTCTTACATTTCGCCTCCATCTAAATGCGACCGCCACAGCCGGGCTTCAAACCGCGGCCTTCAAAGCAGTAGTCGATCACCTTAAGCACAGCTCCGTACCATTCCATGTACTACATGGAACGTACTATTTCAGGTGGCACTCAGTCAGTTAACACTTCGACAGCTAGTTAATTATCAATCCACGTCTGGATCATTTTTCTTATACACTTGTTCAAATTTTTTCACCTTTAAATCTGTTTGGCTAACCGTTCGGAAAACAGCAAAAAAGGTAGGAAGAAAGCTCGCGCACAAAAACATCCATAAAAAGAAGGTGGGTGTTTTGGCCGACGTTTCGACAAGTGGGTTTTTCTTCATGGCTGGGAAAAAACTTAGATTATGATACAATCAGTTCCAGTCATGAAGAGCCGCGCCGTGGTGGTCTGGTGACTAAGGTACTCGGCTACTGGCGTGCATGTCGCGGGATAGAATCCCGGCTGTGGCGGCTGCATTTTCGCTGGATGCGAAAACGCTGTGCACCCGTATGGTCAGGTTTGGGTGCACGTTAAGAAACCCCAGGTGGTCAGAATTTCCGGAGCCCTCCACTATGGCATCACTCATATGGTGGTTTTGGGACGTGAGCCGCCATATATCAAGCAATACAGTCATGAAAAATTGATCACAGAACTAAGTAACTTCCCGACAACACATTAAGCGCTAACAGACAGGGACATGAGAGAGACGACAACAACGACATGAGAAAGATGACGACAGGGACACGAAAGAGACAACACGATGCACAAAATTCAACCTGGTTGATGTTTGCGCATTGTGTCGTCGTCTCTTTTATGTCCCTGTTGGTTAGCGTTCAATATGTCGTCAAGTTCCGTTCACCAACACTCCCAAAAATGGCATTGTAACCTTCTCTTTCTCTTGAAGCAGCGAGCCACCAAAGAGACATTCTGGGAGCTTACGTAAGATCACTCGCTCAATGTGGCACTAAATATGCCAGCGTGACAAAGTTATTCATAAGCGTGCGCAGGGCTCACTTTTAGCGGAAGGCGGTGAAAGCGCGTCGTGGCGCCTCCCTCCCTATAAAGTCAGTATATGGGACTGACTTAGCGCCCCCTCCTCCCTTAGGCGTCTAGGGTTGGGGCGCCCCTCCTGCTCTCCTCGTGCGGAAAGCGATAATATTAGAGGTACTCGAATTTTTTAAAGGACCCCCATGCAGCGTTTAAGCTAGCTTCCATGCTGCCCTGCAGAAAGCAAAAATAAAAAAAAAGAATCTAGTTGTCCATCCCGTGGCTGTTACGTTTAAGCATTAGTGCTTGGTCGCGATGTCGTTACCACTATCAGTTTCAATTCGTTGTAGTTTAAAACAGTTTACCGTGGTTAAAGAGTTCACGGTGCTTATCAATTTTATTCGTTCTATATACATTGCAGGGCCGAGGAAAGACCTCTGGCCCTGCCATGCTTCCGAAATTGCTACGCGTTGTAATGAGCTTACAGATACGCGAACTATACGCGTAAATATGGCTGCCAATAAAATGCAATGCTTTACACGTGTAGATCAAACCAAAGTCTTCAAAGGAATGATTGTTTAATGTGTGAGCCGATATTACGTTCCCTTCTCATTTATAATCTGGGTATCTCAATTCCTTTGCGGCGGCTGCATTTCCGATGGAGGCGGAAATGTTGTAGGCCCGTGTGCTCAGATTTGGGTGCCCGTGAAAGAACCCCAGGTGGTCAAAATTTCCGGAGCCCTCCACTACGGCATCTCTCATAATCAAATGGTGGTTTTGGGACGTTAAATCGCACATATTAATCAATGAGTGCACGTTAACGAACCCCAGGTGGTCGAAATTTCCGGAGTTCTCCACTTCGGCGTCTCTCATAATCACATGGTAGTTTCGGGACGTTAAACCTCACATATTATCGTATCTAACCTCCTTCCGTGACAAATTTGTGCCAGTGCATATGCGAGCGTCTGTGTCATAACATTAGTTCGCAAGCAGCCACACGTCTGTTTTTCGTATTATACATCGATTTCGGCGTGAACTCAAGGGATGACTTTCCGCTCTCCCATAGTAGAGTACCAAGTACTCTAAATCAGTAACCACTTCTTATAAACCCACGGGATGGCATTATGCTTTCCCATAGTAGAGTACCTCAAGCTATACATTGTTGCCCACTTTTTCTAAGCGCCTCTTCCACAGACGAGTGGCCCCGCCGTGGTGGCCTAGTGGCTAAGGTACTCGGCTGCTAACCTGCAGGTCGCGGGATCAAATCCCGGCTGCGGCAGCTGCATTTCCGACGGAGGCGGAAAGGTTGTAGGCCCGTGTACTCAGATTTGGGTGCACGTTAAAGAACACCAGGTGGTCGAAATTTCCGGAGCCCTCCACTACGGCGTCTCTCATAATCATATGGTGGTTTTGGGACGCTAAACCCTAAAAATCAATCAATCAATCACAGACGAGTGAAAATCGTGTCACTTTTCTTAAACACAATTATTGACGATTTTCTAGTCATTGCTACTCAACATCTTTGACTGGGACGGTTTTCTGCTCTTCCATAGTCGAGTACCAAAAACTTTATTACGCATATTCACGAAGTAAATGCTGATGGTGGGTTGAAGCATCGTGCTGCATACCGAGAAATATTTGTGAAATTACAATGTTAAATGTTTCCGCGCTCACAGCACCGGGTCCACCTGTTGACGTTGACGTATTGCTGTAGTTTCTCGATCTCCCAGCTAGGGATCGCACTGGCGCCGCTGTTGCTGAGCCACTGCATGGAGCGACTTACGTTCGCTTTCTTCCATGGCGGCGCCGCGGCTGGAGGGAGCGTGCGCCTATGTCAGCTACCTTTGGCGGCATTGTGCAGTAATGGAAATAAACCATGTTCTTGTTTTTCGCGTGGTGGCGCACAGAAGAAGCACCTGTGCTTCGACTGTGCACTACGGTCTAGCTACTGTAACTACGGTGCCGACAAATGCCAGACGGACGGACATTGTGAGGTCTTGAGGTGCTTCGCCTCTACAACGTTACAGGAATTAGACAACTCGAAGGCAACAGTCATCTTGCTTGTCTTTTTTAAGTAATGTATAGATCCTTTTCGGCCCCCTCCTAGAGCTTTTCCACCCAAGGCGGTTTTCTAAAGACTCAAAGATCGCACACATTGCAAGCTTGGTGCCCCTCACCTGATTTTACGCTACCCCCTTCATCAGCACTGTGTGAGACACCGGATAATTAGAGCCTTCCGGCAAGGCCTATATCGGATAGGTAATGGATCAATGACAGTATGACCCAACGATGTCTGAAAGCTCCACGTACAAGGCCTTGATTTACCTGATTCCCCACTGGAAATAGTTTTATTAAGTTCAGTTCACCACAATATTTTTTTTCATATCTTTCTTCTCTCTCGGCTGAAATCTTTCTGTGCCCTTTGCCATTCCCATACAGAGTAGCATGCCAGCGATACACAGACGCCGGCAAAAATCCGTTTTCCTAATAGTCTGTCTGTCTCTCCATCATCAGCGTTCGGACCGTGTTCAACCAAGCGATGACGCCTTGTGATGGTGTCATGTGACGTCACCATGACGTTGCAAAGTTTTGGTCACTTGTGAAGTCATCTCATGATCACAGTTCGCATGATTGATGCATCGCTTTGTACTAAGGGTTTCACTTTTATACACTGTAATGAGAAGAAAAAAGAATTACTTTCACCTTCATGTCATCCTGGGCGAATGCATGAAAGACCGTGCGACTTTCTGCGTTGCCTTTCAAGTATTGCGCACTGCACTTCGCAGACTACGCGACAACTCCCAAACTGCGTAGCCGTCGAGCACGGCGCATTGGTTAAGTGCATCTGTTTAGGATTCACGTCAGCAACCCCTTAGATGGCCCCTAAAAACTTCTCAATATAGAAACAATGAGCACGTTATAATCTACCGGCATTTTCTTTTGCGAAGCACAATTCTTAACACCAGCTGTTTGTTCGTGTGAAGTCAGGATCACTTAGGCTGTCGATTGGTCGATATACAATCGACATCTGTTGTGGACTGTGTCCTACCCTGCTTCACCATGTCGTCGCGTGACCATTGCTCCTTGTCTGGCATGACCATCACGTGCGATAGACGATTTTCGCCATGTTTTCTCCGTTTGCGACTGCGCAGAGGGAGATAGCAGCAGGTAGTTTAAATGTGCTTACTCCTGATTGGCTCAACGCTTAGCGATGACATCGCAGGTCCTTTATGAAGAAGTGGGTGGCGAGGAGGAGATAGGGCTGGTGGAAAGGGTGAAGATGGTGCGAAAGAAACTATAGTATACTCGCTTTTGAGCCAAGTACTGTATGGGGGCTCTTTAAAAGGACCCGACTGGGCGCTCCACTCCTCACGTTTCGATGTACGTCGACAGTTGCATGTGAGCCTCGTGCTTAAAAAAGGCCTCCACAGCCCCCTCACAACTAAGTTGACTTGATGATTTACTTGAAGATTTACGTTCACCCTCAAGCGATCGTGGCCCACGAAAGCTACATAGCTGCTGCTGCTCGAGGAACATCTATTTTTTATGCTTTATTTTTATTCTGTCTAACTCCTTTAATGTTTGTTCAAGAGAATTTGTTATTCCCTGGTCGCGTAAGAAAAAAAAGAAAAAAAAGAAAAAAAGCATGCAATATCAACATGAAGAACACATAGAGGCTGCCCCATACGAGGGCCGTCTAGCTATTGCTAATATACTAACGTATTTATGGCCGCATCCATCACTAAAATGTTTGTCTCGTCCGCACAGTCTGACAGAAAGAGAGCCCATGCAAGGTTCTTGGCAGTGATGTATGGCAGAGAAAACTTTCATAACCGCGGCACAGTGCCTCTGCAACGAGGACCCAAGAGTGAAAACAACTGTACAGAACGTAAAACTACTCCAGTTTTAGCAACCACTCGTGTTCTACGTTATATAGTAACAATCCTGCATCAGTGTGCGTGGGTATAGCGTGGGTTTCCCTCTGTCTACCAAAAAGTTGATACGTTGTAAGTATTGCTTGATTGTAGCTATTTTACCAAGCATGTCTCAAGCTCCGTAGGCAGTGTACATACGTGCCCACAATTACAGACCCTTTCGCTGTTTACAACACAGGCCCCTGATGACGTCCGGTTTCATCCTTCAATGTGCCGTAGTGGCATTGGTGAGCAAGAAGAGCGTTAAAAAATAGCCCGCTGACTTTCTGCACTTTCTTTCCCCTATTTGCAAAATATACTTTAACAAATGTTATTTTGAGCTACACAAAAACAGCAAAGGATTCCCTTGAGTATTACTCACGTTCTTTTTATCTGAAAATTAATAAGAGACTTCTCTTACCCTTAAATAACCATGAAAACGACCTTTCAGTTTCGACGTTACGAGCTGGTAAATGAGGTAACCAGAAGTTCTTTTGGGGCGCAAAGCTTGCAATCTTAAAACCGTCTATACAGTGAACTGTACCAAGTATTCTTAATCTTGACCGTTTCTTCCACCGAGCTAATCATATTTTCAGAGCTCACGCGTATTTCCTGCGGTACGTAGTACACTGCAGACACTATTTAGTGTTTTACAGCGAAAGCCGTCATGAAATTGGCAACACGGGCTGATTTTAGTGCCACAGTTGTGCGCCACCGCCACTAGTGTCAGTAACCGCCATAGCGTGAAACAAGACTAAAAGAAAATTGATAAAAGATGACCACGAGGCATTTGGATTTGAACCCAAGACCTTTGTGAGGACTTCCATTACTCTGGCACAGAGCCACCCCACAGTGCTGGAAACTACGTTGCAAGCTGACTCTATGTAAGCTTCATGTCGCTTATAACTGCCAACTGGCATGTGTAAGAGAGCGTTTCAGAAGAGTGGGTAAAAACCTGGCGTAATGTGATGCCACACGCGTAACGAGTGGGTCGCCGAATGCTTCTGACCCCTTACAAAAGGCTCAGACATAGTTCTTCATCGTCAGCCACAGCATCAACAAAGTGCAGCCACAATGCGCTCCAATATTAATGGAATGATTCACCCTTGCCTGCATTACAAAAATTATGGTGACTTATGGTGTAGTGGGTACCATGCAAGTGTACTTTTCCTAAGTGTGTTTAAAAAATGCTCTGTTTAAGTTACTCTTCCCGATTTCAGTGCGACTATGCTATGCGTTACACACAGCGCTGGTGTTATTTTTTTTATCCTTTCTTCTATGAACCTATATACGCAAGAATCGTGATAGCGTTGTTCACTCAAAGGTCGTGAGATCTAATACTGGCTGTGGCAGCCGCCTTTCGGCAACAGGCTAAATGCCGTGTGCTTATATTTGGGTGCCCGTTAAGGAACCCCATATGGCTGAAATTTACAGAACTTTCCCCCTATACAGCATATCTTGCAGTCATATCTCGGTTCGTCTGTACCGTCTCTTCGCACCAATAATTAGGAAAATTCATCAGCGGTAATGGGTGGGTAAACGCAAAGTCTTCGATCACTAAAGGGACACTAACGAGAACGGAATTTACAGCATAACCACGATGATGAGTGGGGCGAAGCTTCGTGGGCTCTGAGCTCAGACGTCTGTCTGTCTGTCTGTCTGTCTGTCTGTCTGTCTGTCTGTCTGTCTGTCTGTCTGTCTGTCTGTCTGTCTGTCTGTCTGTCTGTCTGTCTGTCCTGTCTGTCTGTCTGTCTGTCTGTCTGTCTGTCCTGTCTGTCTGTCTGTCTGTCTGTCTGTCTGTCTGTCTTCTGTCTGTCTGTCTGTCTGTCTGTCTGTCTGTCTGTCTGTCTGTCTGTCTGTCTGTCTGTCTGTCTGTCTGTCTGTCTGTCTGTCTGTCTGTCTGTCTGTCTGTCTGTCTGTCTGTCTGTCTGTCTGTCTGTCTGTCTGTCTGTCTGTCTGTCTGTCTGTCTGTCTGTCTGTCTGTCTGTCTGTCTGTCTGTCTGTCTGTCTGTCTGTCTGTCTGTCTGTCTGTCTGTCTGTCTGTCTGTCTGTCTGTCTGTCTGTCTGTCTGTCTGTCTGTCTGTCTGTCTGTCTGTCTGTCTGTCTGTCTGTCTGTCTGTCTGTCTGTCTTGTCTGTCTGTCTGTCTGTCTGTCTGTCTGTCTGTCTGTCTGTCTGTCTGTCTGTCTGTCTGTCTGTCTGTCTGTCTGTCTGTCTGTCTGTCTGTCTGTCTGTCTGTCTGTCTGTCTGTCTGTCTGTCTGTCTGTCATCCTATCAAACTCTTATCAAACTAAGCCACACGCAACACGCGTCCAGGCCATCTAGTGATTATTTCACGTACTGCAACAGCGTAGATGCCATCTAGTGATCATTGCGAGAAGGGGTTGCCACGGAGGATGGACTGAGCCACAGCGTAATGCGCTTCGCCCCTAAAGCAGTTTTCTGCATGTTAGTAAAGTACAAATCCACAATGTGGAAACAAGTGCTCTTACCGCGAGACGACGCCTCGTAAACGAGCAAACACTCAAAAAGAAATTGTGGGTGGAGACGTCACCTTGAAACTTCCGCACTAAACGCCTTGACGTCGTATATCTTAACGACGTCTACAGGGTTCTTCATACCTCCTAATCAGTTAAAACGAAGTACATTGTCATATGTGGTGGCCATAGACCTAGCATACAATGTTTCAAAAACTTATAGACTCAATGTCACTAGAATTAGAAACACATTTTTTTAAAATCTGTCACTAACCTGTGACTTCATGAGCTGTGATTTTGGTGTGAAATTTGAAAATAAAACGTCAACCTTATTTCTTCCTCTAGTGATAATTTTAACAGCAAAACATGCATCATTGGAGTTCTCAGAGTACATTTTATCAATTTAAATGAAGTCATTGGTTCGCTTTGGTGTTCATAGTGTAATTAGTATAGTAGATAAGTGCATAATACAAAACAATTGCCGAATAGAATACAACAGGATTGCTGCTAACATTTTAGACTACCTGCCCTTTACTGATGACCTTATCCTCTTCTCAACATGCAGTCACACTGCAGGTTTAATGTTTCCACACCCCATAGCAAAGCTGTCACGCTTCAAATGCTCAGCGAAACTTTTTTTCGTTCACTGGTCACATCTATGTCTGTAGCTCTCGCAAACTAAATCTTAACATTTTATGCTAGAACCGACATGTTCAAACACAGTCCTTTTTTTTACAACTGAACACGGAATTTATTACCAGGAGGTGTTCATAAATAAGACCCACGGTGACTTTTTCATATTCACTTTGAGCGAGTTGTATGATCCTTACTTCTACGATAGCGTGAACTGGGGTGTGTGAAAGCAAATTGAATGAATATTTATATGAAATAAAGGCAATAAAACGATTATCATTGCATACGGATAACGCTTTTGCAGTCGCTAACTTCGTAGCAGCGTCTGCGTCGTCTCTTCATATTAACGATAGGAAACTCGGGTATCGTTAATAGAACTTCATCGTAAAATAATGTCGCGAAAACGAAAGAATCCAAACGCAGACTATATTGAAGGACGGCGCATTGCGGCGGAACAAAAAAATGAACAAAAAACATGTCTGCGTGCGTTCATGTACACCGCCTGGCTCTCTTGTTTTGTGTACTCGTGTGTGCATCTGACTGTCTGTGTTGTGATCAGTTCGTACTTCCGCTTAGTGCTTGTCGCTTGCGCCATACGATTGGGGCCTCACGTCGTGACAAGAACGCCGAAATTGAAAGTTTCACAACAAAAACAACAACAAATGGACTTGTTCAAGAGAGACTGAAAAAAAAAAACACGAACAGGACGCTGTGATATTGGTGGCAACGAAAAGATGCTGGAGTGGTCCTTCCCTGCATTGTGAATTACTGAAAGGGCTTTTTACCCCCCCCCCCCCAAGCTACAACCGCTTCAAAAGCAATGCTAACAGCACTGTATCATAATGCCACAAGGATCCCGTGTCATATTCAATCACCAGAGTGCCTGTTCTGTTCAATGTTGCCCGGAGGTTCTGTATAATTGTTGACGTGCAGTTAACTCAACAGTCAAGAACTTCTAACTTTTTTAATGTGTCAAACTATTGCAACGTTGGTGAAACGTAGTTAGTTGCAAAAAAAAAGTTTCTGTTCTCTTGAATGTCGTCGCGAGCTATACAGCGACATCATTGAATCATTGTTAACTGCGCAGTGAGGTTCACTTATAAAAAAGAATTATTTTTGGACGCATACTATTATTTAAAAGTTTGAAAACTTCGAGCGAACTTGTTCAGTTTTCATTGTGTTTTTTGAACAATTTTTGCCTGCACTCTAAATTTTGCGTGAAGTGCATAAAAAAGAGCGAAATAACTGAGATCGCACACTTCCGGGGGACAAAACCTTCTAGTGCACCTAGCCCTTTCAGACGTTGTGTGCACCAATTCTACTTGTTGTAATGACTAGTAGATAATAATGGCGAAGATACACTGAACTTTGATAACACTACTTCATTTTCCAGTGCACTGTTCCATACGATCACTTTGGTAGTTGCAAGAGTCGTTCGTTGTGCCGCATCTCAAGTGTGATTTCTCTTCGCTCTCAATTCACATAACAAAAAACAAATTTGCACTACATTTCTAGCCTGAGATTTATTTCGACTTACGCAAAAACAACATTACATCGAATTCAGCATAAATATAGGTTTATTTTCGAATATATTTGGGATATATTACTATAACTAACATAAAGCAGCGTATCAAGGCGTTATTTTTTTTGTTTGAAATTTCATATATATACTCTGCAAGAACTCTTGCCGATAGAATATTATTACAGGCAGTTCTTTCTTAGTCGTGCCTGAAAAATGCTTGAAATGAATCCACAGACCTCGGAACCCACTGTTGCCAATGGTGCTTCTTTTTCTAATTCATTTTCAGTTGTAATTACTAAAGTCCAATCAAAAGACGACAGTAGAACTTCCTTACGCTTTCTTTGACCAAATTGTCTGTTTGGTTTATCATACTCGTGTGTAATAAACAAAAAAACGCGTTTCCAGTGTGTGTACTATCCTAGCGCAATTAGGCCAGGAATAAACGAGCCGTTTTCTTTTCTTTCTTACACTTCTTTAACCTTAACTACTAGAAGTTCTGGTCAAAGTGCGATTTGCATGCAAAAATTACTTGAGTGGGACATTATCGGCCCGTAAACGACGAGAAAACCGAGCTAAGTGTGATTGAAAAGCCACGCAGCTTGGGGAGGCAGGAAAGAATGGAACGAGTGAATAGCAGTGGCGCCTTGATGAAGTGTTGTCACTTTTTCGTTAACTTGTCTTTTTCGGATCTTTCGTCGTTTTGGTCTTGCTGCGTCCCACCATAGGGACGGAATCATGCTCTCCCATAGTTGAGTACTACGTACTCTAAATCAAACACGTTTTCTAAACACACTTTTTCACTTATCAGCTTTCCTTTCCTTTGCAGGTCTTAACTAACGAAAGTTCTTACAGCACTATAGAGCCTTTATAGGGACGGTTTTCAGCTCTCCCATAGTAGAGTACCGAGTACTCGAATCGTTACAATTTTTTCCAAGCACACCTAACATATGCGAGTGAGTTTTTATATCCCCTAGTATTCTCGTACACCAAATCGTTCACAACTTTTTCTATACACACCCGTATGCCCCACCGTGACCATTACGTAGGTTAGAGATTTCTTCTGCGTTTTGAGGGGCGCCTGGTCGTCAGTCGTGAGCTCGTTCACGGCGTAATTTTTGTCGCGACGACCTCGTCAAGAGTGAAAACCATGGGACGGCTTTATGCTCTCCCATAGTAGAGTGCCTAGTATTCCACTAATTGTTCGCAACTTTCTCAAAACACATAACAGTTGGTTGAACTTACAATAGAGGCGCAATCCTAAACAAACATCTCAGCTGATGGGCAGCTTCGCATTAGTAGAAAGTGCAGAGAGCTTTGCTCTTGTAGAAAGTGCAGAGCTATGCGACTTCGTTTTCTTCAGTTTTCTCAATCTCTTTTTTTCTTTGTTGTCAGTTTATTTCTCAGTTTTCATCTCCCTCGCGTTTTTATTAGTTTCTCTTTCTTTTTTTCTCATCTATCTTTTCTTCCTTTCTTCTTTTTTGATTCTTTGTTATCTGCTTGTCTTTCTATTTTTCTCTAGCTTCGCCATGGTGGTCTAGTGGCTAAGGTACTAATCTGCTGACACGCAGATCGCGGGATCGAATCCCGGCGGCAGCGGCTGCATTTCCGATGGAGGCGAAAATGTTGTAGGCCCGTGTGCTCAGACTTGGGTGCACGTTTCGATTACCCCAGGTGGTCTAAATTTCCGAAGCCCTTCACTACGGCGTTTCTCATAATCATATGGTGGTTTTCGGACGTTAAACCTCACATAACAATAAATTCTAACTTTTCTCCCTTTCACTTTTTATATGATACGCTCTTTTCTCGACCCCCCCCCCCCTCACTTCGCTTTTCCGCGCCCTTGCTGCACTAAACTATACAAGGCTACGCCATGTTTTTTCTTTTGTGTGTGTCAGCGGTCAGCACGCTCGTGTTCGGATTGTGGGTAGTTAGATTATGATACCACCGTCCCAACCGCAATACCTTATTTTTCCCCGAAAGTGTTTCACTCGGTTTCTTTCTTACCATTTATTTCCTTCTCTCACCTCCTTACTGTACTATTGGCACACGTGTTCTGGAAACAAAGCGGCAGAAGACGAAGAAGGGACTGAAGAGAGTGATCGCTGATTGATGATGGTAATATATGTGTCGTGACCGACATTTTACGCCGAACTAAAATGGCCTCGCTGTTATAAGAGAAAAACTCTGGGTGCGACAATTATTCTCCTAAGCCAGGGGTTGGCAAACCTTTTGAAACGAAGGACTGAGTTGCATGACACCGAGACGACGGAGACTACACGGCAGTATGATTGTGTGTTTCTTTACTAGAAAACACATAAATAGGATATTCTAAAGAACGCACTCTATTTTTTTTGGCTGCGCTGAAAAGGCGGCGCTATGCACGAAAGAATACCGGCAGAAGACTATCGTCTTTCGACGACATTTCCACGAAGCACGCAGACACGCGGCCAATTTGTTTCCTGACGTTACACATGCACCAACTAGCCCATCAAAGAGGTTCCATTAGTATTAATACCTGTGGTTTTACGAGCTAAAACAACAACGTGGTTACGAGGCATTGCGTAGAAAAGAGCTCCAGAAATCTGGACGATCTGGTGTTCCTTAACGAGAACTAGCACCACGCAGTAATCAAGCCATTAGAATTCCGCCTCCGATGAAGTTCGACTGCCACGGCGACCATCTAACCCATGCCCTTCAGATCAGTGTATTTGCAGCGTGAATACCATCCTATAGGAACGTGTATGTCGCTACAAACGTTCTCGTTGACTAATAGGTCGTTTAGACCAGCGGCTAGCACCGGTCGTGCGACCAAGTCAGTCGCAAATGACCGCTTGTTCGCAAGGTGACCGATTCGGTTCAGTGGTCCAACGCTTAACTTTTCCGTCTCACAACTGCAGTCGCAAACGTCGGGGTGAATCAAATGCATGGGAAGAGGGCATCAGCTTATTTTAAGGGACAATGTTAAAGCCAGCCTTTTGCAAACCGACATGGAATTCGTGTAGCGATGATTTTAAGACTCACGCGAATGGGAACCTCGGTGGCCATGAGTAACTTTTCGGTCGTCATTCGCAAATGGTGTCGCGAGCGCTGAAAGTCGCAAGTGTGAATGAACCTTAAAGCACGCACATACCACCTTCGATAACTTCTTGACATTTCATGTAACCGCGTGCATCCAATTCGCATTGTCGTCGGGATGGACAATGCCAAACGCGGCAACGCTACGAGTAGGCTACGAATTCCAAGAAACAATACTTCCTCTCCAGGCCTTTGATAATCCCCAGCACTGGTCGTGACGTAACCATTCGCGTATGGTCATTTCGCCGCAAAAAAAAAAAAGCCCGTCTTCTTGCAAGAACGCGGGCTCACCGCCTTTTCTCCTCGTGCGGTTAGAAGGAGCACTCAGACGAACGGAGCACAGCGAGGCATGCGCCGTGCTCTCTACCGGGCTGCAGAAACTAGGTGCCTTCTTTCTCTTCTAACCACTACCACCAAAAGGCTAAGCAAGGGAGGACCCGTTTTTTTTTTAACGACAGCTTTTCTTAAGGACCTTTGACGCGAAAATTTTGGTCTATCTGCCTGTATATTTGTCGGTTTGTCCACTCTTAACGGCACCGGGTACTTAAAACGGCCGTATACCCAATACGCAGCGTCCAAAAATAATACTCAAGGTTCAGCATTTATACTTGTGCAATTGTCAATTAAAATCACTTATTGCGCATGTCTGGGGCACCATAACTACACGTACATATTCTGCATGTGTATCTTTTACTGAAAAAACATACATAAGTAATTTTAAGGACCGTAGCGCTTATCACGCTGCGCTGACCATGCAACGTTTGCACGAATAGTCGAGTGTTTCCAACGCTTTACTAAGACGAAACGGCGGTGGAACCTACCCGTCGCCTTGCGTTCCACACCTCATCACCTCTGAGACGGGCGGGCACAGCAGTCTCAGAGCGACGCGCTTCGTTTTCCCAGAACACTGCCAGGTGGTGCTCATGTCTCACGTGTGACGCGACTTCATGCGCTCGTTCGCCTCTGCCGCACGCTCGAGGCACTCTAACGCAGCGCCTCCAGAATACCATTCACCGATTTTCTTGCGCAGAACATAAAATAAATGTTTTGTTCACTCTCTCCACACGCAAGACCATCGTCTTACGACGACATTTGCTGATTAACATGCAGATACGGGGCCAATTTGTTTTCAGCGAAGTTTAAAAAAAAACATCAAGGACGAGGATGCAAGAAAGACTAACACACAGCAACAGTGCTGCCTGGTACGTTTCTTTTGTCTTCGTCCTTGATGTCGTTCGCAGAATTCGTTGCAGCTAGCCAGGACTAAACCCTCTAAACTTGCTTTGTATGAACACATGGGCCTGACTTCGCTATCACGGCACCGTTCCGAAAAACCCTTGCGGCTACGGGTTCGTTGTAGACTCGAGCACAACTGCAACACTACTGATTTCAGACCTCCGGGTAGTTTAGAGGAGCCCTTTAAGTGTTGGTAGCTCTTCTCACCTTCTGCACGGCATGCGGGAAGAGGCCCACGGCTGGTTCGGGCTCGGTTTGCCCTAGGCACGGGCTGCAGGCGAGAAGGCCCAGGACCAGGCACCAGAGAGGAGCGGTCCACATGACGGCCAAACTTTGAGGCGACGCGAGGACTGCCGATGGGCCCGACGGCTCGGGTCTGCCGCCGATGGAACACCGCTGTGGTCGAGCGGCGAATTTCGTGTCACACGCGCATCGCGTGCATGTTCGCAGCCGCACGGGCCTTCTTCGTCTTCCTCTTCGCTGCTTGCTTGTTTGCTTGATCCTTGACTCTTGGCCATTACCCACTATGAGGTATTGGCCATGAATTCATCGGTTCATATAAGGAAAAAAAATTTGCAACGAGATGAAGCATGAATATTTCATTGGTCGCCTTACGTATAAACACTTTGCTAAGGTGTTTCGTTTTCATGACCGGTTACTGATACCGTTGTGTACACACTGCGCTGCTAAGCTACTGCAGCGTATTATTTTTTTCCAAGTCATCGTGACCACCATTTCCATGAACTAGACTGAGACATGCACGTTACACAAGCAACCATGAAAAGGTGCAGTACAAGCTAATTGCACGCATTACGACAATGTGTGGCGTTCACTCATCGTTAAGCATACAGCTTATATCGGCCGTGCAGAGAGTTGCGAGGAATGTTGCCCTCCAGGGACTGCTGAACATATCTTGAGCACCTAAATATCACGCAAAGATGGCCACCGTCATGTTGAAACGAGCCTCAGAAAACGTTCTGTTGGCATCATGAGCGTGATATCCTGAAAGCGACGAAAAAATTTCCTCTTGCTCGAGACAGAACCGTACGAAAAACTGTATATATGCATTTTTTTTCTGTCCAAAGTTACTTAGTGTTTGTAATACCATATCCCCTTTAACTTAAAGATCCTGCCACCCAGGTCTTGGCCGATACCTTCCTTCTGGGTGTGCGCCAGTATTACAAGGATCATCATCACCATCATCATTATCGTCATTATCATCAGAGTATGAGCTCGCGCTATTTGAATATAAAGCCTCGTTCACCTAATACAATGTGCGGGACAAAATGATCTCCACAACAAGGACCTTACGCTTTCAATTCATTTTAGGGGAATTCACTAACGGAGACTATTGTCTTCATTTTGCTCTTTTTCTGGTGCCTCAAGATGTCTCCCCTATTCCCCCCAAAAAAGGCCAGCATCCTCTTCATTGGCTAAGAATAGACGTGTCACTGGGGATCGTCCCACCATTATTCGTGCGTCCTTGACACTCCGCACACTCTTAGCTTCGTATCCCTGTTTACCGTTCGTATTTCGCCTACCCACTTTGAATGATTGAAATCGGATCTTATTTCCCACAGAATCACGAAAGTATGCCTTTCGCAAGTCTGAGTCCTTAACCTTGAAGTCGTATAGCAGCGCTCCCGTGACGGGGCTGCAGTTTCTTTCTTATGTGTAATCTTAATATTGACTGGAACAATTGGACCTCAATAAAAGGGAAATTCGAACCAATGCAAGTCGTAGTGCCCAGCCTGCGCAAGTCTTCATGAGTAATGCGATTAAGATTCCTTGCGAGAAATCAATTTTAAGGGGAGAGGGTGACGGACGTGCACAAACGCTAACTTCTAATTATTAAGCTTTATTACCCTTATCATTTGCAACCTCTGAATGGTCCCCATACAATCTTAGGTCTCCATAATCTTACAAGGTACCCATTCAATCTTACATCTCCCATCCCAAGAAAATTTGCATGAATAACAATTGTTTAAACTTACTGACGTCATCACCGTTCGCGCATGTCAGATTGCTAGTTTCCTTAAAAAGACGCATGTTGCTGCCACTGGTTTTTGTCAAATTAAAAAAAAACGTCCATTTTTCTGTGGGATTTCCGCAAAGATATTGATGTCAAGTAAACCTAATGTTAAGCAAATAGGGACGTCGAATTTTTTGTTACTATTGTGCGCAGCATTTGTGTTAGCAGCGAAAAAAGCACTTATGGTGTCGTGATCTCGTTCATGGCGTAATTTTTGGCTACAGGGCCTCATCAAGTGTGAGCCTTCGTGGGACGGCTTTATGCATTCTCCTAGTAGAGTACCTATAGTACTCTAAATCGTTGCCCACTTTTTTCTATACACACACTCTCTCGCACAGATTAACGGCTGGTCAGCCACGATTTTGAGGGCGGCGCTTGTATTTGTATTTTGATTTGTAATATTAGATTGTAAGCTCTGGTTATAACTCCCTATATTGTCATTGTATTTCCACGTCAGAGACACCTAGCGTGAAAACCACATCAGGGAAATATGGGACTATCAGGAAAATTAGGAAAAATTGACCCTAAAGAGTGTGTGCTCCTAACCCGTTATTTTTATTTCTTCCTTTCTTTAATTACTTTAATTTTCTTTCCTTATTTATTTATTTCCTTCACATTGTAAAATGTTATATTTTGACTCGAAAACTATCTCGAGAGATGATTTCCAAGTCAACTCTTCTGACAATTTGCAGAAAACTTCATCAAAATTTATCTTCTAACTCTTTCCTTCCTCCGCGCCAGCAACAAAACCATCGTCTACGTGTTTAGGTGCGCAATAGTTCTGTTGCTACAATCAACGACGAAGGTGATGCGGTCGTATCAAGACAACAATGAATCGCGGCTGTCTAACGAATCCAAATTATTCACACCCCCGTTCCAAATGGGGGCCTACAAGCAGGTACAGTGTTTTCAATTTAATCAGGCTTTGCTGCAACTATCGCATTCTTGCACCTCGACCATCACCTTCTCATTACGTTTTTTTTTCTTTCCCAGTAACTGGTGTTTCGATGTACTGTTACCAAAATACGGTTTTATCAGTTGATTTCTGACCCTGATATTTTTAAACTAGAATAGTGCTCTTCGGGGGTATGAAGGATGAGGGAAGGGCTTTGTGGAAAGCACGTCGCAGTACAGCTTGGGTGGAGCCTCCAGGCTGAATTAAGGGTAGGAATGGTTCCTTAAGCCTCTTCAGGATAAGTTTAATAAAGTCAATTTCACTCACTCGTCGTCCAGCTGTTAGCGATGAGAGTGTCAATCAGACTCTTCATTTCATTTCATTTCATTTTATTTTCTTGAAGACCCGCCAGGGGGTATTACATAAGGGGTGTGTAATTATAAACACAAAACATAGAAGCCAAAGATTTAACATAAAAAGTGATTATTGATGTTTTCTAAGAATGATGATGGGCAGAGAATGGTTGCAATTTCACTGGGAAGGCCGTTCCAGTCTGGTGCGGTACGTGGGAAAAACGAGGCAGAAAAAGTAGAAGTACGGGAGCGTGGCCGAGCAACTTGAAGCAAATGGCTCGTGCGGTGAGATATGCGTGTTGCAGGAACAATATAAGGTGGGGCATGCAAGGGACTATGAAAAAGTTTGTGGAACAATGACAGGCTGGCTATACGACGGCGAAGTTCTGGATCTGGTGGGGTATACAAGGAGGTATACTCTTGGTGGGGTATACAAGGAGGGCGCTGGTTCAGGTGGAGTTCACTCTGTTATAATGGTCAAGAGTCCTCGCGCTTTGAAGGCAGAAGCCCAACGGACGTGCGTAATAGAAAGGCAACAATCTGACGACATCATGATATTAGCTTCGCTGTTTGTTTGAGCGGCTTTCGCGGAAGGGAGCTGGCCGCATTTTCTAATCGCGGCCCGCTTTCCCAACTCACTGTGAGGAGTAAGAAAGCGAATACAACTGAGTTAACCTTACCACCTCCTCGTTGTCTTCTATCCCTCCCATTGGAAATCCCTTTATACTATTTCAAATCTGAAGAATTAATGGTTTATTTGGTCACTCATTGTTAATTGGCAGAGACGCGCTTGCCATCGTTGATCTAAGTTTCAAGTAAAAGTGCGTCTGCACTCCTACATTTTGTTGCTTTGAAATGAAGCCAGTATCAACAGCAATACAACTGTTGGGCGGCACGATATCCCGGCTTGCCGACATAAAACTGGCACACAAACTTCCAGAAACTACAATACTTCGCATGGTGTGAAAAATTCATTTCCTAACAGTCACTGTTTTCTGGCATGAATGAGCCTATCTAGCTCAAAAAAAAAGTGAAAGCATGGCAGTGCGTCAGTTTGGGCTATCGAAAGATCTGACAAACCAGAACCTTTTTTGGTATTCGGCACGGCTTCATAAAGCAGTTTCAGTCGACCAGCAATGCCATAGTCCCCGAAAAAAAAAGTAAAAGGTTTTACTATCAGTGCAACAGCACCATCGCTGGTCCTGCCACACGTCCGTGCGTAAAGGGCAGCCTAAATATTTGACCTTGGAGCTATGGCGAGAAGACAGCACTTCATAAAGTTCACGCAGCCCCTTCCTATATAAGTAAGAGCCGTGCCCTGCGATCTGAAATGATCCCAGGGTCCACAACTGCAGTACCATTGCAGCACGCTGATACGACCGGACACACGACGACAGAATTCGACGAGGGAAGTTCGGCGTTAGATATATATCTTCATATACTGCATGCGATGCATCCAACTTACAAGCGCCGTCCACCCCTGTAGAGCAAATATATATACGTCTACACCGGTTCTCGTTGGCTGTAGGACTTTATGTCATCCGGTTGCTTCCGGCGCTACCTCCGAGGATTGCGCAAGGGACTGTGTAGTATTGCGTTTGGGAGACGCAGAACTTGGGCTAACTCCATATGAGAAATGCGAAGTAGTCGATAGTATAGCAATCACAGGTAAAGGCTAAAAACGAGGCTTAGGTGACTGGATTAGTGAGCCCAAGGTTTCTAACATTCACTGCAATATTATGTACCATGCCTGACTTCCATTAACACGCGAGTAATCTTCGCTAAACTACGCTAAACATGCACGCTCATGAAGAAGCACACACAAAATGGTCAACGTAACGGTAATAAATCTCACAGTTCAACCAATAAATTATTCCCTTCTCATGAGAAACGTGCATAAAGCTTATTGATATCTATTCCGTGTTTTGTTAGTTTGATATATAACTTTCCAACTACATCATATTAACAATTGGTGAAATTGTTTTCCTTGTTCTGTTGCCTGGGAGAAATTGGCTCATACCCATGAGTGGGATTGGCCTCACTGTCATTTATAAAGGTAAAATTTTGAATTCATATAGTGTCTCCTCGCTCTTCTTTCTATAAGCGAGGCTATACAATGTCGGTTTTCTTAATTGATGGATGTGAGAGTTTTAAAATTCTACGTCGAATCTCTATTCAACGAAGTTCATCGACGAAAAAAAAAAACTCACATTTGATGGCATTGGCTCCTATATTGCTAGCTGGCCGTTGAATGTAATTCTGAGGGAAAGGAAAAAAGGAAAAAAAAAGTTGAGACAAAATTTGAAAGCGATCATCATAATCAGGATTATGTTCAGTACACCGACAAAATTGATGCTTATTATTGAGGTATTTTATTCTCTCTCTTATAATTGCCTCCCCTCCCCATTCGTTACGCCGAGTTGCAGGTCATAAAATTGATTCAGACCAAGCTCTCAGCTTTTCTGCCTCAATAAACCTCTCTCCGGGTGTATTTCATAGCCGACACATTCGTGTTCATTCATCCACTGAAAATTTTTAGCCTCTTCAAAGCGATTTCATCACTACATTTTCGATACGTATGTTTTCTCCACTTTGTTTTAATGCCTTGTTTATTTTACGAATAAAAATGATCTCCAAAGTAAGTTATCCCAAACTTTTGCATATAAAAGCAGCCTGTTATTTTCTATATCACATACATCATTTCCAAAGCTTAAGATCGTCTGAATTCCTGCATTTGTTTTCACATAAGTCTCCACCCACCGTCAAACAAAACCAGGAAAAAAAATGAAAACAAAAGGTGGCAAGAAGAAATTCAAAGTGCCAAGTTTGAACACTATCGAGGTCACCTGTTACGATCACCTCGTTCTTTACCGAAGCCAACGTTACCAAGAAGCAAAACTGAACAAAGCCAACAGCTCAGCCGCAGACCAGAAAGTGCCCGGCCAGCCAGGAACGTGGTGACAAAGCCACTAATTATCTAAGGTCACGGCTAGTGCGACTCAAAACCTGACGAAACAACGTGTTGACGACTCCGCCACCGACCACGACTACCCGCACGAGGCCTCGGTTTTATGACTTTTTTTTTGAAATCGAATCGAATCCGTCTTGGCCGGATTCGATTCGAGGACAGCCGTCTTAGAATCGAATCCGGCCTACACGAGTCCACCCCGAATGGCCGTATAACAGCTTTTATCAGACACCGAAACGTCTGTGAAATGAAACTATTTGTTCCAAACCACCTACAGTTGATCCAACTAAGATTATTTCTTAATTTTTGTTTTTTTAGACGAAATACTTGGATGCTCATTATTCACTTGAGTTGGCCGTCGGCATGTGTCTTCCGCGGTGTCGGCATAAACACCACTGAGACAAAAAGACACGGTTAACCTGCATGAAAGCAACACTTTAGAAGCAAAGAACACACACACAAACACATACAAACACACACACGAAGCCCCACTTCATATGTGCGCACGTTCTATTTTTTTTAACGTGTTGTTTTTGTCGCGCTGTTTGAACATGACTTCGAAATCGGCGAACCATTTAGCCCAGCTACACGCTTTGCTTAGACCAAAAAAAAATCATAATCGCGTGTTACAGTCACCGCATGACGCCATGACAGGGAAAGAGAACGCCAAAAATGTGACGTCATCATTACGTAATTTCAGGACGTCATGTTGACGTTACATAACGTGACGCCATGTGATGCAATCATCACGTGACATCTTCACTGGGTAAAAGTGGGCCGATCGTGGAGGCTGTGCAAAACAAAGCGAGGAGCCGAAAGCTTCCCCAGCCTCCGATCCCGGAAGCAATGTAAAACTTCCTCAGTGGCTAAAAGCTTTCGAAAGGGTGTATGGGAGATCAATACAGCGAATTAGAAGAAAAAAACCAAGATGGCCTGTCGTCTTCGTATCGCCTTAGGTAAATGCTTTAGGGGTCTGGTGAGTTTTCATTTTGTAGGGGCGAAGCTCTTTTAGGGTATGGGTCGTTCCCTCCACCATCGATAGTACATATTATGTAGCCAGCTATAGTTTATGAATCGCTCACTAGATAGCATTGCGTTTATACGTAAAATTGTATATAATATCAGTCGATAGTTGTAGGGTAGACAGACATATGAACAGACGGGCAGACACACAAGCAGAAGGACAAACAGATGGGAGGACGGACGGATGGCTGTTTCGCCCCACTCTTCATCAATCGCTCCGTATATATGCATTATTTTTGTAGCATCCACACCGTATGTCTCCTTAGTGCAGGCCGTGCCTTTTGATGAAAGGTGTAGGTGTATCGAACTAATGGCGCCACCCTGTGCATAAACGCGTATTCCGGTTGTTGTCCTTCGTAGTTTTTTTTCGAAGAAACGACCGTAGTACCAGACCTTTTCCTTCGCAGTGGCAGCGCCGAAAGAAGAGGTATAAGGCCCAACGGAACATCCACTTTTTTCAATGAACATTGGATCCTTCCTGATTTTTAAAATATCTGCCCTCCTAACACATACACCAGACAACGAAAAAAAATATATGGATGCTGAATCACCGGTGTGTGTTTCACCATTCTTTTCTTCATCTGCGTACGTCTGCGCAGTTTTCTTTTTTGTATTTATATTTTTTGTGTATACGTACAAGCCCGAGTAGCTCCCAAATCGAATATGTCGTGAGGTTCTTTTTTTTCAGGGGGCCTTTGTTATGATTTTAGAAAATAGTAGTACAAGCTGACATGCATATTGTGGAGTTTCTTTAACTCTAAGAAACAAAAGTGATGCCTTATTACACAGCACTACTGCATTAATATGAGGAAGAAGGTTATTCTGTTGGTTTCTTAAATCGCTATACTTTCACGATATTAGTTACAGTGTATACGGCTCTTGAAGTAGAAAGAAAATAAATATGAAACTCACAAACTATCAGTAAAAGGATTGGTATATGACTTCAATGACCTAGCCGAAAATTTAGGTCGAAGTTCCTGAGGGCAGAAAAGTGGTGGGAAGATTCAAACACCATTTGTACATGAATGCATTTATTTGTATGTGTGCGTGCGTATACAGCCATGCTAAATTGAAGCGTTGCGGGGCAGGGTGATTGATATGCGATCGGGCTGAAGTCACGAAGTCCCCTTCCCCACACGAATTGCCTACCCGAGCGGTTGACTCATTTGTCATGGGGTACCGTATCATGCTGACTGATTGTCTTGTGTTATATGATGGTGTATTACTGTGTTATCTCTTTTTTGAGATGAAGTTCACATGACGGTAAAGTTGAATTGAGAAGCGGCAAGGAGTAGACAGGGTTACTCACCGGCTCAAGCCTCACCTATTTATTCCGCACCAAGTCAAATAAACAAAAAAATAAGACATGAGTGAGTACAAGCTAGCAGTAGGAAGGCAGCTAGTTTTCTTGATTACAAATTTCCTTTACATCGGTAGTCGGCGTCGTGAACGTTGTGATAATAAGGGCCGCTCTTTTACGCCCTATGCTGTAGTACAAGGTCAAAAGGTTACCTCCATATCTCTCACTTCGGATTGCTGGTTCAACAAAGGGAAGGAAAAAGTAGCGCTATATTGATTGATATGTGCGGTTTAACACCCCAGAACCGCGATATGATTATGAGAGGCGCCGCAGTGGAGGACTTCGGAAATTATGACCACCTGGTGTTCTTTAACGCGCAGTGACATCGCACAATACACAAGTCTCTTCAATATCGCCCCCTTGTAAGTCTACGATGACGTACAGAGAGGCACAGCATACGAACGTAACTCAAAAACATTTGGCGGATCCCACGTACCTTGGGAATCAACGTTATGCGAAGCATGCGGTGGGAAGGTGACCGTGTTGTAATTTTTTTTTTATTGAGCAACAACCAAACGGGACATCGTCTAGTTAACCCCCATATTTTTCTTGTATTCTTTCCCTCTCTCTCCATTGAACGACATCTCATGAAATCACGCTAAATACATGTATAAATGTTTCACGCACATACAAAAGTTGAATATTTCCCGATCTTTATCTAACCAGTTGTTTACACTTGCGCAACGATGAGAACAGAAACATGAGCATTTTAGCAACACCAGAAGCGATAAGCCGACATGAAGCGCCGGTGCTGACGAGTATGGTAGCCCAGACAATGCTACATAAATCAACTTCAGCGGATGGCACCTAACTGCAATTGACGTTAACCCGACGTGACTGTTGTATCATAGGAGTGCATATGTAAGCTTTATAAAATCAGATATCCAGCACTCAAAGCACAACTGACGTTTCACGAACATTACGGTCTATTTAAAAGCAGTGCCGAGGCTGCAGGCGTTGCTCTTTGGTGGAATGCTTCATTGCCACGCAGAATCTTTCGGTTCGACTCCCGCTGGAACCCTGACATAATTTATTTGAATACGTCGGGTCAATGCTGCCGATGTCAGGTTTTCCTGAACTTTCGCGCGTTAAAATTGCCCGTGTGTGTATACTCGTCGTTCCTAGGTAGATGCTAAGTTTCAATAACTTGTGGCACATACCCGCATACCAGCGGCACATACCCACCCGCGGGTATGTGCCACTGTCTGGTGGGAAGTGTTTTACGACGTACGTGAGGGTATTGTGACATTATTCATGTGTGGACCAGCGCGTCGAATTCATCATACTATGTTACCCCCCATACTAATTTTGGTTCACGCCAAGTTAAGGGGGTGATCACGAGAGCACCCATGCGTTATCGGATAGATAGATAGATAGATAGATAGATAGATAAATAGATAGATAGATAGATAGATAGATAGATAGATAGATAGATAGATAGATAGATAGATAGATAGATAGATAGATAGATAGATGCCAAAGTGCGTCCAGTACGCAACGTAATGTTTCACATTTACTTTTGGAAAAATTCACCCACTACTCGGCCAATCCCCTGCATTGCGTATGTGCCAAGGCCAGAGAACAACAACAACTATAGAAGCAGCGCTGCGTGAACGTTGTCGGCACACAATATAGGCAGGGTGCATATCGCTGTCGTTGGTTGTTAGCCTGACTCAAAAATTCTTCGTTGCTTGAACGGCAGCCGTAGTTTGGTGCGCATAGGGGAAGCCAAAGTGTATTCGTGGCTCGTCGGAATGCATAAGCGATGCAAAGGAAATAAATGCGTTTTGAAAAGAAGGTCTTCCACCCTCCATCTGAGTGGTCTGGCCCAGACTATAGCAACAAGCCGGATCTCACAATGAAGTCGTCTCCGTCTTTCGAACGGACTACAAGAACGCAAAAAGATATGCTTGAAATCTGCTTGACCGTAACAGTTTTCGGGGATCTGGGCGCCTGCTGCAAAAAGAACGCGGATGATGACATTACCAGCGTTTGCTTTATACACCAACGCTCCTATAAGCATGCGTAGAATTTAAGCGTGCAACCACGACACAGCTACCTCCTCTCGTTACTCAGATTCCACGCGACGATGACAAAACTTTAGAGCAGATACAGCTCTATCGTGTGGTCACTGTCGTTTCAATATCGTGGCAGACCATACAGAGTAGGAATGCTTACACTAAGGTATGTGTAAGTGCTTAAACTATTTCGAACTGTGCAACGTTATTGTTGTTACTTCATGTTCGTATTTTTCCCGAACCAAAAGCATGGTTCGTAAATATCAAGAGCTATGCTGTTGTGCCGACAAAGGTTGTGCATGACAAAAAAAAAGCCAAGAGGAGTCCAATTGCTGTTGCTGAAAACGTGAGAGCTTCACCAAATTGTAGTGAAACGAGAATGTTGCAGGGAATATCTTGCACAAAAATCCCTTTATTATTATTATTATTATTATTATTATTATTATTATTATTATTATTATTATTATTATTATTATTATTATTATTATTATTATTATTATTATTATATGGGGTGTAACGTCCCAAGAGACACATGTGATCTTAAGAGATGCAGTAGTTGAGGGCTCCGGAAATTTTGACCTCCCAGGGTTCTTTAACATGCACCCAAACCGGAGCACAAGGGCCTACGGTATTTTCACCTACATATGGTGCATGAAACAGCTACAAAGCTGTAGGTGTTATTCCAGGTAAAGATACATATTTTTGTAACTTGTAGACGGGAATATATTACGCGGTATGAACAAATGTCATTAAATGTATCCAAAGAGTGCATGGAATGCCTGAATGCCACTGGCATATTCAGTTTATAAAAGGTTTTCAACGCGCTCTTCAAAGACCCAAATTCTAGTGGAGTACAAGACACATTGAAAGAAGTTGCTCTCTTTGTCCATTTGACAGAAAAAATGAGCACGTGTACACGTGAAAATATACATTGAATGTTGAAAACGTATACCACGATTGCTTGGCCCGACATTTCTGGTCTCCCTGTAAACAAGTGAAGGAGTGGAGTCAGTAATGAAAATTACGTTTTGATAGCACATTATTTCCGACTAGCCGGCACCAGCCGTCATTTCGCCAACATATAGGCAATAATATATAGGTAGTCAGCGTTTTGGAAGACAACGCTAGCGAGTATAACTGGAAATCTGCACTGGTCCACATTATCAAAAAGTAGCTATTAGTTAACTGAGGCTGCTGGTACGCTGGGAAATGTGGAGAGTCACAGAACTACAGCGTACTGCTTACTCTAAATTGTTACCCACTTTTTGTAAGCGCACGTTGTATTGTGTTCATATTCATGCAAAATTAGAAAGAGAACTTTCAGTGCAGATCTAAGAGCACATCGTATTTTGAATTTTCCGCACATGTTTTAGAGGAGCTGGCACGTTATTGAAGCAACGTCCTCCAAGCAAAATTTTAACGGACATTTTCGCATGTATCTTGCATCAGAACAGGACCTACTGCCTGCAATAATTAGATAATACCGTGACTCTTGCGGGAACACAGTTTCCAAAGTACGGTTGATTTTATTCCGTTAGGTTTGAATGAGAAATCAGGTGTGGTTTACCGCAGCGTATTGCGCACGGCACCTATAAACAGTATAAAGCAATGCGTATGCTTGCTCGCTGTTTAGTATAGGATGATTCCTCTTGCCTAACGCCTCGTTGGGGGCAGGTGTCCTTTATGCCTTACCGATACATAAACGTGTCAGCTGACCATATGTCAGCGAAATTTGTGGAGCTCGCTGAGGCTGACTCATGAAATACGTTTTGAGCCTCTGGACTGAGATTTCCTGAAATTTTCCTTAGGCTAACTGGACTCGCACTCACAAAAATTTTCTTCCACGTCACTCCCACTCAAACTCACCAGGATATTACACACAAGGACTCACTCAGACTCAGACTCGCGGCTCGAGACAAGTCTGGTCAAGTCCTGGTGAGTCCACTCATGAGTGAATTCACCGACCTACGCCGCTGACTCTGACAAACGTGTGACTCTTTTGCCCGCCTCGTCGGGTCTGTCACAAACAATATCCCTGATTAGGTGCAACGGAGAAAAGCTACAGCAGCTGCAACTGCGTGATCCATCTTTATTCCCAACAGTGGTGCGGGAACTCAATAATCTTTGCGCCTTACCTTGTCATTGTGAACAATCACTCACGCACCCAACTATAGATTGAATATTCAGGAAACATTCCTAAAATATTTTAGGGTGAAAAAAGGCTTCTACATTTTCGCCCACTCTTTCACGGAGAACACCATTCTAAACACTAAATATAGGCAGCGCTTGCTTCGTCAGTTTTGTGCCTACGGATTCACGCCAAGTCCCGCCGAGTGAGCGTTTTTATCACGGGTGTGTCTTTTGTCGATTTTTTATTTGTTAAGCGGCATCGGGAATTCGCCGATCTGACAAAATATGTCATCGCCATGTTTTGAAAGCACTCTAGCGCAAAGAGCAGTATGAAAAAAAAATATTTCGCGCCTGCATCATGCGCAACCGAGCAATCCGTTTCATCCCGTGCCGTCTAATGGAAGCGGGGGGGCACCTCCTGAGTCCAACATTGTGATGCCATTTTTGCGCTTCAGAACAAGTAAGTGTAAAAAGCAAGGAATCCTTGCAGAAACCTTTCGCGTTGGTTTCTTACTTTGGCTTTTTTTTTCATTGGACAAAGAGAATACGCGAAATGTTCCCGGTTGTATTTGCCGAAAGCATACATCAAAGATGTGCCTGTCTCAGTGTGTTTTTCAAAAAGGACTACGACAGGATCGTTAGTTTATATTTAGCATTAAATGTTTATTCACGCAGGCTTCATGTTAGTTGCGTGCTTAGCTGCCTAGACGCAGGACGAAACAAAAACATTTCGGCATATCCCACGTCCTGGAATTGACGTTACGCGAAGCATGCTGAGGGAAGGTGAGCGTGTTGCAATTTTTTTTCATTGAGAACACGTCATGGAATGACGCTAAATATGTGTACAAATGTTGCAAATACAGACATATGTTGAAGAGTTGCAGATGTTTATATAAGCCGTAGTATGCACTTGCGCGACGATGTCAACAAGAACATGCGTATTAGCAACAGCAGAAGCTGATATGAAGCGCTGATGCTCGCGAGGATGCTGGCCCGGGGCACTGCTACATAAATGAACTTCGGCGCATGGCAACTAACCACAATTGACGTTAACCCTACGTGACAGCTGTATTAAAGGAGTACAAATGTAATGTTCATAAAATTGAGTAGGCAGCACTGCAGCCACTATTGATGTTTTATGAAGATTAGCGTCTATTTGCAAAGTAGTTCCGAGACCTGGCGTAGCTCTGGGGTAAAATGCTTCATTG